>CM051030.1:22787804-23387804 GCA_027627225.1 Congeria kusceri
ACTATATCACTTTAATTCCTTAATAAGAACTGTTTTCGATTGTTTGATAACGTTTGTCCTTGTCGTTATATAAATCAAGAAAAAAGGGTAGACAATTATGTTTTGTCAAACACAAAAAATAAACAGGACATTAAACATTATACGAAGGTACTTAAAGGGAATATGTCTAGGAAACGGACCCCAGTAAAAAGTCTGAAATTTAGCACTAAATATTGGCATATAAACAATTTTAAAAGCACATGCATATATTGGCATCAAAAGTTCACACATTCAGAAAAAAAATCATTATATAATTAAAGTCGTGTCTTTTGGGACTTTTTCTTGATTACATTTAAATTATGTTTTAGTTGTTTCCCATAGTTTGTACACACATTTCTTACACGCCATGATAGCGGGTAGGGTAAGTACCAAATGTTATTTACTCTTAAGCCTTTGACGTAATGTGTCCGATACTCACTGGGCGCTTCGTTTTCTGGGCTAATCGTTAAAAATGCAAATGCTTTGCACCGCACGGTTTATGTACGCCAGTGACGGATATAAATGTGACTGTTTTCTTAGAGCAGTAAACCAATTTCTTGAATTAATAATTCGCTATTAGTCACTCTAATGACTATGTACATACATATTGTGGAAACTATGCACTTTTTACCGACACTGATTTCGTAAAACAACGTTTTAAATGGACTATGACTCTTGACATATTTTATCCTAAGTGTATCTTGAACTACCCAATACAGAATGAGAGATACACTTAAGAAACTCAGACATGCGTAAAGAGACAAACAGGTTTTCTGAATGTCAAGTATTACTTTTATGCACACCTAATCATAAATAATCATCATCATCGTCATCATCATCGTTATCATGACCATACTTATTATCATTATCATCGAAAACATCAGTAACAACAGCATCAATATTTTCGGTATCATCATCGTCGTCGTTGTCATCATCACCATCACCATCATCATCATTATCATATCATCATTATCGTCATCATCATTGTCGTCATCGTCATCGTCATCGTAATTATTATCATCATCGTCACCATCCTCACCCTTATCCCCCGTCTCATCATTATCATCATCATCATGATCGTCAACAAAAAAAAAAACAACAACATTGTTTTCGTTCGCTAACAACATACCACAATTTCATCAGCATAATGCAGGATTATTTACTTTTTCTGCATATTTTGTCGGGACAGTGCTTTATTATTTTAGTGCTTCCTTTGTAATACCTTTGGATTCTCTATTGTGAACAAAATCGTAAATATGTTCAAACAATAACAATGCTGGATAAGAAACAACTTAATTGGCAATAAAACTTGAAAAATGTGAAACACACAATATTGTAGCTTTAACTTACATAACGACAAACAACATCCGAAATATTAATTTTGCTTCAAAGTACGATTTGCCGTTTATGATCAAAAGAAATTGGCAAAGTTACGAGAAACTTGCAATTCAGTTATATGCAATTTAACTCAGTTTGATTTATACGTATAGTGCTTTGCTCAAAGAAAATATTCTAACTTAAAATTGGGTATAAGTAGCCAATAATTTGCAATAATGACAATATATTTCCAACAAGCGTGCGTTAATTAAAATATGCAGATAGTTATTGATCTAGTACTAGTTGACTAAATGCAGATTCCTGGAAGTCTTAAAATCGACTGTCGTGCACGCTTCCGAGCCATTTAGCCACGCAACCTTAAATAATATGAATGTTATTTATCAAGTAGGGTAAAATATTTTAATGTAAATGGATCAGAATTCATGTGGTTTAAATTAAGGAAGATATTTGTACTTATACTAAAAGTATAAACATGTTTTAGTAAATTGCAAACAGCTGGAAATTAATAGATATTGATAAAACAGACATATGCAACTTTAATACATACCTCTACATTGATTGAATGATTACACTTTCTGTGTACGAATTCGGCCTCATTGACTGATGGTGCTCTTATTCCTAAATGAGTCCCGTCAGCCAAGCTAGCACAAAGACGTTCTAATAGCGTTCTCTTAACGTTAGCCCAAACGTTGCAGGAACGTTGCAGTTCAACGTTCTACTAACGTTACAAGGTATGGTTTGTTAGACGTTCCATAAACGTTGCGGAATAACGTTGCGATATAACCTTTAAATAATCTCATTATAACTTTACTCTAACTGAGGGTGAAGATATTACACATGTACCTTAGTTTTACATGTTACATGCATATAAGTTGAACATTACAAATATACGAACATACATAGTTTGACAAAATTCATATTAACAATTCAATAATCATATCATTAATAAAATGTCATTAAAATAGCAGATTGTACACAAAAAGATATGCATGTTCCAGATGTTACCACTGCGTTCATCAACGAATCGTTAAAAACAATATATGCTTATGTTCACAAAGAGTACAGATATCATCCAGGTTGTGTTGTTTTATGATTCTTGATTCATCGGTTGGTGACCGGGACATCTGCGACTTCTCCATGAATCTACACGTTAAAAAATGTCAATAAAATCACAATGCTTGATTAGGCAAATGAGTCATATTAAATTTACTATAGCTACTTAATTTCTGTAAAGCTAAAAAATTAAAGATTTGTTTCTCAGCTAGCGCAACAACGTTTTCTGATGGCCCGTCACGAATTTGATTTAATAAAAAAAAAAATGAAATATTGTGTTACGATCGCGCCCGGGTATTAAAGGGGCAGTCCATCCATATGTTAAAAAAATAGTATATTCCGTTTGAACCAAGTGATTTTGAACAATTCCTTTCGTAAATAAGAACACAATTCGGAGGAATGTACACTATTAGCGTTTATAAGAAATATTACTAAAATTACGATGAATTGATTTAGATCCCATGGACAGCGGCCTAAAATTAACGAATCCGCATTTTAAAATAGCGATGGAAGAGTAACCAGGTAGAGTTTTCGGTATTTCCAGTAACTTCCTTCCTGTCTAATTTAATTATATAAAGCGGATATACACAATTATGAAATACTGTCTAAATTTTGAAAAAAATGTCGTTATAAATATCGTCTATTTGTTGACTTTAACTTTTGTTTTGCAGATGCGTTTGCTTGTGTAATATTAAGCATTGTGTATGTCTGAAGAAAATCTGCGTCAATATAAGTTCTATGAAAACAAACGAAAATGCCAGCTGCATTGACAAGTGTTGATTTTCCTTTCCAAAAATTATTGGTGATTTATTGCAAAAATAATTCATTTTTTTTACAGTAGTAACAATATGAATTACGAAAAGTTAAATTCAATGAATAGGAGTACTTTAATGCTGATGGTATATCAAGTTGAAGGCAATTATGCTAATAATGAACAATCATATTGATTGTCTTTTTAAATCAGCTTAAATAAATGGCCGTTTGTGATTTAAAAAATCTGTCTTTAGAATTTTATAAAAAGGGATGCTTATGTTGTTATTACAACTTAAAATTGTCTTTAATCTGCACTTATTTACTTGTTTCGATAAGCCATTACATAGTTCCAATAGAAAAGAATAGGAGAAAAAAAAATTCGCCCTTGCTCCTGAATTTTTGGAAAAAGTGCCTGAGAAACAATTCATTATTTTTTTTAGCCTAAATAAAAAATATCAGGGGCTTGTGTGATATTCTATGTTCATACATATACATTCAATTATCATGGTGGGAACATGCAAAAAGGTATGCTATATCAAGTGAATAAACATAAATGTTTAAAACAGTACGCATGCATGCTAGGTAATTAATTTTAAAAATAATAATAACAAAACAACTCATATGTTATATATAACTTAATTATCTCGTACGATGACATAGATATTGCCTGTTTCGTCGGACAGCACGGCAAACGACTTTGAGACGCAATGTATGTCCCCTATAACAACATAATGTGAATCCGTGACACAGACGTGCAATGTAATTAGAAAACAAACAATAGGTGGCAATGGCATCTATCTCTGCGTCTCCGATTCAATTCGATTGAATAAACGTCCAACGATGTAGACAATCGTTTCCGTGTAGAAAAGATAGCGATCACGAACTTCTTTCCTACTCAATGTCTCAAGTGGATTGCTTATGTCCCGAAACTGTCGGTCCACTCAAAACACAACGACGGTATCGTCGGATTCTGCATTCGACGTCGGCCATCTTTTAGATTGTTGTTTTTATTTGAGTCTACTTTTTAACAGTCTTAAAATTATCTTCTTAAACTTAAGATATGAGTTTTTTTGTTGAGTTTGTAATTTTTGTAAAAACGCGTATCAATGAACAAAACTGAGTCGACTATTAAAACGATTTGAGCTGGATAAACAACGAACGTTTTTTCGTGAAACCGGGGCCTGGTCCTACGCCAGCAATTATTTGCCTATTAACAGTCTTAACGATACAAAACACATGAAGTTTCAATTAAATTCTATTTTTGATCATCACCTGCATCGGAACAAAGGATATACATACGAGTGCGCAGTTGATTAATATTAATTACGTATTCATAAAAAGTTTAGCCGTTTATCCTACAGCATTACCTCATTGTCAGTTAACACATGTTTTCGACGAGGATAGCATGACGTTTAATTCTGACACATTTGTCAGATTTTATTTAGTAAATAGAAATTATCAAACAAGCAGCGATTTGTAGTACCTATTATTTATAGTAACCATAAGTATAGAATTAATAAACCGTTTAAAAGTTGAACATTCTATCCATTAGGGTAAAATCACGATTTAAAAAATGGGTTTTATATGCCGTTAGGTTTGTTTAATGGTTTTACAAGTTAATGTATATGTTTTAAATCTTAAGTGAGTTATCCGCATTATATTCGGAAACTGCATACGGATTATTCGGAGAACGATTATAGTATCCCTTGTTTAACCATTGATGATAGGTTTTGATATACATTATCTCCATTGTCACCTGATAATATATGATTGGTTCGTACATTACGACTGGAAATACATGTTATTGAATGATACATTATCGTCAAATACAGGCTAAAACTTGAGGATTGCATATTCATAGAGTCAACATCAAAAAGCATTATTTTCCGATATAATACATTACTCATACAGTATCTTAACAAGCAAAGTTTCAAACGACGATAGGAAATTATTGGGCAAAGGAAAGAGAACTAAATACGGTGAATTTCTTCATTCACAAACACAGCTATTACACATCAGTGTGTGTCATCTCCATTAGAATCGAAGGAATAAAATCGTTGATAAACTATGAGATTTATTCATTTAATTTAATGCATGGGTACCCGTGTAAAATGTAAAGTACATATAGAACTTTCTGAAAACATTCTTATTCAGAATAGCTGGTTTGACTTAATTTGATGCATTTTAAATACTTTCATGGAACTTTAATGGAAATTGTGTGACGTCATGTTATGCTTTTCGTAATATTTAGTGCGTTATCGTTGGTTTATTTTCAAAATAAAGACGGTAAATTATAGGATAAATAGAATATTAGGAAAGTGTTCAATAAAGATAAGTTTATTGCTCGGCACGAACACGTGAACCAATCACCAAGGCGCGTGGTTCAGGTTTTCTAAGCCTCGCTTAATCAACTTATCTGTTTTCAACACTAACCTAGTATTCTCTATATATTTATAACAGTTGGTATGTTTTATATACGATTTGTAATCATCAGCAAATTATTTACAATGGTTTAATTTAACTTCGCTTACAATGTATTACTCATTAATGCCGCATTATTTAATGATGTTGAAGGTTAATATAAAATCTATGTAGGCGAGGTACTCACTATGGAAGAGATTGCTCTTACAATAACTTCAATGTGAACAGTTTTTCAAGTGTGCACATGCTGTTTAAATTGCCCTACATAATGATTCAGTATAGTTTACCAACACTGATGCAAGTGTAGCGGTATGACCACTTTATTTCAAGGATGCAAATCTATAACTTGCCTCACGATCTAAAGTAATAGACGAGGAAGACTTCCGTGTAGATGTACGTGTACACTGTATACATGCCATACGCTTAACATACGATCTATACGCTTGCAAGGGCACACTTACTAAAACATCGAAATGAGTGTGCAGATGTTGCTTTTTTCGTTGGTTTGAATCACCAGCATTAATTAAATAATTATACTATTCACACAGATGCGACAGGTTTAATACAGGTCAATATATTTTATGGACAGATATACGAGTCAAATATGCAATAATTACCGGTAGTACATACATGTATTTATAGAAAGACACCAGATAATACACAGAAGCAATTACATGCGAATGGAAAGGACAATATGTTGGCACACTACCATAAATATGTGTTTTATTGTTGAACACAGATGAACTGAATAGAAAGTATGGCAAATGTAATGTACATACGCATATTGTGCATATATGTTTAAAGCAATCGAGTGTGGGTTACTCTACAATAAAATTATCGCGGAACCTAACTCGCCTCGCGTCTTTAATAGCTACATTTTGAAGCATTTAAAATTCATCATTACCATCCGTCTCCATAATCACAACAAATATGTCTTGACTTAGAACGTACATTGTATGATTTGTTAGCTAGTAGGCATTTAGTAAATGAAACAAATGACTTGTGATGGAGATTGTAATACATACATTATGTCAGAACACGTAAAATATATTAATTGAAAAAAAAAGGTTATACGAAGCTAAAATGCCATAGCGAAATCTTTGTGACGATATTAAGTACGGCATTATATTATGTACCAATATATAATGCATAGCATGTACTAATTATTTAATAATGTGCAAGTAGATAAATTAGTAAGTTTTATCCCATATTCACGCTGTCATTGACAAAATAACACCCCGTGGGATAAACATAGACTCGCCAAGGCTCGCTTCCGGTGCTTTAAGCCTCGCAAGATAAAAGTATCTCCATTGAAAACACACCTAGTATTCTCTATATACAGAAATGTTTGAAGAAAGTTTAACACAAGTTTTATTCATGTCGTACCATGTCGATCTGATCATGATGAACTTCAACCATTGGGAATATTAACTTTGAAACAAAATTATTAAAAACAAAACAAATAATGCCAGGGTAACTTTGCCTCGATGCCTCGTTGTTGTCTTCTGGAGGTCAAGTATTTTCTTGCATTCTGATAGGCTGTTTCTTCTGCAAATTATACATAAATAAACAATTAGTGTTGCAAATTATGACTTTCAACAATGGATCGCAAATACACATATACATGTAACCGATATTGAACGCATTCAATATGTATTCATTAATCGCTCTAAATTCACAACATATATAATGGCATAAACACATTTATAGATGACGAACAACACACACTAGTAGAGTCTTTATGAACTAACCTGCTTTCTCAAAGTATGACTAAATCTAAACGCTGTTACAACTATTTTGTGTTAACAAACACTAGTACTACAAAATTATATTGTATACATGTAATTAAAACAAACATTGGCAGGCAATAATAGCTTGTGCGTATGCTCAATACATTTACAAGAATCACTGTACATATATACTCCACTACAGTGCATATGTAATGATACTAAGGTTAATCTGAAATTACGGACTCAATACAATTTACCTTGCAGATCTATGCCATTCGTCCTCAATGTCGTGTTATTTGTGACCCTTCCTTCACGAGACAGCGAATCGTGACGAGACCAGTATTCATAAGTAGTTCTATAAGTAAACAGAAAATATTGGCAAACACGGAAACATGTTGCAAAGATGCTTCCATGCGCAGCTAGAATCTTAGTAGGAAAATTATCTCCCTACGTATGTTGCCGGAGTTGGGTATGAGTTATCTTTCAAGCGACGAAGTTAGGGAAAACATTAACTCGTGCATAGGCTGTAAATAATATAAATATTTATAATATAAAATTATAAATACACATCTGCATAGATGAAACGAAGAACAACGAATTTCTCCTTAAAAATATCGAAATACAAAATACATGATTCATGTTGTTTGTGTGTACTGACTACATACCAATAGAAAAATACAAAGAAAAAAATACAAATATCAAAATACAAGTTTACACACAAATAGAAGACATCACAAGTAATACATTAATTCAAAAGCGACATAGAAATTATGAGCTAAATATAATTACCTGTAAATGATATAATTATTTATAATGTAAAATAATAAATAAACATCTGCATAGATGAAACGAAGAACAACGAATATCGCGAAAACGTGATTATTTGTACATCAGACAATCGCAAATGGTCAATTTAAATTTTCATATAAAAAGTAAATCGTGCAAAATGGTGAACTCAAACTGAGTTGAAATGAAACATGGATTAGTTGGTGGTAAACAGAACGAATTACGCTGATTGAACTAATTTACTGTAAACTATTGACTACTGGTCACTACTACTAATAATTATGGAAAGCATTGAACGCATGGGACTTTAAGTGAGCAAACAGAACAACATACATTTATGTCAATTCCATAATTAATAATTCCATGATAATAATATAAAATATTATTACTGCAAAACTTACCAAAGATGTGTTTGTAAGTTTGTACTTCTAAATGTATATTTAAAGTGACGTACAATACACTTACCTTTGGCCAGGTGCTTAAACAGAAGAGACATAGTTATTTGAATGATAAGAAATTTGAAATTATACACGATACGATCATAACGATGTAATAAGATACGGATTAGAAATGTGTGTAAGTGCTCGTTATAAATACCTTATCAATTTCTAATGTAGAACGGTATCTGTGTATTACTATAGTCGGTAAAAGTAAGTACAGCAACAATATACATGCAAAGACAATTTTATTGGAAATAAGTTCATTATTTGCAGTTTATATGTTCATCAACAATTAAAGCAATTACTTACTAACAGCCTCGTAGTGTACCTTTGACGCGTTGTTCGCATAATAGACTCAGTTTTTTTCGGTTCTATTTATCACAAAGTTACACAAAAGTGTGTTGTTATAAGTAATCAGCGTGGTGACTACTTTTGGATGCTTTAAATTCAAAACTTTCATTAGAAAATAAGTAGCATATTCTCTAAAATTAGTTGTTAAGGGATAATATGAAACATTGTGAACTATGTATGCAAGAATTTCAAATAATAATAGTGTGTACATTTCGCAACGCCCTTATATTCCCTGACACGGTTAGTTAAGCACATTGTAATGGATCTGCCTTTGTTAGTGGCATACACATATGTATTCGGTAATAACATATTTAGTTAAATATGATTGGTAATTACACCTTTACGTACGAGTTTAATGATGCATATAAGTCAATGATTGAAATAATACATTTTCGTTAAATAATAACAAAAAGACGAGTAAACTGTTCATTGAAAATCAATGTTAAAATACTGATATGATTAACTTCTTGACGAAATTCAATGACAAACAGTGCTAATGCTTAAACTGTGAAATAAACAGTGCATAAAAGTTGTTTTTGAAAACAGATGCACAACCTGAGAATTTGTTTCTCCCTGGAAAAACTCAAATTCAGTATGACAATACAAGGACATCCATTATAAAGTGTTTTTAAGAATATCATCATGAGATTAACGATTACAAAATTGCCAATCGGTACATATTTTCAAACACTAATAGCAATTAAGCAATTTGTCATAGTATTCCCTGATATAATATTGTATTTGTAAAAAAATAGATTCTTTAGTTTGCCATAATTAGTAATGTTTGTTCCTGTGGCCTTTTCACTGCAAATTACTATCAATAAGTATTCCTTTGGAAAATGCATTAACATGTTGGAAAATAATAAAATTGGACAATAATGTAATATTGGCTTCGCACAGGTCTAAGGTAGTATATACGGAGAAGCGGAAAACAATCGTTCGTAAACTCATAATAAGCATTTTAATCGATATAACTATTTGTTAATTTACGGTATGTCGTTTCGTCTCTATTGTTCACGTCTTCGTAAGCAGCTGCATTCCTGACTTACCTATAATAATTAATATATATTTTAAAACAATGTATGCCTAATAAACATAAACATACGATTATTTTGTCAGCAAACACAAATGTTCAATTGTGCTAGTTGCTAACCAGTTAATAGTACACAGATTAATTAAATATTACAAAACTCTCAATTTATCGACACGAACCTTTGTCTGTGAGGTGATCGTGGTAGGTAACACGCAAATACACAATAGCCACTATGAGAACAACAACAACAACACCCGCCGCAGTTCCGCCAACAATTGACCCAACCTGGGACACTGACTTTTGAGTACCACTCACGATGCAGTCTGAAAAACAATCTGTAGCATAACGTGCAATGACTGAACATTCGTTTTGCTAACATCGATTTAAATAAATGTGTTACTTGTGAATAAGCAAATACTCTAACTTAAAATAGGTATTAATTGAACTGATTCAAATGAACACGCCAAATTTTTTACATTAGTAAACAATATACATTGGTGTTAGGTAAATACATACGGCAAACGCATAAATACATACAAAATCGCCGATGCAATGAAATACATTATGACGTGAATTACATTTACAAAACAAGTTAATTTTACCATCTAAAGTTGTGAATGTTAAAGTTTCGGTTGTCTCTGACGATCCGATCTCGTTACCAGCATACATCCTTGCCTGATATTCAGTTGCTGGGTTATTTTTTTAATAGTGACATTCATCGGTAACAGAGATGTGTTCTTTATAATAGAAACATGATTCCAGAATTTCGCGGTACTTTCATTGTATTCAATGTATAATGTCTGCACTAATCCCCCATTGTATCCAGGGTGGCAATAAAATTTTGCTGAAGTTTGAGGTTGCGAATTTTGTGTGTAAAGAACGTATGTTGGTATTTCTGGCTTTGTTGCAAGAAAACACATTACTATAATATCAACACATAGTAATATAAGGTAGTTCGAACATATATTTAAACTATCACAATCAAGCAATTACAGCTAACTGATGAACAAAAAAAAGTTGCTTGTTTTTCCTTGAATATATTTAGCTGTCAGTGTAATTCGGTTGTTACCATCATTAACAAATGAGTTTGTATTGCCTGAGCAAATGCAAGAGATACGTGTTTACCGTGATGAACAAGATTGTATGTCTCTATCCACGCAGCAGCAATACGGTTACTGACGACCACTATGTAGCTTCCATAATCAGGCTGTTCCACATTGTGTATGGTCAGGTTGGATACCAACCCGAACCAGTGTACGTACTCATGGACAAAGTCCGGAGGAAGTTCAATGAACACTGATGTACTATCACTGGGAAACTTAACTAGAGTGTTAACAGGCAGCTACGCATGTACTGCAATGAATCCAGGATCTGCAGCCACAGCTATTAGTCAAAGTATTGTGGTCGTGGTCAGATGTAAGTTGTATGAATTTAGTGGTCAAGTTAAAGTTTTTTATTTATAACAATATGTATTGCGATATATTGCGACATGTATATTTATGTATTTAATAAGCTTGAGACTGATACAATCATTATGAACAGTGCAATACTTTATCGGATGTTTTTTTTCGTTTTGTTTTTCACCGATGTTGCTGACAGGCGCAACAATAGCAACATATAAACTGCACATAGAAAAGCAAAGCAATTATGAGCAACACTCTCAAACCGACTGTCATGGCTGATAGCTGTATTTATTATATAAAATACAAGGGCATATTTACATGTACATATACTCCAGTCATGGTGTATATTTGTTGTGTGGCATTTTGCTTAAACTATGTATGTATTTCACTCTTTATTGTAACTGCAAACACATTATCAGGTTTAATGTATAAAGCATAAACATTTTAAGAGAAAACATGTATACCAATTACAAATGAAATAATATTGGTCGCCAGTACAGTCTATTGTGGTCCGGCTTTTGACCTTCACCCTAACAAAATTATCAAATTTACAAAATGATACTGGCTTTCAATTGTCTACCACTGACAATAAGCGTGTTTTAATGCGGTAAAAAGTTTGTAACCAAGGTTATAATAACAGGACAAAAAACACGAAACTGTAAAAACACCACTTAAATAATGCAATATATCGGTATGGACATTCAAATTGCGAAATTTTATTGCAGAAACAAATATTGCAATAAACCAATATACCGGTATAATGTGACACCCCTAGTACCTGCACAATGCTGTTAAGATAATTTTACAAACAAAAAACATAAGACAATGCTAATCAATACTGACCGACATGGGTAGGCATAACATTGAAATATAACATAATCTCTTCCACAGATGGTCCTGACTCAGGGACTCTGAATCCGTCTCTTACAAGACACACAGGCAATGAGGGACAATGCCTTAATTACATCACCTGCTTTGCCACCTGTTATCCAGACCAGTGTACATACACGTGGACAAAATTCGGGGCAGGTCCATTCAGCAACACTGGTAGACTGTTACCGGGAACTCTACAGAGAGGAGAGGACGGCAGCTACACATGTACTACAAGGAACCCTGGACCAACAAACACAGATATCATTTTGACTGTTTTGGTCGTAGTCAGATGTAAATTGTCAGTGTGTTGCGGTAATGGTCAGATGTAAGGTGTAAGAGTGTACTGGAAATTGTCATACAAGGCGTTTCAGAATATTGTTTCTCATATCAATGAGTCGTAGGTTTTTAAGATATTTTAAAACATTTGGTATATTTAAAAAGCTAAATGTAAACAATTTTGAAAAATCTTAAAAACGGGAAACCGTTAGCATTATGACATAATTGTATGACGTCATTTCCAGACGAATTGTACTTAAAGATGTTAAAATGTGTTATCAAAGTAAATCTCCGAAATAAGTGACGAATACTATGAAAAAATGTAATCATCCCGACTTGGAGTAATTGCATTTAAAGCAAATAACTGTTATTATTTAAAGAATCCGCATTAGTTGAAAACATAAGTCATAATATCCCATTAATTAATGATCGGCAAGATCTCCCAAAACAATTCAACGGGCGAACACAGCAAATGATGAAACATCACAAAAGTTAGTAAAAATTGTGCTTAGTGATATTTCCAAAAGTGTATCTAGAGTATAAAGAACAATATACTATGACTTGAAGCTTACGCAATCCAAGTTACAGTGCAGGAGGCTTTGAGTGTTTACGGCGTTGTTGACCCCTCTTTCTTTGAAGACTTTGATACTGAGACAGTGAATAAGGAACCAAACTTGACCCTTTTGAAGAATAACTTTATTTCGGTCTTGACGAGATGAAAGGTGTAAACATAAATAAAATGTGATTCAGCAGTGATGGAGCAGCTCCGTACACAGCAGGTGAAGTTTTATACTTGTTATCAAAAAATTACTCTTATTCAAGACAACCAATGCATGGGCTCTTCACATAACAGACTTGCGCTTCCTTGACATTTTTGTGGGACTATTTCAAAGGGAGGGTATATTACAACTCCAGCAAATATTCGCGCGTTGAATCTTGAAATAAAAATAATGAAGGAAATTGACGGAGACATGTGTCAGAAGGAGACAGAGAACGGCAAACATACACTTGACATCATCATAAATGAAAGAGGACGTCACGTCGAACACTTACTCTAGATTTAACATATATTGATTTGTATATGTATTTTGAAAACGTTTTTGTTTTATGCATATATAAACAATTTTTATTTTGTGAACAAGATTATTATTATTTTGTATTGATATATTCAATGCATTTATTAAAAAACGACATACAAAATAAGGTCATATATTATGAAACACCCTGTATGTAAGTTGTAAGTTATTGTAAGGGTAAAATCTTAGTTTTTACATTGGTGTTATAGTGATCAGTTGTCAGAGTATTATGGTAATGATCATATAGAAGTTATCAGTGTTGTGTACTAGCGGTCAGATGTAAGTTGTCAGAGTGTTATAGATGTGCACCAATGTGGCAAGTTTTGCAATGAGTGTCAGCAATGTAAGAAATAGATGTTTCTGCTCTGTATCTGATTCTGATTCCAAATACATTTTTCTGGTATAGTTAAGTTCGCTAAATTTAAGTTTGCTGCAATTTATTCCACAGACGGCCCTGACTCGATAACCGTGACCCCGCCTACTGCCAGCTTCGTGAAGAACGAAGAACAATCATTGAACGACATCAACTGTTCTGCAACGTGTTATCCAGACTAGTGTACGTACACATGGACAAACTCCTTGGCCGGAGATTCAGCCAGCTACACCAGTGTACTTTCACTGGGGACTCTAGAGAGGGCTGAGACAGGCAGCTTCACATGTACTGCAAGAAATCCAGGAACCACAGCCACGGCTAGCAATCAAACTGTTGAGGTGGTGGTAAGATGTAAGTTATCAGAATTAAGTGATCAGATTTACGTTGTCAACTTGTATTGGTCAGATGTAAGTCGTCAGAGTAGTTATTTTATAAGTGGTTTTGAATTGTGATAATGTTGTGGAAAATGGACAGATGCAAATTGATAGAATGATAAGATAGTCGTCAGATTTAAGTTGTCATAGTGATGAGGTCGTGATCAGATGTCACTGGTCAGAATATTATGTAAAGTATTCAGATGTACAGGTAGGGTAACATAATGAGGTATTCACATGTTAATAGTTGTTGTGGTAGGTGTGGTAATTGTCAGATATAACTTCACAGGGCGTGGTGGTCAGATGTAAGTTAATCGTGTTGTGGTCGTGATCAGCAATATGTTATGAGAGTGGTTTGTTAGTGGTACATGGTTATTAGAGTGTTGTGGTAGTGCACCTTTATAAGCTGTCAGAATGATGTGATAAATGGTCAGAATTATTTTGTAAAGATGTCGTGGTACTGGTCAGATAATGTGGGCAAAATGTTAACGTAGTGGT
This sequence comes from Congeria kusceri, assembly GCA_027627225.1. Taxonomy (NCBI): domain Eukaryota; kingdom Metazoa; phylum Mollusca; class Bivalvia; order Myida; family Dreissenidae; genus Congeria; species Congeria kusceri. Next base: position 22,802,601 of record CM051030.1, read on the forward strand.
CTGATGTAAATTTTCTGAATGACGTCGTAGTGGTCCTATGCAATTTGTCAAAGTACATGTATAGTGGTAAGGAAGACAACACAGTATGCGTACAACTTACACATAATTACTGCTAGTTATTGTACTATATCAAAGTTGTCTCTTTGTATAAATTTGACTAATATTTTCAACGAATATGTGTTTATAATTGTTTATGACTATAATTTAAGCAGTTTGCTTTTATTTATTGTTTTCTGTATATATAAAATGGAGGTTGTATTTGCATGCACGCTGTCAAACAATTACATATATATTTTGTAATGGCTCTAATGTGGAGCCGTGTGACAATGTGGCTGCGTATTGTGACGCTAGTAGTTTCTCAGTTGCTTGCGAGTATCACAATTAAAGCATACGTATACCTTATATTGATATATTTTATTAGACGGCCCTGAGTCGAAAATTCTGACTCCGTCTTCTACAAACTACACTAAGAATGAGGAAGACTCACTACATGACATTCTATTCTTTGCCACCTGTTTCCAAAACCAGTGTACGTACACATGGACAAAGTCCGGTGGGGAAACAGTCAGCAACAATAGTGTACTGTCACTTGGGAGAAATGAGGCTGGCAGCTACACATGTACTGCAACGAATCTAGGATCTGTTGACACAGCTTCAAGTGCGAGTGTTGTGGTCATGGTCAGACGTACGTTGTAAACCTATTAAGTTGGAATTAGGCAGCCAGCTATGATCGCTATCAGATGTAAGTTAATAGTATGTTGTGGTTTCCATCAGCTGCTTGTTGTACTGATCAACTTATCGGTTGGTCAAATTCACAGTTTCTTTCCTCAATGTTGACTCCGTTGTCATATTGTACATTTTATATAATTTGTCAGCAAACATTAACCCACGAGGATCTGATTGCTATTAAGCAATCTTGTTTGTTTGAACATACATGCATGCAGTAAAGTTGTACAGACTGTAACTCACTAACTCTTTTTTTTAAATATTTCTGCAACAAGCCCAGGACTTTTTCGAAAATCTGCTTGTATATTCTTAAAGAATTTGCAAGTATTGCAATGATTGTATTATGTAAATACTTTTTCCCCCAAATGTTCAAGTTGCACCGGATGTCAAACTATCTATATCGTCTACAAACCCATCTGAATTAGTGCTGACATGTGAGACATCTGGAAGGCCAGCAATATACACGTTTACAGCACTTACCCAAACATATGGTGGGGTGCAGATTGTGAACCCACATATCAACCTCACTGGCTCTGCTTCTACGCCAACTCGCATCATACACATACCCTTATTACGACTGGGTGATACGAGTACATATACGTGTTCTGTACAAAATGGCGTCCAAGATATCAGAGGGAATCTAAAACAGACTGCATCCACAGTAGTCAAAGTTAAAGGTAACTGAAATGAAAAGTATATTTTTCTGAAATCGATTGATAATGTAAATTGGCAAGCTTACGTATATTTAAAGACATTTAAATGTTTAAACATGTGTTTGCAAGATGCATCAATGTTTGTTTGTTACTGGAAATGACACACAATATTGTGTTATACAGAATAGTCGAACCTATCGGTTGCATTAAAATTCCTGATATACTAATTATTACACTAGTATCTTGACCTAAGTCTGCATTTGGAACGATACTTCGTTGTGGCATACGTTCACGTAAACACCATTAGAAACAGTAAAACGTTCAATTGTTGATGTTAAAAATATGTTCGTAAAGGTCATTTTATTTGTCTGGCATAGAAGCCACTTGCGCATTATACCGTGCCAATTGCATCCGATGTGTACAGATATTTATTTAAAGTGTATCGTTTATATCTTTCCATCTTAATTACACGTGCTAAATTAATAACAGAATGCATTTATTTCATTTGTTTCAGTGAGTCCTAAAATATTGACAATCACAGTGGAGGTTGTTGCAGCGACTGGAGCGAATGCTACTCTAAGTGTCACATTTCACTGCCATCAGTATTTAGACGAGATTTTGCTACAGCGCTACGATGGACTTACCATCAGCAGTTTCGCTGACAAATACGTATTTGTACAATCACATCAAACTGTAATTACTGACTTAAATGGGTCTACGGTGCATTTTGAAGAGGGTAAAACATATTGTTAATGTATCAACTGCAAATTTGACAATAGTGACGGAAGGCAAGTACAATCATAACGCATTGATTATACGTTATATTGAAGTCAAAACGTGCACGCATATACTTGTGTTCGATTACATGCAGCCTATTTATAGGGTACATGTGATTACCCAGTGTGTACACGTTCTATTAAGTTGATGACTAATTTCAAAAATGTTCGCTCCAATACGTGTTCCAAGCAAGCACAGTCAAGTATATATCTAATTTATTGTTTTCATGTTTCGAACGATAGTTCATTTCAATTGGTATTTGATATTTAGAAATGGTATTCTTTATTTAAATGTTTTATTAGGTTAACTTTTGTAAAAAGAATGCAGTAACGCGATTTTAAAATTGAAATGTATTATAAATGAATAAAATTACAGGTCCGCCAAACACGCCGAAAAGAATGGAGGTGTTAAAGAGTACAATAACACTAACAGAAGGTATTAAAAGGTGGACTCCCGCATTTGATGGAGGCCTGCAGCAAATATTTTATGTGTAGTACACGGCGGAGTCAAAAGGAACTTCGCTGGAAAGCATAATACTAGATTCCGGAGAACTTGAAATGAACTTAACCATACGCCGTTTGAGTCCTGACACTAAATACGAATCACGTACGTTTTCTAGGAATGGAATTGGATCTTCAGGATACACAGATAGTATCATGTTTACAACGTTGACAGGTATTGGCCTAGCTTCTCTATTTGTATACATACACGATGTGTATAAATCTATCCATATTATTATAATTTGTCAATTTAATAACGTACGCACTTATGATGCATTATGTCTAGGCGAACAGCATAATGAGTGGTATGATTCATCAATGATCTAGATACCAATGAATTATATTCAATGTCAACAGTAGAACGTAATTACATATTTCTGTTTTCAAATTCATTTGTATGAATAGCTCAATATTCCCCATTGCAGTTACTAGGAGTCATAATGCTGGAAATTTCGCTGGGGAATAGTTGTGGGTCTGGCTAGAATAATAATTATCATTATACTGGCTGTAGTTACATTGAGGAGATACGAACTTGAATGCGTCCGAAGACAAGGTGAGACGATATTTGTGTTACTAAAAAATCGGTCTGCATGTCATAAATATGAACTGGATACTATTTACTATATGGTACGAGCATCTATATTGTTATTGTTTTCTTTTCAGGATTAGTTGGGTATGAAAAAAACCGTTGGTTCTCTTTACCAATGGTGAGCATACCAATACTACAAACGACACCATAATACAAACGACTGTTGTATTGTGAATAAATTGATTTGTCATCAGATTCTATACCTTTCTGAACTTACATATTGTAGATGATCCATGTTTATAAAGTAATCATTTCATGTTCTAGGTGAAAATGACAACTCAAGCAACTCCGGTGTGATAAGGTTGTTAACAATTGCACAATAATTGGCATGTTCAAATAGATTATTACTGAGCATGTCTGATCAAAAAATAAATTGTAACTGATTTTGTCTAAACTTTTAACTAATTACGCCTTAGCGTAATAGTAGTACTTAATGCCGTATTCATATCAGTGTCAACGCACGTGTTCCCATTAAATGTTTTGCATTGATCTTCATAATAATTGTAAAGATCAAACTTTATTATTATTTCAGGAAAAATAACCATAACTATACTCTCAGTGTTGTTAACGGTGATCGCCGGAAATTACAAAATTATGAAGGTATTGGTAAGTTAAGAAATAAAAAAAATCAATGCACATTAACAGATTTGTAAGGTATATGTCATCTATGCCACATGCTTTAACTTGTCCATTAAAAACACTTTCTGAAAAGTTTTACTTTTATTAACATATATCTGGACTGCTCCTTTTAAACCCGGGCGCGATCGTCAAAAAATAGTAAATACATTTTTTGGCATTAAATCGAATTCGTGGCGGGCCATTATAAAACGTTGCGGCGCTGCCTTGAAAATAAATTGTTAATTTGTTTAGCCTAGCGCTGTGCAATTACTTGTTTTTTACAATAAATATATTTCTATAAAGAAAACGCAGTGCTCGAATTGGCTGTTCACGAGCGCCCGCACGGCCTGATCGGCCTGATTCCGATAGATCATCTTCTGGGTCGCATAGCCTGACTTCCGCTCCCGGAAGATCATCTTCAATCCTCGCATTCAAGCGACGGAGGCGTTCTAGACCAGTTAAAGCTGCATCGTTGGGTTGGCTTTCTCTGCCCAGGTGTTCACTGTTGTTTGTCATAGGCGCAATATATATTGTGCGAGTCAGATTGAAACCGGGCAAACCGGGCAAATATATTGCGGTAGACCGCGTTGGCCGCCAGTAACCCCCTGTTCCGTAGAACTTAAAATATCAAGTTGTCAGTAGCGGGACCAGAAGGCTACTAATACGCCGTACACGAGAATCTCCAAATACAATACGCATACACTGTACTTACTTGTACAGTTATAAACATGCTTATAATTCAATTCGTTACCCGGAGTACGAGCAGTCTTCTCATTCTTACCACATTCGTTTTCAATAAGTCGTGTTAATCACAAAATGATGCCACTGCTAATGATCCTGCTGCTGATGACGGCGATGATGATGATAATGACGATGATGACGATAACGATGAAGACGACGATTATGATGTTAATGATGATGATGATGATGATGAAACAAATACTGATAGTGAACTTGATGGGGATGATGATGAAAATGATCATGATGATGACGACGACAATGACGACGACGACGTCGCTGATGATGAAGGTGATGATGATGATTATAACGATGATGTCGATGAAGTTGATGATAATGATGATGATGATGATGATGATAATTATGACGACAATGATGATGATGATGTTGATGATGATGATGATTATGATGATGATCATGATGTTGGTGCTGCTGCTGCTGATGATGATGATGACGATGGTGATGATGATAATGATGATGATGATGATGATGATGATGATGATGATGATGATGATGATGATGATGAGCATGATGATGAGCATGATGATGAGCATGATGATAATACAGATACTGATGCAGAACTTTATGATGATGAACATAATATTGATTTTAATGATACATTTTAAATGCAACTTTTCATACTATGAACAAATATTTTATTGCGATAAAAATATTATATCTAAGATTCTTCATAAATTTGCCCTGTTCTTAGTCTTATTTTAGCAACATATTCAAGTTAAAGTTATGACGTGGTGGCCTCCATACGTGTTGAGTACGAGCATTATTCTCATACACAATTCAATCGTTTTCAATTAAACGTGTTAATCACCTGATTAATTAGCTATTGCCATAAACCACACACCCCGATTAGTGTACAAATTGTACAAGTGTAAACAAGTACAAATGTAAATTAAATATAGATTCTTAACTTCTCGGCGAAATTTTTAGAGATTATACGAAGAAGAACCGAATGTTTATTGTAAACGAGACTTTCTATACTATACTTTCGACTAATAAATAATACATACAACTAATAAAAAACCGTTATTCTTTTTCTATTTGATTCATGTGATATGAGTGACAAAGTCGTTTGTTCACGAAAATGTTTGTGCATCTACGTGTTTTTGATTACGTTCAAAACGTTGCAAGAGCAACTTTTCATGAGTTTTAATTACTATATTTTAGTGTAGTAGATTGTAGTGTTACTGCAGGAATTTGTCACCATTTATTAATATTTATGAAAGCGTAAAAATATGCTAATTATTAACCTTTTTTCTCTGTATTTCACAATGAAGAAATACAATGATTTAATGGTTAAGTTTTAATGTCTGTTTAAAAATCATCCCACCACCACCACCAACATCACCACCATCCTCCTCCTCCTCCTCCTCCTCCTCCTCATCCTCCTCATTATCGTCATCATTATCATCATCATTATCATTATCATCATCATCATCATCATCATCATCATCATCATCACCATCATCATCATCATCATCGTCGTCATCATCATCATCATCATAGCCGTCATTTAGACATTTTCTAATAATGATAATAATAATAATAATGATACAACTACTACTACTACTACAACAACAACTACTACTACTACTACTACTACTGTTACTACTACTACTACTACTACTACTACTACTACTACTACTACTACTACTACTACTATAATACTAATAACTCTAATAATACTAAAGATAATTTGATTACACATAAAAGCGACAAATTATCTAAAGAAAAAATAAAAAAATAAATAGATAGATAAATAAATAAATAAATAAATAAATAAATAAATGAATAATTAAATAAATAAATAAATAAATAAGTAAATAAATAAATAAATAAATAAATAAATAAATAAATAAATAAATAAATAAATAAATAAATAATAAATGAATGAATGAATGAATGAATGAATGAATGAATGAATGAATGAATGAATGAATGAATGAATGAATGAATGAATGAATGAATGAATGAATGAATGAATGAATGAATGAATGAATGAATGAATGAATGAATAAATAAATAAATAAATACATAAATACATAAATAAATCAATAAAACAATCAATCAATCAATCATTTAATCAATCAATCAATTAATCAATCAATCAATAAATAAATCAGTATATAAGTGAATAATAAAAATAATTAACAGGTAAATAAATAAATCAATTAATTTAACCAGAAAGAGTGAAAGAAAGAAATCAAAATCAATAAATACATGATTTACCAATAAATCAGAAACAATTTTTGCAATTGATGTTCTCCCAAACCGAATGATCATTTGTTTAGTGTAAAAGGTTGTATTTCATATTGATATTTGCTATTAAATTTCATCAAAAAAGCAGTTTCAATATTTGAAACCAGTATATAATCTGATTTAAAAAGGAGAAAAATATCCCATTTTAAAAGTGGGAAAATTTCCAGCCTTGGAATGTCGGAAAAAAATCCCATGGGATTGTAGCTATTTTGAAACATGCCAAAACGCACCAAAACTAGTTTTCGATGTTAAGATAAAAACATAAATAATGGGATTATTTTTCTCACTTTTACTATTGGATGTTTATATTACAGCCAAATATAATATTGTGTCTATACAAAACGATTGTATCATGGTTATATTGATTTTGCATGCATATAAAAGACTTAAAACCGCAGTTTTATAATTTACATAAATCTCATGAGATTTTTTTTTGCAGCCCAAAAAGTGGGAAAAGAATCCCCATGGAAAACCAAAAATCCCATGGGAAAATGGAAAAATCCCACGGGAAAGCCAATTTTGCATATAATTTCATAATGAAAGAAAAGCATTTTGTAGGTAAAAGTCCTCAATTATTGATCACAATGAAACGTTTTAACATTTACTTACTTAAAATATTAATATCTCAATGAAAAATGAAAAGGGGTACTTAAGTTTCGGAAATCTCGGTTTAGCACGTTTTTTCCGGTGGCCGTATTGACTGAAAACTTTGCTGCATTCACAACATTTATCACTGTGGATTATGCGCGTAACGTTGCGTTGTACATTTCATCGCATTGGATTTTAATACCACTACTAATTGTCCCGTGCCCGCGAAAGTGTCATCGATAACCTATGTTTATATATTAAAATTGTATATATTTGTCATGTGTTTATAGACACAAGGTCATCGTAATTAACAATGCTTCAATGTTAAGTCTCTGTTTACGAACTTTATTTAAACAAATCGTTTTGTCGATATACCGTCGATACATCCCATTACACTGTGAATGGTTTGAATAGACATTTCCAACGTTTGCCGATTCCGATGTTGAAAACTTTGTCCGATAAGCAGTACGTAAATGTTGGGGTTGTCTTAAGATTTTGTGTCAAATTAAACTACGCAATAAAATGTTTGTTTCTGGAATGATAAAAACACGTTTATGCTTTTTGAAGTGTATAATTATGTATTCAATGATAGCCCGCTATCTAGTTGGGTGTTTCACATATAATTCGTTCTTGCTTTGTCTGAAAACATCAGTTTCTATGATACATTTCAACACGCGATATATAACAAGACGTCACTCTTATTAAACATACCGTTTTGTTGGAGTGAGACAGGTTGTATGCGAAGCACGCGTTTGTGGTGCTATTATGTAAACTAATGTTAATTTATATTTATGAGTTTAAATTTGAAAGAAATATCATCAAGGTAAGAAATGGATAAGTAACATACACTTCAATTCTATGTTTTGTTAATATTTTTAGCACACTATTGTTGTGTATTAACTTAAGTAGTTTAATTACACAATGAATAATTGTATACTCCAATATTTTACCATCGTTCATTTAATCCAAACGATGTAACGGTAATGCAACTTCGTGTTACACGATATACACGTGATTCTTAAAATCAACAATAAGCATGTGTATAGCAGTGTAGTATTAGAGATATTTTGGTATTGCTTTTAATTTGTTTTAATAGACATATTTTAACACACTGATTGTCGTGGACTATATATAGATATTTTCCGTGCTTTAATTTTTGCTTAAATCATAATGTTCACCTTTTGGTGAAGATCCTACAAAATCTACAACATGTGTCGATCATGTTATTTAACATCTAGCAATTAATAATATAGCAACCTTTCTCATTCCTCTGTTCCAAAACTAATAAGCGGACTATATCAAATGACCAACGTTTCAAGAATATAATGGCGTGGAAGGTCAATGTGACAAATTAGGGCTCTCCGCGTAACATCACATTCCATCACATTATTTAAAACATAAAAATACATCATTCCGAGTAAGATTTACAGTTCTTCTTATGTTCTTCTGTGTGATGAAATATATCCAAACTAATATCAATTGATGACACAGATCAATGAGACAATATTGTGCGTGTGTTAAACAATCGATACGAGATGTAAGATAATTAGAGTTGTCAGATCCCACGGAAGCGTCACGGTCGTTTCATATGTTTTAAACGTGTGTTGACATTTGAACAGTGTTTCTATAGACAAAAACACAGCGAAACATATGACTGAAATATTTAGTTGTTTCAGTCCTTTTCACATAGTAATTAAAAAAATACAAATATCAAAATAGTATTGCTACGCCGTTGACTTGAAATAATAATGCTTTTTTTGAGACGACCCCTGAAATAACTGTTCTTACGGATTCGGATTCAACATCGACACACGTTGGAAATGTCTAATAAATCCACCCATAATATATTAGGAATTCATTTTAGTAAGTGTCTTTTTTTTTGGTCATGTAAAGGTGGTGTAACGTTATATTGTGACTCCGTGAGTAATTTTGAAACATCTATATCACGCCGGACAATTTTGATGTATAACTTTCGTCAGTAAAACCGTGACAATGTCCATAATATCGTCATATAAACCGTGACATGGCGGAATAAAACAGTGACATATTCAAGAACACTATTTTTGAGTATTTTCCTGACATAACCATTGAAATCTTACACTTAAAAGAAACCTTAACACTATCGACAGGCAGCCGTGACGCGAGCTCAACAGGCGAAATTGTACGTTGTGACCGACTCGGGTCCCTGTGGGGTCACGAAGGAAAAAAGTTAACAAAAATAAATAGGTGTGCCTACCTATCTACTATACATTTTTCCAAGACGTTAGCGGAAACAAACAACTTTTAGGGGGCCTTATTGTCTTAGTTTATCGCATTTCCATTATCTAATATCATTTAAAGTGCACTAGGAAACCAGTTGTTCTTTGACATAGTCCCTGTAACGTTACTATGCTTTGCATGCATTCATCAGTTTCTTGAATTTGTAATTTTATTCCGTTATTCCGAAACGATTCTCAATACCCCTTATTTCTGAAATGACATATAAGGAAGAAATATTCAAGTACCTAACACAAATGCCTAGCTTGTGGCGAGGCTGGGTCAGCAATCTGCGATGCGTGAAACATATTGCATTGTTTCGACCCCGAAACGTTTTCATCCTCGCAATCTGCTACCACTGCTTGTAAGAATATTGCGGCAGCTCTGATATCGATATAATATTTAACAGTTTGGCAAATAAGAATCTATGATAATTGCGATACAGCCCGGAGGTCAGCATTAATATAATAAAGCAAATATCAAGCTTATGTAGAATCTTTAAATCATCAGTTGGATTTGCATTACGTGACGTGTTTCACATGCTGTTGTCAATAGGTTGAATGTCAATTTCAATATGAATTGTTATTGAAGCCTCAGCTTCATGTATGTAAATTTGTATCGATATTCACTGGACATTTTGAACCACCGACTGTCTATGTTGTCATTAAATTATCGGTGAAGGTGTTAATATCGTGTTAATGAAAGAAACTTTACTAATTTCGATTCGTATAATCGAGCAATTACCAAAGTTGTTTGTAAAAAGCAGCTGAACTAACAAACTCAAGTATTTGATAAAAAAGGCATAAACAACAACAACAACAACAACAACAACAACAACAACAAGAATATAAGCATACTAAAACTTTGGGATACATGCTCTGTCATGCTAATCAAAAGGTCTCACTGTGAAGCATTCGCTGTTTTCAATTATTTCGATATACACAGGCTTGATTAATTAGTTTATGTTAATTAAGATCAAATTACTTGTCGACATTGTGGGTCATTAATGTTTTTAGCTAACATCAGTCTTCGTCCGGCGTCCGGCGTCCGTAGTCAACATTTTACTACAAACAACTTCTTATTTGAATCCACTGGGCGGATTTTAACCAAACTTGGCAGGAATGTTCCTGGGATGGTCCTTGAACAAATTCCTACAAGTAATTATAATATCTCAAAAACTCTGGTTGCCGTGGCAACTAAAATCGGAAACACTGGAAAACTTCAAAAGTCTTCTTGCGAGAAACCACTGTCTGTTTTTAAAAATAGTATGTACAGAAATGTGCATTATTTGAGCCTCTAGCAAAATCCTGAAATCATTTTGATTTGTTAAAAAACATGGCCGCACTACAATTTTCCTCATATGGCTTTTCCACATAGATGTTCATTTGGTGACCATCTACCAAATTCCTGGGATTCATATTTATTCGTTAAAAAAAATGCCCACCTGAGAACGACGTGCTCAGTGAGCTATTGGTATAGGGGGACTGTCCTGCGTCGTCCGTAATAAGTCAACGTTTGGGCCGATGGACGCGATAGAGACTTCACTTTTCATTCAATCTCGACCGAACTTGCACAATGTGTGTATGGCCATTAAATCTTGGATCGGTTTGATTATTGGCCTGATTGGATTAGGAACACCAGATTTATCGTCCCTTTTTGCCCCAAATACATGTATTCCTGAATATCTCACCTGCTAAGGGGAGTTAACTGCAGTATCAGGATAATTGCCAGATAGTGTCATCTCTCTGTGTAGTTTAGTCACATATATAAACCGGATAGTGGAGCCTGCTGTCAATAAAATCAATACATCTCTCCCATTCAGCACGATACTTCTACTTTTAGGTCAGATCATTACACAAAGCGATCAATTGATATCCTGCCTCTGACCTATATTTTAGCTATATTTGCAGCAATGGAATTGTCTTGACATCCAGTCAGGAATAAGATGTAAACAACAGTCAATAGCTTACATTTATAACAAGCAATCAAAATATAGGATTTAGATGATGCAATCTATTGCCTGAAAGGGTTAATTATTTTCTGTAATTTAGACTGCTTTTTGAGTGTTTATTTAGTAACTTATTCAGTATCATTTACTTATGTAACTTTTGGACTGACTTTTACATTTATATTGGGATTGTGGGAATTCAAGTAATTATTTTACAATATTTTTGAAGCTGAATTACAATTTATCCTTAATGGAGTATACTTCTACATTGTTTTATATGTTCTCCTAAATTGAGCAATAATTTTACTCTATTTAGAGTGCACCATGCTACTTGCTAGTATTTACTTTTAAGTAATATACTAGTTTAAGTAAGGGCTTGTATTTTTAGGAATTGTTGATAGTTCAAGGAAATAAAAGTGACGTCCTTTTCAATACTTTATTAGCATTTTATCTAACCATTGCACTTCATGTTTGATAAGCTATTGGCATAGAGGACTGTACTGCGTCGTCCGTCGTCCGTAATGCGTCAACAATTGGGCAAATGAACACGATATATACTTTACTTGCATTAAAGCACATTCATCCGTATCAGGGCTTGTGCACCTGTGTACTTTGGTGCATTTTTATCCGACATCTGTGGAGTTATGGCCCTTTTTAAGAAAAACTCAACTCAAAAAGTATTACTGCTAGAGTGTTGAAACTTTAGAAATATATCAATTGATCAGCATGTTATGGCTCTTTTTTAGCAAAACATTTTACACTAGATTTGTGTCGATGAAAAGTTGACCTTAAATTAACACAAGCAATCGAAGCTACAAGACATGGAACACATAAAATATAAGTGCAAAGATTAACTGTAATCAATTAAATCAGCTTTAGAGTAATGTATCAGGCGTTCCAATTTTCAAACGGAAATCAAACGAAGAGCAGTTCAAGTACAATTCAAAAAATACATTTGTCAATTGAGGAAGCAGATAATTTGTTATAATCAGGAAATATTGATGAATCTAGACAAGAAATCGCTGAAGCAAAAGCCATGGTCGCACACCGTCATAAATTGATTCGATTGGCTGATGCATCCGAACTTGGATGGAGATTCTTGACTGAGTACGAGGCAAAACCGCTCGCATCAGACTTCGATGACGAGAAACGAATGTACAAGGCGGAAGCTCGGGCCAAAAACACGTTTAAAGCGGATAATTTCAAAAAGTAACTTGACCTACCGGAAGCCGGTAGCGTCACCCAGCATCACAACGCAAGGAACAGCGACTCAACTGCCTATGAGGCGACCAGGATTGAGCTTCGCATGTGGCAAGCCGGGTCACTGGAAAGGAACACCTGAATGTTCAGCGAGCAGCTCAAACAATAAGATAAGTAGTTTTATGTTTAAAAGCTCCTTATCAGAACAATTGAAAGCACCACTAATTGCGGAAAAATGGTAATGTATCGACAGATCCACAGATCTAGAATGCTAAAGCAAATCCGATACGGATCCAAACGATCCTAGTATAAAAAAACGAATACCGAATCGCCAGTAGGTAGGCTGAAGGCACACATGACCAAGTGGCAGGAGGCTACTGATAGTAAGTACATATTAGATGTAGTAAGTTGCGGTTATAAGCTTCCTCTTTTATAAGTGTACCAGAGCATTCCGAAATGAATAACAATTACCATAAATTCTCTATGTTTTCGGACATTGAAAAAATATTTAAAAATGTTCGTGTCCAAAAATTTGGATGCACACAAATATTCCAAAATTAGAGGTGTCTGAAAAATCATAGACACTAAGACAATATTGCAATCACGTTCGGATTTGTTCGGGTTATAACGTTTTTTGCCGAATATACACGGATAGTATTTTAATGATTGTGTGTGATTGTTAAATACCACGCCGAATAGTACTGATTTTTTGTCGACCGAGTTCAAAGATTATCATCTCGTGTATTATTTACCAGTAATTAATGCAATAAAATTAATGCAAATTATGACTTTGTTGTTTGTTCTTGAACCTAGACGCAGAAATAATGGATGAATAATTAAGACTGGTTCCTTAATACGATAATTTCAAAAGCATATTGAATATAAGATATCACTACCGGTATACACAATCGGGTAAACCCATTATTTATGGCACATGGCTCTTTACCCAATAACGATAATGTAACGGTCAACCGCTTCCACTCATTCATCTGCCAGGTTTTATGACCTTCATCGGGTTGTAAAAGCACATGTGCGATGTGTCACCGGATTAACGCTAACAGGTTAGAATTCTGCTAAAATACCACTGTTATATAAAGTGCCAGAAAATTTAGATTCATTAATTATGGGTTGAAATCAGGATGTTCGAAAATATATATTGTCAAAAAATAATTATTTTGGCTAAAATAGAGTGTGTCCGAAAATGTATATTGTCTGAAAATGAAGAGCGTTTACGATACACATCCAGAGTAAACACTGATTTTGAAGAACAAGAAATACAATCTTTATTGAAGAAAGGTCTTGTTTCTAGATTTTACGGAAACCGCATGTTGTTAACCCACTTACAGTGGCTAATAAGAAAGGAATACCTCGTTTACTTCTAGATTGTAGATACATTAAAGACATTAAAGTAGCTGAAACTTTGTTTGAGCACAATTCGTTCTTGTTTACTTTTGATCTCAGAGGGGCATATCATCATATAGATATATTCACAGAACATCGAACATATTTAGGATTTAGCTACAAAGAGAATGGTGGAAAATGTTCTTACGTATGTAATTCGCTCCCCTTTGGTATAAAACAGCTGGTCACATATTTATTAAGATACTAAGAGTTGTAGTAGCATTTCTTAGGTCAAAAGGACTGACAATATATATGTTTCTAGATGTTAGTATCGGTGGTAGTGAACAATAGGAACAGGCAGTGTATGCAAGTAATTTAACATGGAATACTTTGATAGAGGTTAGGTTCCTATTGGCAGAAGATAAATGTAACTGGATTCCCTCTCAGAGAGTAGAATGGCTAGGTCATGTGCTCGACATGCACACAAATCTGTTGTTTATTACTGAAAGCAGAAATGCTCGATAAGAGAAAAGCAGATATTCGATTATTTATCAAATAAATCAAACGAGAGACAAAATAGTGCCAGTCTGATTTGTAGCTAGTGTTGTAGAACATATTATTTCGCTTGAAAGTGTGATTGAAAATAAAGTTAGATTGCTAACAAGAAATGTACACAATGACATAATTGCCAAAGCTAGTTGGAATTCTCCCATTCTTGTGACAAAAAAGCCATTTATGAGCTTAGGTTCTGGAAAGAGAACGCAAGGCAATTAAACAACAGGGGGAAATAATTTTAAACACAAATGTGTTTGTTTAAAATTTTCGCTGATGCAAGTAGTACAGGTTATGACGTTTTATTGAGAATTGTAGCGTAAATGTAGATAAGCTTTTAGATGATGTACCACTTTACGATTTCTATAGAAATCAAACAGTATAGTTAAACTGCGATGGCGAACAAAGTACAGGTAATGATACCAGAACGCATACACATTCATTGAGATCCCAATATGAAATCACAGAAATGAGTAACCTGTTCCCGGAAGTGAACAGCTCGTTTCCGGAAATGAGTAATGTTTTTCTGCAAGTAAATACTTTACAAAGAGGCAATAGTAGACCATATCAAAAGCACATTGACAACGTTTGTGCTAACAAGACAGGTAAATAAATGTGCGAATATAACTATACCAGGGACAATAAAACACCGAAAGTTGGTGCTCACGAGATACCGGAAAGATTTTCCGTTTATCACCGTTCCGTAAGTCAGAGTTCTTACGGTAAGGAAACTGGCTCGGATACGGCATGTCCGGGTATGATAAGGTTCCCGGAAGTGGACACAGAACATACAAGAGGGCCCCCGGAAGTGGGCTGTTGTTTTATATTGTATGTCCGCGGAAGAGGACGAGGTAAATAAATATAATAAGTTCGATAAACATTTGATAACATATTTAGAAGTAATAGGTATTTAGTCTGATGTAGAAAAAGCATGCAGTTCTACTTGGCGTAAAGCAGAGGCAGTTGACAGAATTCTTAAAACTTACGGAAATGCTTTAAAATATTCGTATGTAAAAGTATTTTCTGACAATAAAAATGTGAAATCAGTTTTATTAAATGCAAGTCGTTAAAACGACATTCATAATATAGCTTTAGAATTAAATGCGACGAAAAGAATATAACATTTTGTCCGGAATGGATTCCAAGAACAGGCAATTAAAAGAGCGACTATTTGAGTCGATGTTTTGAATCAGACGATTGGCAGATAAACCAGTGTATTTTTTGACATTAGATACCACATATGGTAATGATTCGGTTGACAGATTAGCTTCACATTTAAACAATAAATGTAGATATTTCAATTCTTCATGGTGGGTACCTGGTACAGAGGCAGTGGACGCCTTAACTCAGTATTGGGTACAGGATATAAACTTGTTCCACCTCATAGGTTGGTTCCGCATTGTGTCACTAAGATGATATCGGAAAAAGCTAAATGCACACTTGTCATCCCAAAATGGATCAGTTCTCAATTTTTACCAATGTCGATTAAGTAAGATGGCAGTTTTATATAGTTTGTAAAATATTATGTAAACTAAGGAAGAAATTCCATAATTTCCGGAATATGAAATAATGGTTGTGTTGGTAAATATACAGTATCATTTGATATGAAAGTATTAAGATAAATCCCGTAATACATCTATTGATGTGTGTAACATATGTTTGACAGGTATTGGTTTGAGCGATACACTGAAGGAACGATTAGATGACGCTGGGTTACATTGGCCGCAAAGAGATGGCATGGCGGACAGAATGGCTGGATGCAGTCAAAAACAGACAATACGGTGAAAAATATAATTCTTCATTTGAACAATTCAAAACGTTATGTGAAGAACGCTCATCAATAGACATGCCAGCATAACCTATAGAAGTAGCAATGTCCTTTACTCATTTAATGGATCAAGGGAAATCCAATAACGTAGTGCCCTCTGTGTTTTACAGTATCAAGTGTATTCATTGTATTTATGATTTATTGGAAGCTTCAAATCGTGTATGTTTTGAACCAGTTCTCAAGAAGTATGTTCTTTCATCCGACATGATAACGTATACAGGTTTCATGCATATGAACGAAGTTAGTAATCTTCGTTGTAATGACGTACAATTCAAATCTGACCTTTAGTTATTAACGTCGGTCATAGTAAAACTGATGTTCATAGGAATGGATCAGAAATTATCATTGCAAAAGGTACACCTACAGCTTGTCCTTATGCCATGTTTGAAAAATATATGTCAGTAACAAAATTGTCTATTGAATCAAGTGAATTTTTGTTCAAACCAGCATTTCGTTCCAAAAATGTATCTTTATTGATTAAAAAAAAGTTACACCAGAGCCAGTGAATGTATTGTTAAGAAATTGAAGCTAGTTGGTCCTGATCTCGACCTTGGTACACACTAGCTGCGATTTAGTGGGGCCATTAATGTTGCTAACGCATCGAGCGTATGTTATAGATGCCTTAAGAGGCATGGGCGATGGAAAATGAACATGCAAAAGATGCTTATGTCCAAGATTTGTTAGACAAAAGGTTATCAGTTGCAAATACCTTAAAGTTGTTAGTTTTCAAACAAAAACAAAAACGTTCTTATTTTGAAATACAAACGAATTTGAATTTGATATTTTACACACTATACTTTGTATTGTATATATGCGTCCCTCGCAAATTGCACATCATAGTTGTTGTTTATATTTGTTTGAAACGTAGTTAGGACTTATTAGTACTCCGCGTTACATCGTATAGCGGAGTACTTTTGTCGTTACGGACATGCGAAAACAAAACGGTATTGTACGGTTCTGTGATTTTCGTTATTTATATAAAAAAGTTGCTGAAATCAGTTATAGCGAGATCGTCTACGAGGCAACATCTAATTCAAAGTCATTGTTTCGTAAATATGTACACAGTATGTATATCTTTATTGTGTAGAGATATGTATAAATATGTATATTTCAAATCTGCGTATTGTTCAGATACCTTGATTGTAAAACCTGTCCCAACAGTATGGTCTTCATCTGTACCAGTTCTCAGGTTAGCGCTTTGGGACATCATGGCCCTCTTGTTTTGAGCTTTCGGGAAGACTGGAATTCGCAAATACACATCGACTATTTTAGGTTTTTTTTTAATTTCAATTAGTTACAATGTCTGTGTAAGAAGCTTTTAAACATGTTTAGCTAACCTTAGCAAAACGTCCGTCGTCCGTCGTCAACATTTACATTGTGAACACTCTAGAAGCCATATTGATTGCGTAATCTTCATAAAACTTGCCCAGAACATTTGTCCTAATAATATCTCGGTCATTGTTGAAATTGGGTTATGTGGGGTCAAAAACTAGGTCACTAGGTCAAATTAAAGAAAAAGCTTGTGAAAACTCTAGAAGTAACATTGTTTTCCCAATCAACATGAAACTTGCTCAGAACATTTGTTCTTACGATATCTCAGTTGAGTTAGAAAATGGTTCCACTCCGTTGAAAAACATGGCTGCCGCGTGGCGGGGCAGTTTTCCGTATATGAACACTCTAGAAGTCACATTTTGTGCCCAATCTATATGAAACTTGCTCAGAATATTTGTTCTTATGATATCTCGGTCGAGTTTGAAAATGGTTATGCTCTGTTGAGAAACATGTCCACCAGGGGACACGGAAGTTTTTCTTATATGGCTATATTAAAAGCTTGTGAACACTCTAAAAGTCAAATTTTAGCCCAATCAACAGGAACTGCTCTGAACATTTGTTCTCATAATATCTCGACGGAGTTCAAAAATGGTTCCACTACGTTGAAAATCATGGCAGCCCCGGGGCGGGGCAGTTTTCCGTATATTGCTATATAAAAAGCTTGTGAACACTCTAGAGGCCACATGTATTTCCCCATCTTCATGAATCTTGCCAATAACATTTGTCCCAATGATATTTCGAACGAGTTTGAAAAAGGGTCATGTGGGGACAAAAACTAGGTCACTAGGTTAAATTGAAGAACAAGCTTGTGAACACTCTAAAAGTCACATTGTATGCCCAATCCACATGAAATTTGCTCAGAATATTTGTTCTTAAAATATCTCAGTCGCGTTTGTCAATGTTTCCGTTCCAATTGATAAACATGGCCACCAGGGGGCGGGGCAGTGTTCCTTATATGGAACGTCTCAGAACATTGGCTTTTATTATTTATTGGCCAAGTTCGAAAATGGTTCCCATCCCTTGAAAAACATGGCCGCCTGTGGTTGGGGCAGTTTTCCTTATATAGCTATTGTGAAAGCTTGTAAACAGTTTTTTCCAAATCAACATGAAACTGGTTCAGAAAGTTTGTTCTTATGATATCTTGGCTGAGTTTGATAATGTTTCCACTCTGTTGAAAAACTTGCCCGTCGTCGGGCGAGCAGTTTTCCTTATATGGGTATGATGAAAACTTTCAAAAGCATGTGAACACTCTATAAAGGACACATTTATTGCCTAATCTTTATGAAACTTGCCCATATCCTCTGTTTCAATGGGACCTCGGTGGCGTTTTAAAATGGCTCATGTGTGGTCAAAAACTAGGGCACTAGGTCAAATAGAAGAAAAATGTGAAAACTCTAGTTTTGGCTAATCTTCTAGAAAATTGCTCAGAACGTTGTTTTAATAATATCTTGGGACATTCGAAACTTAGTCAAGCGGGGTAAAACAACTAGATCACCGTGGCAAAATTGAACAAAAAGATTTGAAACATTATTGAGGCCACATTTATAGGCCAATCGTCACACATCTTGCCCAGAACAGTTTAGTTCCTTAGCCTCTCAGGTGAACAACCTACGGTTTTTTTGCCACCTTTTTTCAATACATTTTAGTTGCAGTCATCTGCAATCCTGCGCGGCGACCGTCCAATTCACATGTTCAACGCACAGGCGCCGTCCGGTCATCGGTCGGTTGCCGCCCGTTGCTCAAACTGCTTGTTTCGTATATCAGTCAGCGAAAACCATCCAACGCTGCAGAAATTTGTGACCACGCGAGGTAATATATATATATATATATATATAGGATCTGCCATTTCATACCATATATTATTAAACGAGTTCATGAATTTTGTTAGTAAGCGAGCCTTTGGCAAGCTAACTTAAGAAATTCCTGGACGAATTTAATAAAATATGGTATAAAATGACAACCAGTGTCAGATCTTTTTATCACATGCTTTTAAACGAAAGAAAAGTATAATTTTACCATAACATGTTGATAAATCCTAAAAGTTGTGTATTTGCATGACGTCATTTCATGCTGACGACGTCATTTCACCAAAATAACGACATGCATTGGTCAATGAAAGAATATCTAGCCAATAAACACGTTTAGAATGTTATCTTACAGATGTGTAAGATAGAAATATTGCAATGGTTGTATTACACGGGAGACAAGGTATAGCATGTGATAAATGGTGGTATTTTACCACGTCGAATAATTAAACAAGCTTTAAAGCTATACCATCTTATTGAAAAAAAACTATGCTCGATGTTCACTTGTATTATCTGAAGCAGTAAGTTGTCAACATCAGTCACCTAGCAAACGTCTATAGTCATTCGATTATAACTAAATACAAATGTGTTTGGTGTTTCTTTGTTGTTTTCATTAAAATGATGTGCTGTGCGAATTATATATGTAAGCTGTTGCGACCATTGTTTAATATGCAGAATTAAGGCGAAATCAAAAATACGTTTTTGTCAAAAAAGCGAATGGCGTTTCTTAACTATCACGCGGATAAAATGATAAATCATAACGGTCCATAATATTTATCAACGACATATACGACATGTTTTGCTGTCATAAAATAACTATTTGGTGTACAGTACGAGGTTTGAGAATTATTTGTTTCATTATACAGTTAAAAACTCGAAACCGAAAGTTCATTTTTGCTGAGTTACGGCGTATTATGAATGCTACTTTTGCAGTATTAAGGCGAAGCACACGATTCGCTATATTTGCGTACTTAGGCAAAGCAACTTTCTTTTAACGTACATGTTAAATAATGTCATATACATATTAGTTTTCGACAAATAATTTTGCCTTGAAATTTAAAACATTTTTATAATTGTCTCAACTTGAGATATTAAAGCATATGAACTGAAGCGCTTATTCCATCGTTTCGCGTTGCAAACGCTTCATAAGCGTCACAAGATTATCAATAGTTCAGCGGTACATAGAAATGTATAGGTACAGATCTTTAACTAAGCATAACTTTATTATCGTTTAAAAGAATCATTAGGATGAACAGATGAATAAGATCTGTGTCCGTCTCAGGGATATTGATTTTTAGGGGTAATAAAACAAGGGCCATACAAGTAGAAACTGAGGGTTAATTAAGCCTGATTCCACATCAGAGTATTCGCAATGTAGTTTCTTACCAATTTCATAAATAGAAGATCACACAAACATTTAATTAAATTTCTTGACATGTTTAAATAATTAATTGGTGTACTTTCCGATACAACTAGGGTTCATGTTGTTAAAAGTATCCTCTTTGTCTGTTAAATCCAATTAAAGAATAAAATCTAGTCTTTATACGAGGATTTTTGTCACATGTCTTAAACTATCATCACTACAAATAGGTAAATAAGTTGGATTGGCGTATATGCCTAAATATGTTTGATAAAATTGTAATATTAAAAATGTATTTATGAACATATTTATTTTGAACGTTGAACTCCATTGAAATGTGAAATGCACACTGTTTATTATATATTTTCCATTATAATGTTTCTCTGTATTTATTTTTTTTCTTTAAATTTTCTTCAGATTTTACTATTTTGCTATACGGATTGTTTTTGTTTGATTTTCAAAGTTTTTATAATGACCATTTTCAAGATTAATTATCTTATGACATGCACTAAATATTCGTGTGTGCCTGTTAGCTGTAAGTGCTCTGAAGCCATTTTGAAGAAACATCATCTGCTGCAAGTTTGACTCTTTTTAAGCTATGGCCTTACAGAATTCTGAATATTTTGACAAACATTGCTGCAATGTATTAATTTAAAACAGTAGTTTAGAAAATCGAGAGCACGCATCGTATCACCTTCTTTTGACTCAGTGGGCCACGAAGCACTAACAATCAATTAATTCTAAATATTACGCTTCGTCAGTTATTCTGCAGATTGAATTGTTAACTGGCATGTATATAATTCCGTTATATAAACAGCTTGAAAACATATTTGTTTGTTTCTTAAAAAATAACTTTTATTATGATGTCGTATACTATTGAATAAAAAGCAACATTATTAAGTTTAAAGGAGGGAAATTGAATTTACATTCAAACAAATGATTCCGTTTTAGAAAAATGCACTCATGAAGTACATGTTTTACTTTCTTTTTTCGCCAACAACCTTTCTGCGCTGTCAGCGTTTTGCTTTTATAAATTCTGAAAAGCATGAATGTTGTATAACATAACATTACCTATTCAAATGAAAAATTTGTAAATAACAAATAGGCATGTCTACATTTCTCATTGAATTTTGCTGAAATGATTGCTTTTTTTAATCATTTTATTTTGAGTTTGGAGATTCTTTCAGTTTAATCATAAAATATTTTGATGTACAGTTATCGTCAGGGAATCGGGCGGTGCCTGTATATATACCGACCGGCTCCCGTTTTGTCGGGCTGCGGCCGGCCGACTGACATTGACTTACTTTGTCTGTTTACCTTTTGTTAATACATTTTAGTTGCAGTCATCTACAATCCTACGCGGCTACCGTCCAATTCACATATTCACCGCACGGGCGCTGCCCGTTGCTCAAACTGCTTGTTCCCAATGTCAGCCAACGAAAAATGTTTGAGTATGAGACCACGCGAGGCAAAAAATATATAAATCGCGAGGCGCCTTTCAGATTCATAAATTGCCGATGCTTTATCGTTCGTGACCTACGCATTAGTTTTGTCATCTGTGACAGAATGTTTGAAAATTGTCAGTTCGTCAAGCTGTGAAAAGGTCCCTTTGAGTTGACTCTTTAGTTTGATTATTTTGGTGATTAACAGCCGAAAAAACGTTGTTTGCGGACATAAGGCGAAACAAGTTTTTTTTTCCAATATCAACAAAAATTGTGAAACTTCTTCAAAATCCCCTTTATCTGGTCTTTTAGCATTGTTTTTCTAAAATGGCTGTTATACTACATTTTGTACTGTTTTTTATATTCAACAATGTCAATTTGTTCATTAGAACTGCATTTGTATATTCATGCTTGTTTTGCTTTTATGCAGTATTGAGGCGAAGTAAAAACTAGGTTTTGGACGGAATTAAGGCGATTTAAGTTTCTTCTTAGAATATGTAACGGTTGTAGCATACTTTTACCGAAACATGTTAGTTATTTATCGATCCCGCAATGTGACCGACCATTGGTATGAGGCTGATTTGCATTTGCATTTATATTTTCTTGCATTTCAACTCTTTAAATTGTGCTTTGTCCACAACTCGTAAAATATATATGTTCATGTGAATTATTTAGATTACTCAATATCATTCATAACAAACATGAGGCGGTCAGATCGTGTTTATTGTACGGACATTACAGAATGATGGAACTAAAAAAGGATTTCCATCGTTTCGTGTTTTTTTAATGATCTTAATTTTATAATTAGAACCGCAGTATAATAGGAGTTTGCTATTTTATTAATTGTATCATACATACTTACTTTTATTTAATGTAGGGTCTCTTTCCTTCTTTTACACAATTATATGGCGCCCTACGGTGCTTTGCATCGTTGTTTTTCTTGTACCATATTTCCCCATAACGTGGCAACTTTCCACAATGCTGATGCCATGGAAGTTTCTTAGACGTCACGTGATACTTGTTTAGCGTGTATGTCGTTTCAACTTTAGCGCTTTCATATTTTTCTTGTGCGCGATCCAAATTTGCAAGCTTAATGTGCAATGAGTAGCGTGTGTATAAATTAAAACTAAATTTCAATATTTACCTACTTACTATTTATTATACTTTTTATTCAATATTTACTTATTTACTATTTATTTTTACGTTACTTATTGCACGGTAACCTTTCATATTAGATTCTGCCCACCAGTTACCGTTCTGATATTTTAGTTAGTTAATACCGGAAAAAAATAAAACTCTCCGAAATATGGTATACGAACAAAATGATAACATACACATGCAACATGTGTGCTTGTATCAACTTGGAGTTCGTATCAGCTCGGACACATTAGGCCGAAAATGAAATATTGTTTGATTCCCCTCCCGCGACCCATGCTAATGAAAGGTGGGTCGGTAGGTCGGAAAAAATATTTTATTTGTATACACAATAAGTCATTTTCATTCATGTTTTCCTTATGTTCGAAATGTAACGTTAAATTATTAATTCTTAATATTTTCGTTGTAGTAGATTCATAACGTTCTGTATATTTACGTAATACTATGTTCTAAATACTTAACAATAATTTATCAAAATTTAACAAACAATAACATACGTCAAACACAAGCACGTTAGTAATAAAAACCTGTTAAAACTAAGGAGTAATAGCGTGACGTTGCAATTTGCCGGGCATCCAAAACAGAACGCTGTTAGTAACTGCCATTGCAACGGTGACTGTCAAACTGCGGCTAGCAGTTTGTAGCTGAAAAGCGTGTTACACGCTTAGCACGTGGATAGTGTTTAAAGACGCCACTCTGTAATACTGTATCTGAACAACGCAAATGCTAGAGCATAAATGAATTAGCATTCTATGGAATAAAAACAAATAGGACTGTGTTCATTAATAAAAAGAAAGCAAACCAACAGTTTATTTACTTTCATGTTTGACAAGGACTTTAGTTCCGCTAACTTTCATTCAAATGTTGCCTCAGCCAAAGTTTTTGCATAATTCTAATCCGTGTGCAGTGATGAGTTTGAATAACACTTTCGTTAATTATAACTAAATCTAGTAATTTTATTTTTTTTAACAAAATAAGACGTTTGACGCGATCAGTTTGTCGAGTTAAATGACGTCGTAATTCATATTCTTAGTAAACGGTTCCTTTCACCATAATTCACCAAAATTATGATATTTATTCATAATTATTTATTTATTTACTATTTTAATTTGTAGTACTTTAATACAAACGCGGCTGTTAAAAACACGCATATCTATAACAAAACACATACCTAACGCAAATGTGTTAAACATGACTTGCACCTTTACAATTAAAATTAGAATGAGGGCGTGATAAACTTGAATACGAATATAAATTACGACGTCATTTAACTCAACAAACTGATCGCGTCAAACGTCTTATTTTGTAAAAAAATAAAAATTACTAGATCTAGTAATAATTAACGAAAGTGTTATTCAAACTCATCACTGCACACGGTTGCTAGCAGCAGTTTGACACTCACCGTTGCTATGGCTGTTACTAACAGCGTTCTGCTTTGGATGCCCGGCAAATTGCAACGTCACGCTATTACTCCTTAGTTTTAACAGGTTTTTATTACTAACGTGCTTGTTTTTAATGTATGTTATTGTTTGTTAAATTTTGATAAATTATTGTTAGGTATTTAGAACATAGTACTACGTAAATAAGCAGAATGTTATGAATATGCTACAACGAAAACATTAAGAATTAATACTTTAACGTTACATTTCGAACATTACGAAAACATAAATGAAAATGACTTATTGTGTATACAAATACAATATTTTTCCGACCTACCGACCCACCCTTCATTAGCATGGGTCGCGGAAAGGGGAAACAAACAATATTTTATTTTCGGACTAGAAGGTTGACTAATCAATATTATGTATACAAGTGTAAATTATATGATGCTTCATTTTTATCATATTTTTGACAAGTTAAACGTTGTATGGTGACATTTTTTGGTTTGTCACCAGTTATTTTGTAATTACCGCAATAACCCGTAATAACATTGAACATTCTAGAAATGATGGCGTATATAGACACAAACATACTGCGTCATCATCAGGAATATAAGCTGGAATATTTTAAACCGGATAATAGCACAGCTGATACTTTAGTTATCATTTCAAATCGATGGAAAGTTGTCATGTGTACTGCGTATACTTTCTAATTGTCATTACCGTATGTGCTGAGAAATAAAACTGTGGTTACATAGTTATTGCTCATTGAAGCCATTCATCTTCATGCATGGTCCTATCTAATATGAAAGGTTTTCAATGCTTGTAAAACAATATTTCTTGCATTTTCAAGTGAATTTTTTGCTAAAGTGTCATTACCGAAACGGTCATCTCCGCAACGCTGTTAAAATGTGGATAAATAAAACATCCTTGATTTAAGGCTCAATACATTAAATGGATGTTTTCTTTCAACATAATGAGTTAAACATTAATAAAAAGTACATATATCCATTATATTTGACTGCATTTCATAGCCGATGTCATTTCCGCAACGGTATGTTATTACCGAAACGAGTTGTCATTACCGCAACGACATAATTTACCTACACTATTTGCAAGATATATAGAGTAAACACAATACATTCTTGAAATTATGATAATCAAAATCAACTACTTTAGAAATGCAAAAGTATATAAAAAGCAGTAAGAAATTATAAAAGCTCCTTTAGCATTTATTCATAAATATGTCGTTTATTTTTAAACAAAATAAAAAAAAACCACGAACTAACACATTATGTTTGTTTTAATATTGCATATTTTTATAAGCAATAGAACATTACTATGTATTAACATGATGCACAATTAAAAATGACACTTTCGTGCAAATCCAGCTAATTTTTGAACTTTCTGTCATTTAAACTGACCAACAAATATAATAATGTCCTAATATTCACCAAATATAGTATTGTTTGGTATTTTATTGCTGTGTTTTTTTTTATTATTTTTCATTAAAAGTATGTATTATGTGAATTATAATGTGTACGCTATTGAGTACTGTTTCATCTGCAGTATTAAGGCGAAGTCTAATACGTTTTGTACGGCATTAGGGCGACTTGTGTTTTTTACCATTTACACGGATTAAATGATGGTTTCTATATATTCATCAATAACAGATATTTGACATTGTGTTTGCTGTCGTAAACAATATTATTTGAATTTCATTTTTAGATTTGAATTTTTTTTTTTTCATTGTGCAGTGTCACACTAAAAGTCGAAAGCTCCCTTAAGTAGAGTTATGGCGAATCATGATTTGCTACTTTTGCAGTATTAAGGTTAAGCTCAAGGATAGACATTTTTAGGCAAACTTCCTTTCTTATAACCTGCAACGTCGAATGATGTCATATACGCAATACATGTTTGGTTTGATAAACCTTTCCCCTTAAAAATACTTTTCAATTTTATACAATTTAAAATCATTCAAACGAAAGCGTTCAATCTATCATTTTTTTTATTATTGCTCGTATTGTCATCATGATATGCATCAACTGAGCGTTGAAATAAACTTGTGAGCTTGTACAATGGCTGTCCGGAAAGTCCGTTCACAACCTAATTTATTGACATGCTCTTTGCTATGTATTATTAATTTATGTATTTTCTTAAACAACACTATATCGTTACTTAACACATTAAAAATAGTTGTTATGCATTGATAAATAGAAAACTTGTATTGATTTGAGTGTATACACATTCACATCTACGGAGCAGTGTAATGTACTAGTTTACGTCAATATCAACGTCAACATTGAAGTTCATTTACATTGGCATGCATACCAAAACCTCTTGACATACGAAGTATATTAGGTTCTTTGCAGTGACACCGAATATCACCCAAGACGCTTTAGTTCTCCTATACCTTGATACGAGACATTGGTCAATATTACATGCTACCGACCAATATCTTTATATGGCCATCAAGTCACTTTCTGCTTTATTATATGATCACTATATCCACAAAATACAAATAGTTGACAATGCATGTAGTTTCTGGTTTCGAGCAAGTTGTTAATAATTGAAAATATCTGCATTGTAGAAGATGAACACATACAAAGAGCATGCTTGAAATAAGCATTTAATACACAATTAACTGTACAACAATAAAACAGGCAACAAAATCACGGGTCGTTCTTTCATCACAATAACACATGTATAACTAAAAAACAACACAGTCACAATTTTACGGCATTTAATGTGTGTAATGGTTGTTTCCCGGCACACATGTAAAGCACGCCGATTGTATAAAGCGCGGAACAAGGGCCTGCTATTAATAGACCAAAATATAACGTTGGGAAAACCGGAATCTCATTCAATATCAAATCGGTTTGCCGACCACTGCCAAGACCAATGAAATTGTGCTTATTTATAAATTGTATAATAAAATGCGATAAACATAAACAGCAATTTTGACAGCTAGTCTGTGTTTTTGACAAGCTAATGCAAAATTTAAAATATCTATTTATTGGTAAACATTGTCAATACTTTACAATTTAGTTTTAAGTATTCGAATATCTCAAGAATTTTCGAAAAGGTTTAAAATTATAACATTACAAGAATATTCGAATATTTGTTACCATCCATTGTTTTATGTGAACTGCATTGGTATCTTAATGCTTATTTTGCTTTAATGCAGTATTAAGGCGAAGTCAGGCATATTTTAAAGCATAAAGACGATTTTTTTTAACATAATGAATGAAGTTTGAATGAAATGATAACATACATATGAACTTGGCAACGTGTAACAATTTTACATTATGTTACAACATAAATACCGTTTGTTTATAATTGGTTGAATAATGTATTTTTATGTCTAGAAAGATCCACTTCTATGCCCAAGTTTAATGAACATTAGGCGAATTATGTTTTTGTGGGAGGATGTGAGTGAGTTGGTAAAACAGTCGTTCGTGTTTGTATTAATTTGAAAAGTTAAAAATACATCGGTACAATTAAGCAAACAAGCATTCAAAAAAGACAGAGACACAACCAAATTGAAAAATAAAAACTATTGGTAGAAATTGTTGACATGGCGGTAGCGGTTCAGTTTTCGCCGTCGTGGTTCGGTTGGTTTAACCTGCATTGGTTTGGATCACTCTTCGTTGGTCGCTTCTATACCGATTTCAACAGTTTCGTAGTTTCAGACTACATGCAATGCGACACCCTGATATCTTGAATCACGCAGTGCGAAGGGTTATTTGCAATCAAACATGCGTTACAAGTACAAAGACTAGCCCAGATGACACGAAAAAAAGTTTTGTTTCGAATTTTAGAATAATTACCTTGTATCATAAAATTTAATGATTTTGTTACATACAAAAGTACAAAACAACATCGCTTACCAAAATCAGCAATCAGGAGCTGTGCTTCTTAAGTCTGTTTTAGTATTGCTAGCATCGCGCATTCACTGCGGAAAGTTTTCCGGTTTAAATTACAAAACGCAAAATTTTAGACACCTCAAAATTTATAAATGGATATCTTTTATCGAAAGGTACTGGGAATGTCAGGAAAGACAGTAATACAAAAAGCAGTGTTAGAAAACCTTTCTTTACAGGGTCTAACCCATAAGATATATTATTAGTTTAAGAGAATAAAAACGATATATTTGAAAATTCGCCCGAAGCCTGGATTTCACGACCATATAGATAAATTATTTTCAAAAAATAAAGAAAAATATATTCATCTTTTCAACGAACCAAATACTTTTTCAAATAATTGTGTAGGTCACACAGTATGTCCATACAAAAATCCAATGCGATTGCATAAATAGGTAATTAGTAATTAGTTACGAGAATTAAGTCACCGGCACCTTAATGGTCGCGCTCGCCTTAAGTCTGCTTTGTTGGACAATTTATTCGCCCTATGGTCACGATTACATTTCACGGCGCCTGTCAGATTCCAAAAAATGCTTTAACGAAGGTTAAAATCGGACGACTCTCGGTCTATTTGTGATCTAGGCATGATGGTGGTTATAAATGTTTTTATTGGTAAATTATGATAGTTACGTTCGTTCAGTGTTCTTATTGGAAGAAAAAAGAAATCACTGAATTAAATTCTTGTTTACTAGCCAGAAGCATCAAACACGGAGTGACGCGCACTACATAATGTAATTCATTGTTTTCTTTCCAAAATGTCAAACATTAAACGAAAATATTCGCACAACTTCATTTTTATGAATCCTGCATTCAATTTATTTTATAGTATCCGTGTCAACATTAAACATATAACTTGAACACAGACACATTTCTTGGCTATTTAAAATAGTCAAATGATGCGTTAAAATATAATGCCTCGTAAAAAATGAGATTTTAAAATATGTATTGCTATTGTCTAGTTATGTTTGTTGTTGTCTCCCAGTCATGTTGTTTTAAATTGTATCTGTTATCAAATGCGCAGCTGAATTGAGGTCAATTGTAAAACGTACGTCTCTAATTAAAACGTTAACAGGTGTGAACACAAGACAAAGTCACTTATAACGACTTTAAACCTGTAAAATGTCTATATATCCGGCTTGTCAAAGCAATTTTTCATTGAAAATGAAAAACTATTTTGTATGGAAGAAACCTGGCATCGGCGTCGGCGTCCGCTTCTGAATTGGATGAAGTGTTTATTAACTCGACTATTCGAAGAATAGGTGAGCTTTCCTACTACCCCCGACGTCGGCTTCGGCGTACGCGTCCGCGTCTGAATTTGGTTATTTTCTTTTCAAAAGTCTCATTAATTAAAAATACATAAGTTATTCACATAAAACTTGGAATATACATTTGTCAATAATTCCAGTGTCAGGGGCAATATTCCCCATAACTCTGTTTTGTATTTTGATATAGTTATGCCCCTTTTTCACGCATATTTTCTGGTTTAAATTTATATTCAAAAGTTTTGTAACTACAAAGCTACTTAAGTTATTCACTTGAAATGTGTAACTATCCCTTGTCATTAATTCCAGTATCAATGGCAACATTCTGTGTAACTCTGTTCTGTTTTTTGACAGATTTATGCCCCTTTTGCACTTTGATTTTCAAGTTAAAGTTTATTTTCAAATGTTGTGCAACTTCAAAACTACATAAGTTATTCACTTGAAACTTGTGTCATCAACTCCAGTGTCAGGGTCAACATTCCCCATAACTCTGTTATGTAATTTGACAGAGTTATGCCCCTTTTTCACGTAGATTTTTCTGGTTAAAGTTTACATTTAAAAGGTTTGTTACTTCAAAACTACATAAGTTATTAATTTGAAACTTGGAACTAACCTTTGTCATCAATTCCGGTATCAAAGGCAACATTCTCCATAACTCTGTTTTGTATTTGAAAGAGTTATGCTTCTTTTTTGATATATTTT
The DNA here is from genome assembly GCA_027627225.1 of Congeria kusceri. Classification (NCBI taxonomy): domain Eukaryota; kingdom Metazoa; phylum Mollusca; class Bivalvia; order Myida; family Dreissenidae; genus Congeria; species Congeria kusceri. The sequence continues at coordinate 22,833,552 of CM051030.1, forward strand.
CTGGTTGAAGTTTACATTCAAAAGTTTTTCAACTCCAGTATCAGGACGATCATTTCCCGTTGCTCTATTTTGTATTTTGATAGATTTATGTCCCTTTTTCACATAGTTTTTTTGTTTAAAGTTTATATTTAAAACTTGTGTAACTTTAAAACTGCACAAGGTATTCACTTGAAAATTGGATCTAACCTTTATCATCAGCTCTTGTATCAGGGGCAACATTACCCATAGCTCTATTTCGTACTTTGTTAGAGTTATGACCCCTTTTCACTTAGATTTTCTGTGTAAAGTTTATAGTCAAACGTTTGGTAACTTCAAAACTACATCAGTTATTCAACTTGAAACTTGGAACTAACCTTTGTCAACAACTCCAGTATCAGGGGCAACATTACTCATAACTATGTTTTGTAGTTTGATAGAGTTGTGCCCCTTTTTCACATACATTTTCTGTTTAAAGTTTATATTCAAAAGTGTTGTGACTTCAAAATTACATAAGTCATTTACTTGAAACTTGGAACTTACCTTTGTCATCAACTCTAGTATCAGGGACAATATTACTCATAACTCTGTTCTGTATTTTGACAGAGTAAGCCCACTTTTTACATAGTCTTTGTGGTAAAAGTTTGTGTTCCAAAAATTTACAACTATACAAGGCTTCACTTAAAAATATTGTATTTTAACAAATGTATACCCCTTTCACTATCCAAAATATGTACCAACTGAAATACTTTGAATAGTCGAGCGCGCTGTCCTCTGACAGCTCGTGTTCAACAGTCTTGCTACTTCAAAACCACATAAGTTATTCACTTGAAACTTGATATATACCTTTGTCATCAACTCCAGTATCAATGGCAATATTCCCCATAACTCTATTTTGTATGTTGCCATAGTTATGCCCCTTTTTATGCCCCCGGCATCTTGATTCAGAAGGCATATAGTGATCGTCCTGACCGTCGTTCCGTCCGTCCTTCCATCCTTCCGTCCGTGACAAGTTTAAGTAGATTTTACCGTTTCGTCTAGCAGCAACACTGCCTACTACAACACTTGTATGCTTACACAGTTGTTGCTTATGACCATTCCATATCCATCCATATCACCAAACCTCACGTTGACTTTGACCTTGACTCAATTTGGACTTATAATAATTCAAAAGTGCCATTTTGTGGTTAACTAGATTTTACCGTTTAGTCTAGCACCAACATCGCTTACTACAAGACTTGGATATTTACACAGTGTTTACTTATGACCGTTCCCAATCCACCCATATTAACCAACCTCACTTTGACCTGGATCTTGACCTCATTTTGACTAAGAAATGGGCTACCCAGCACCGACCGGTGGCATGTGTGTTTATTCAACAGAATCTTGTTCACTTAGACTTTCTGGTTAAAGTTTATATTCAAAAGTTTAGTACATTCCAAACTACAATAGTTATGTTCTCGAAACTTGGAACTAACATTTGTCATCAACTCCAGTATCAGGAGCAACATTATGCATATCTCTATTTTGTATTTTGAAAGAGTTTTGCTCCCTTTTGACTTAGATTTTCTGTTTAAAGTTTATACTCAAAAGTGTTGTAACTTCAAACCTATAAATGCTATTCTCCTGAAACTTGGAACAAACCTTTGGTAAATGTTTCGTTCCTAAAATGTATAAACTATACAAGGCTTCTCTTAAAAATTTTGTATTTTAACAAATGTTTGCCCCTTCCACTATCCAAAATATGTACCAACTGAACAACTTCTAATAGTCGAGCACGCTGTCGTCTTACAGCTCTTGTATTACCGGGCACTCACTGTGGAGAACCGAAGATTAATCTGTCAGAGCGAAAAAGGTATGGCGATGGAAAAACAACAATTCAATTTAAACCTTGAAAAACAAACAAGATGCCAAATATTATTAATCATTGTATGAATGTAATGCGAATGTTACATGTTTGTTACCGCATTAGCAAAGGTGTTGTAGGATTATATTTTTAGCTTACCTGAGCACAAAGTGCTCAATGTTTAGCTAATGTTGGGTCAGTCTTTGTCCGGCGTCCGTTGTCCGTCGTCATTATTTTTACTTCAAAAAGCTTCTTTTCTCAAAACGCTTGGTGGATTTTGACCAAACTCGGTAAGGATGTTCCTGGGATGGTCCTTTATTAAATTCCTTCAATTCATTTGAACATGCTGAAAACTAAGGTTGCCATAGCAACCAAAAGGTTAAAAAACTAGAAAGCTTAAAATATCTTCTCAGAAACCACTGGCTAGATTTGGAAATAGTTTTCACAGAGATGGTCCTTGGGTGACCATCTACTTAATTCATAAAAATAATTTGGATATATTAAAAAAAATGGCCTCCATGGGTCGGGAAAGTTTGACCATATTTGGCTGTAAAGGCAACTTTTACAATCATCTTGTCAGAAAAAACTCACTGGATTTCAAAATAATTTCACAGAAATGTTCCTTGGGTGACTGTCTCACACATTTCTAAGAATAATTTTGATTCGTTAAAAAACATGGGCGGTAAGGGGTGGGGAAGTTTGACCGTATATGGCTGTAGAGGCAACTTTGTCAATCTTCTCGTCAGAAATCACTGACTGGAGTTTGAAATAATTTCACAGACATGTTCCTTGGATGACAGGCTACCGAAATCCTAAAAAAACAAGGGATGTTTGTAAAATATGTATGCCCAGCGCCTTGAAGCCTTTGTTCATCACATAAGTGTACTGTTTCTGAACAATCTAAGCTGATGCATGTTAACCATTACCTTGATAGGAGTTGTGTTCTCTGCAAGAGCATTATTCCTGTCAAATTTGACGACTCTAGTATTTAGTAGTTATCACTATGGAATAGGTCATCTACTCAAACTGACCATTGTACCTATATAGTTTGAGGACCATGTACCAATTGTTCATCTGTTATTAAGTGGAAATGTTGCTTTTTTACAAACTTCTGTGACCTTTACCTTTGATCTCTTGATCTCAAAATGAATAATTTATATTATCCTATGTTGAAGCGTTCTCTAGATATTGTGTGGAAACGGTTTTGATGTTACAAGCCCCTGTGACCTTGACCACTCACTGGATTTCGAAATAATTCCTCATAAATTTTCCTTGGGAGAATGTCTACCAAATTCCTTGAACTATTTATGTTTCGCTACAAAACATGGCCGCCAAGGGGTGGGAAAGTTTGGCCGTATATAGCTGTATATGCAACTTTGACAATCCTCTTGTCCGAATCACCTACTGGATTTCAAAATAATTTCCCATACATTCTCCTTGAGTGACTGTCATGCAAATTCTTTAAAATAATTTCATTCATTAAAAACATGGCTGCCAAGAAGTTGGGAAGTTTGACTGTATATGGCTGTATAGGCAATTTTAACAAACTTCTCGTCAGAAACAAATTACTGGATTTCGAAATAATTAAAAAAAAAAGTTCATTGTGTAACTGTTTACAAAATTCACGAATGATAATTTTGATTCGTTAAGAAACATGGCAGCCATGTGGTTGGGAACTTTGCCCTGTTATGGCTATGTGGGAAACTTTGACACTATTCTTGGCAGAAACCAATTTTTCGATTTCTAAATATTTTCTTGGGTGATGTACTCCCTTCCAAATTCCAATGTGTGCGGAAGTTTGGTCTTTCATAGCTATAGTTAGCTTTGACTATCTTCTTAACAGAAAGCAGTTCCTGAATATGGAAATAAATTAACAAAAATGTCCTTTGTGTAATCCTCTTGCAAATTCCTTCAAATAATTGTGAACTGTTAGAAAACAGCGGTCAGTAAAGTTTTTCGTATGTGTTACTGTATGGGATGGGCGACTAGGACATTTCTTGACTGAGCTATGGTACTAATTTTAAATAAATGTCAGTAAAATATTATTTAAACACTCTATACCAAACATTTTGATTTTAAGAAGTTTCTATTTCAAACTAGTAAGACCCGTTCTTTGATATTTGGTACATTGTTTATGTGATCCTTTGTTAAGTTAATTTTAATCAATGAAATCAATGTTTTTATCAAACCTTTCCATATTTGAACATTAATTAGAATTCCACATCATTGCAGATTGTAAATACATCCAATGCTGTTGTTAGAAACATTCTCTATCTTAAAGTGCATCAGTATGAGTTTGTGAGCCTCCATCGTTTCCCAATTAATTATAATAGTCAATCTAGCAATGTTTGTTTTGTCATATTGTGCTGGAACACTATTGCTGCAGTCCCAAAATGTCAGATCACATACTGTTTTCCTAAGCTCAATAAATGATTAAGTTTTGGCTCTTTTCCAATACCAGTATCGACCACGGCAGACTGCCCCAAGCCATATGTCTTGATACTCTTGTTGGCTGTTAATATGGCTGTTGGCTGTTAATTGTATCATACAATTGAGTGTGTAAGGACACATTTCAAAACTGCTTTTTGCTCATCTGAGCACAAAGTGCTCGGTGAGCTATTGTTATAAGAGACCATTCATGCGTCGTCCGTCATCCGTGTGCCGTAAACGATTTATTTCGTTTTCACGCCGGAGACTTCACTTTTCACACAATTAAATAAACTTGCACCGTTTGAGTATGACAATAAAATCTCGGACGGTATTGTTAATGGGCCAGATCACACCAGTAACACAATAGTAATCGCCCCTTTTTCATGCAAAAACGTGCAGAAATGCCTTTTTCCAACATATGGACTTAATTTTCCATCAAATCTTAACCTTACGTTCACAGTATGTTTATGACTATCACATCTCGACGCCAAACATGGACCAGATCGTGTTTCAAACACCAGAGTTATTGCCCTTTGTTGTTGTTTTTTCAATATACACAAATTGACATAATTCAGGATAGAGACTTCATGTTTGTGTCCATCTTCACCAATCTTGAACAGTTTGTCTATGACCGTAATATTACAGTTGAAGTCGAATATAAGATAGATCGGAGTTATTGCTCTTGTTCGTGAAAAAATATACGCACAATTGGACATTATTATTCAGGATAGAATCTTCATTGTTCATCCAATCTTCACCAATCTTACACAGTTTGTCTATTACCATGAGATTACTTTTGAAGTTAAAAATAAGCAAGATCAGAACAGAAACACTGGAGTTATTGCAATTTGTTTGTGAAAACATATTCAAAAATGGACATTATTCAGGATAGAGACTTCAGTTTTCATACAATCTACACCAATAAAATTAAAGGTGAAGTCGACTATATAAGCACAATCGAGCCAGAAACACCAAATTTATTTCCTTTTGTTTGTGAAAAATGGTCATTACTCAGGATAGAGACTTCATTTTTCATCAAATATTCACCAATTATGCAGAGTTTGTATATGTACGTAAAACTACAGATGAAGTCAAATAAAAGCATGATCAGGCCAGAAACACCGGAGTTATTGTCCCTTGTGTTTGGAAAAAAAACATCAACAAGTTATCAATGATTATCTTGCATGCACTTCTACTTCAAAATTGACCAAACTTACACAGTTTGCGTATTACCATAAAATGTATTAATAAAATTAGAATTCCAACAGTTGCAAACCTTGCATGCAGTTATTTGTACATGCAACATTAATGGCTTCAGAGCCTGCATTAACATCATTTATCATCAATGGACAGAAAATTAACATAGACAAAGCAAAACTTGACCTTATAGCAAACCATTGCATTTATCGCATTTCAACCAGTTCTCCAAAACTGTCTGCGAAGAAAGTAGCAAAATCAAATGTTTCTGCATTTTCCAAAATTGTCACTGACTTAATGGAAAAGGGTCAGGTAAGAATACCGAAAAAAATGTTTTGATAACAATTAGCAAAAACACCCCACATCCACCACCCAACTCGTACTTTAGTTAGCCCATTTCACTAACCGATGTTTTAAATCAAATTCATTATATCCTTCTTTGCGTATTGTTCAGATACCTGTCATTTTCACAACAGTATTGTCTTGATCTGTACCAGTTCTCAGGTTAGCGCTTTGGGCCATTATGACCCTCTTGTTGAAAACTTATTGTCTGCATTTCTTCAAGATTTCAATTAAATTGTCCTTACACAGATCCTTAAAATCAAATGATCCGGTTAAAAAACATGGCTACCAGGGGGGCAAGGCAGTTTTCCTTATCTGACTATTTTGAAAATTTTTAAAATTATGTCAGACACCATTTTTAGATTTTGCAATAACTTCAGAGAAATGTTTCATGGATGCCTCGGTATTAAATTTCTTGAAATTCTTGCAATTAGATTGATTTGTTAAAATTATCGCTTTTAGTGGTCGATCATGATAATTTGTTGTCAACATTTACCAGATGTGAACACGCTATAAACATTATTAAAAACCATTATGATGCCTCAAACTCAGGTGAGCGATCCAGGGCCGTCTTGGCCTTCTTGTACGGATATTCTTGTTCTATTCGTAGAAATGGTGATCTTGACTATGGCCATCTCCACCTCCACCAATGAGGTCTCGATACAATGTATCTTAATTCGAAGTTTAAACTTGTTGAGAAACCAAGCAGAAATAGTTTCTAATGAGTACCTTGACCTGGAACCCGCCCATTTCATATGCAATCCCAAGCAAGATTTCGATTATAATTATTGTTTCTATGTATCTCAATTTCTCGAGTTATTAACTGGAAACCATATTACTATTTTTAGTAATGGTGCCCTTATACATGACCCTAGCCCGTCCGGTATGCAATGCCAAAATGGATGTCAGGATATAAGGTATATGTAACAAAGTTTCTTTGCAATACCCAATTCATTCTCAATAATTGAGTTGAAACTGTTTTAGCTCACCGGAGCACAACGTGCTCATGGTGAGATTTTGTGATTATCCGTCCTCCATGAGTTCAGGTGTCCGTCGTCAACTTTTCATTTAAACGACTGGTGTGCAGATTTCACTACACCATACATGAATAATCCTAAGGTTACACTCTTTTTAAGTTGTTCAAATCGTTTCGGTCCGCTGCATGTAGGCCACCATAGCTAACAATTGATTACAAATGTGAGAACTTAAAACATCTTCTTATCTGAAACCGCAAAGCTGAAAGCTGTCATATTTAATATGTTACATCCTGTAATGGTCATTTACAAAGTTTGTTGAAATTATTCCCGTGGGGTCAAAGCTGGCCACATTCCGGGAGTCACGTGGTCTAGATAAACTTAAATAGCAACATTATTTTTAAAATCTCATGAAACCGCAAGGCCCAGAGGTTTTGTATTTGGTATGTTATATCGTATAGGGGTTCTCTACTACAAAATTTGTTCAAATTATGACACTTGGGTAACAAATGACCATGCTCAAGGGGTCACAGGGTTTTACTGTGGAATCACTTGAAGTTGCGGGGTACAAATTTCGCACAATTGCGATCGCTGACATATTCGAGCAGTCTTAAATTTGCGCAACTACGGTTTTGAAAAAGCAAAAAAACAAACGAGAATTGGTTTTAATATAAAGTATTTGTCAATTCAGCAATATTACGACCAACCAGACAGAACGCCGATGAATGGTCCAATTGTGATTGCTTGTTTGTTGCAATAAACACATATAGTAGTACCAGATTAGGCTCTAAATTGAAAACAGTGGTTGCAGATATAGGTGATTTTTTTTATCCAAAATATCAACTTGTGAAAAGTAACATCTTCATGTTCATTTTACTTATTGTTTTACGAGTGTTCAAATTCATGCCTCCCAGTAACTGTGTTATAGAAATACGATTGTATAAAATGCGTTAAGAATGTTTTATACAAAAGTAAAGAGCTCAATGCACTCAAGCTTTCCATGCGGATGACGTGATGTTGTACATGTCGGCATAATTTTCGCGCTCTTTCTTTAGCAAAACAAATGAACATGAACTACACGTGCAGTATAATTGTAAAATTGAATTTGTGTTAACATCATGTGAACAGTAATATTCGGAAAGGAGTTTCAGATTTCGAATTGATTATACGCGATTTGAAATTAATTACAAGGAATAATATAAGATATCGATATTTTTTAAAAATAAAAATATATTACATATGGATATAACATATTAAGGAAGTTACAACAATGAAAATAATGACGTTCATGTTTTGAGGTCACGAGCATGGGCTATAGCGTATTCATGTATGTTTATATATATGGACCCCTCGAATCGTGATATAGCGGTTCTGCAATTTATGACCGCATTTGAATGAATCCGATGAAGAAAACATTCAAAACGTTCATTAAAACATTCGCATTGTAACATATAGGCCTATCTGCGTATATTTACTAGCGCTGACCGACGTACATTTGAACGAATGTGTAAGCTCCCAAGTTGTTGCTAGACTACGAAATCGGTAAATATTCGCGGTGGTCATACATTCGCGCAATGGCGGAAGTTCATTTATCTGTGAACGCACTCAGGCTCGAATTTATCACTCGAAAACTCAGAAAATGCAAGTAAAAAAATCAGTTTTACAATATTTCTGTCTGCTGCTTGCTAAAAAATGCGAATAAAATATATATTAATTTAACAATAAGAATCTTCATAATGCAGCGTTTTTACCCGACTTTTACACAATGCTCACACCTGTTGCGAAGGTATTTAACTATGATGGGAGCAGGCAAAAAGCCCCCTAGTCAATCTGTTCAGATGTTAGACTGTCTCCAAAAAGTCTCCAAAAATTCCAACAGGACACACATTTTGGTTAAACCAGTAACAACGGTGTCAAACCGAAACATTTTTAGCTCCACTACTCGAAGAATAGGTGAGCTTTCCTACTCGCCCTGTTGTCGGCGTCCGCGTTTGATCTTAGTTAATATTCAAAAGTCTAATTACTTCAAAACTACATAAATTATTTACTTGAAACTTACAAAATTACATAAAAACACATTTGTTCAACATCATTAAGCTTGCATACATACTCACTAAAACTAAACTTCATGATTTGCTAAATAACATGACTGCAATGGGATGAGAAAGTTTAACCGTATGTGGCCATTTGGGCGACTTTGACAATCTTCTCTTCAGAAACTGGTAACGAGATTTTGAACAAAATATATAACTGTTCCTTGGGTGATCATCTACCAAATTCTTTCAAATGGTATTGATTCAGGGATATATCATTGCGGCTCCAATCAAAGGAACATTTCTGTAAAATTATTTCCTCACCCAGTTATACTGCAGGGGGTTCTCTAAATATTTCTATAAAATGTGTTTGGAATTAGCCTTTTTAACATAGAAGAAAATTCATAGAATATGGTACTTTTGGATTGATGAAAATGATGTCAAATTTATGTTACACTCCATGGCAGCCTGAAAATTGTGTATAGCCTAGACAATTCGAAAACTGCAACAGCTGCATCATTCTACCTTATTGTATGCACATGATACATCAAAGGCTTAATATTGCCTGTGTTCTTTAATTGAAAGGTTCTGCTACAGAGAAATATTTTTAAGATTCAAGTTAGTCATGGACCTATGCATTGAAAATGTTTGTTACAGTGCCACTTACAATGATCATATATTTTTGAATGACAAAGGTCCATCAATAAAGTAAAAATAAGTATGTTTTGAAAGTTATTTGTTAATTAATAGTTCCAGAAGGGACTATAAGAGAAATGCCCATCATTGTGTCTCTCTGTAGGTCTGCCTGTGCAAGAAAATATAGATTATGCGATAATTTAATAAGTACAACAACTAGTTTCATGAACCTGGCGGAGGTTTTAGAGGGCATTGATGAGATAATGCATATTAATTGATTCTTTGCATCAGACAAAAAAGTGTGCTGGTTACTGCACGCAAACAAGTATCAGACTATAACATTATTTGTCTGATTTTAATGGCGTTATACAATCATAGAAAGTCAACATTGTATAGTGCGAAATTATAAACCTGTCCAATATGAGCCATTTCACAATGCTTATACACGCTATTTTAAGAAAAGGCTTTCCTCAATATGCTTGATAAATGTTGTTTATACAATTTACATTGATTTTAAGGGATCATTTTCTGGACAGCTTTGACATTTCCTTAAAGGCTCATCCTAAATGTGGAATTGTGTATAATCAGTATAATAGTTCATTTAACAAAATTATCAAATTTTCCTATACATGTTTGTATAGTCATATACAGGAAAAAACGTCCCTGCATCATTGGCAGCTATGTGTTCTAAAACTTAACCAGTATTTGAAGGAATTCGGTACAGGGTCACACAAGGAACGTTTCTGTGAAATTATGTCCTTGACCAGAAAGTGGTTTTTGTTAAGAAGATTTTCAAAGTTGCTTTTATATCTTGTAACGGGCAAACATAACCACCCCCTTCTAGCCATATTTTTAGGCAAATTTTCCCGAGTTATAAGCGAGAGAAAACAGTAACCCTGCTTTTTATTTTTACAGACATATGCACCAGACTTCTCACATCGATATTCAGGATAGCATTTGTATTTAAAAGTCGTATAACTTCAACAATTAATACATGTGGTCACATAATGTTTTCTAATATTATAAGTTATATTATTTACTACCTCAGTTCTATTTTTTACTACCTCAATGTTCAGTTCAAATATCAAGTGTTACTATGACCTCACCATTGACTGACTCAGTAGGCGTTGTTGTAAAACTCTGCACAGACATTCATTTGTGAAACTGAAGGGTGAAACCAGCCGCACAGTACGTGGCATAAAACATCGGGGCCATCTCCACTGGAATAGCCTCTTCATAAAGAAGCAACACAGATGGTACAGTTCAAGTCACCAGTACACTGATATACGCAGCTAATCGTGCTGACACTTGTTATACAGTATTCTGTAGAGCACAAAATGGTGGAAATGCCCTTCAGTCAGGGAGAGAGAGCTGAAGCTAGATATTACGTGTAGGTATCTATCAACGCGTGTGTTTATGGTGTGTGTTGTATTTGAATAATATATTATATATATACTCTGAAGTAAACCAACAATACCATTCACTAAAACATTTAAACATCTAAATTTAAATTGTTTGTTCAAATCATTATTGTAGCTGTTTTATTGATCCTGTGGTTAATGTAGTCCCTCCAACGGTCCTGTCATACAAGGATTGAGTGGTCCAAATGCATACAAGATGATACGTGGATCCAATACCCAACAGCATCTGACTTGCCCCGTCACTGGAGGTTTTCCTCTGCCAACATTGTCCTGGAACTGCTATGGTGGTGTACATAATGGATCTTCCCAAGGTAACATTGTCACACGGACGGTATACTGGACTGCTGGGACTCATGGAGACGCCTCTTGTACTTGTACGGCAATACACTCTGAGACGACTTGGACGAGGCTGATAGCGGTTCCTGTTTCTGTACTGTGTATGGTATTATACATATTCGCTGTGATGTATATTAAACAACTGGATATACACTGATTTTGTTTGTAAACTTTGCAATAGGTAATGCGTGTATTCACACTTTTTGTGTTACTGATTCACCATCTTGTCAAAGCTGCACTGTTGATTCTGCCACAATGACTAACGGTACTATCAGAGTTATAAGAGGAGGGGCATTTAATATAGCATGCAACAGTAGCTCTAATCCTTTTCCAACGTACACATGGACACATCCTGGAGGAAGCACAGTAACCAACCATGCTCTGTCTTTACGAAGTGTTCAAACCGAATGCACATGCAGTGCTTAATACGATGGAACCAACGAGGGGAGACAATGAGCCGGGTATTGCTGGTACAACATTCAACCTTGATGTACTGGGTAAGGTTGTATTTTATAAGTATTCGAAAAATACCTGAAATTAAAGTTTTGAGCATTTTTATAACTTATTGATTTGTGAATTTTAAAATTCATTATCATGTATTTAATGCATGAACACGAATCAACAAGCATAATTGCTCAACTGTATATGCCATGTCGAATAATGCAGTGGTTTTCAAGTATAATCAATTATTATTTGATATGTAAACAAATATAACATGATATGAAAAAAATAATGTTTATTAATTATCTCATTTTAAATACATTTGAATGTGTATACATGTGTAAATAAATAGATCTTTTAACTTCTCCAATCCTGTATGATATACATTTCCTCTTTGTAATTAGCAGTATAAACCACAAACAGCATGTTTTTATTCTCTCATTAATGAATAACAGAATCATTTTATAGTTCTTTGCATGTTTGTCTGCTTCTTAGAATTTCCGACTTTACCAATATTCCACTACGGAACGTCTGCGACTGATCCTGTGATACCTATCAACCACCAAGATGTAATCAAGGGGACACAATTCTCCGTGACTAGCGTCGCTACCGGCAACCCCGTTCCCACCTACACCTGGAATGGATCCAGTCAGACCTGGTCCACTGCAGCTCTGAACAACCTTACAAAGACATGCAGTGTAACCAATATATTGAATCCGGCTGGGCACAATCCAGAATCAGACTCTAACCAAGCACAGATTAAAGTGAATGTGATATGTAAGTTATGTTTTGCTTTAAATAATACATATAGAAAAAAAACACATAATTAAGCCCTCGAAGGGAACTTCGGGGGCATATAGTATTCGTAACGTCCGTCTGTCTGTCCGTCCGTCCGTCCATCCGTCAAGCTTCTTGTGCGTAGCATAACTCCAGCTGTATTGAAGGGATTCCAATGAAACTTCATATACTAATAGAGGACAATGCGAGGAAGTGCAGAGCACAATGACCATACATCTTTCTTTAATGTTTACAGAGTTATTGCTCTTTGCTCAAATTGTCTTGAGCGGAGCATAACTCAATTAGAATTGAAGGGATTCAAATGAAACTTCATATAATGATAGAGGACAATGAGAGGAGGTGTAGACCACAAGGACAATAACTAATTCTTCAATATTTACAGTTATTATCCTTAGTTTAATGTTTTGTGTAAGGAGCATAACTCCATTAGTATTGAAGGAATTCAAATGAAACTTTATATAATGATAGAGGACAATCATAGGAAGTGCAGGACTATAACTAATTCTTCAATATTTATGGAGTTAATGTCCTTTGTTTAATGTTATTGTGCGGGGCATTATTTCATTAGTATTGAATGGATTCAAATGACACTTTATATAATTATAGAGGACAATGAGAGGAAGTTCAGAGTATAAGGACCATAACACTTTCTCCAATATTTACGTAGTTATTGCCATTTGTTTAATTTTATTGTGCGGAGCATAACTCTATAAGAACGGAAGAGTTTCAAATGAAACTTTATATAATGATAGAGAATAATAAAAGGAAGTGCAGAGCACAAAAATACAACTCTGTCTTCAATATTTAAAGGGTTATTGCCCTTTCTTTAATTTCCATCTGTGAAACATGCATCTTCTTGTGCGGAGCATAACTCCATTAGTATTAAAGGGGTTCAAATGAAACTTCATATGATGATAGAGGGCAATGAGAGAAAGTGCAGAGCACAAGGACCATAGCTCCTTCTTCAATATTTACGGAGTTATTGCCCTTTGTTTTATTGTCCTGTGCTAAACATAACTCTATTAGTATTGCAGGGATTCAAATGAAACTTCATGTAATGATAGAGGACACTGAGAGAAAGTGCATACCACAAGGTTCATAACTCTTTCTTCATTATTAACAGTGTTTTTGTCCTTTGTTTAATGTTCTCATGCGGAGTATCACGCCGTTAGTATTGAAGAGATTTAAATTAAACTGCATATTATGATAGAGGACAATGAGTGGAAATGCAGAGCACAAGGACCACAATTCTTTCTTCAATATTTATGGAGTTATTTCCCTTAAGTTTACTTTATTTTGTTGTGCATAATTGCATTAGCATTGAAGTGATTTAAAATAAAACAACATATATTGATAGAGGATGTTGAGAGAAAGTGCAGAGTACAAGGGCAATAACTATTATATAGGAAGCTTCATTTTTGCCGACATGTAACTGACATTGTGTGGCCTTCATCTGGCAAGCATATACTTCGGGGGCATACGTCACATCCTGTGAAAAGCCTTGTTTGTTAAATTTATTTGTTATTTTGGTAAAATGCTTTAAACTTTGCTTTGAGACTGCTGCGAGCTTATTATAGCCCCATTTAAGGCAATAATTTAGAAAAAAATATTTTGAAGGTGGCAAAGACTTACTGAACTTCCTTCTACTAGTATTCGGCTGCTCTGCATTATGAGCCGTAAACTAGGCCCACAATACAGAATAACACTTCAATGCCCCGTTATCTTGAAGTTCTCATGTTGTTATCTCACCTGAGCAAAACTCGCTCTTTTTTCTGTTGGGCGTCGTCCGTCGTGATTTGTCCGTTGTCTGTCATGAGTCAACATGTTATTTAAAACACCATTTTCTACTAAAACTCTGTGCAGATTATCATCAAACGTCCCAGGAATGATCCTTAGGTGACCCTCTTTCAAAGGTGTCCAAATCCTTCCATTCCACTGCATATGTAGTTCACTTGAGTTAAAAATAAATTTTAAAACTGAAAACTTGAACAATTTTCTCTTAAACCGCAAGGCTGTGTTTTCATAGTTGATATGTGACATCCTCTAGTGATGTTCTACAATGTTTGTTCAATTATTACCCTGGGGTCAAAACTGGCCATGCCCTGGGGTCACATAGTTTATATAGACTTAAGTAACGAAATCACTTTAAAATTCTTGTCTGATACCGCAAGGCCCAAATGTTTTATATTTACTATGTAATATTGAATAGTGGTCCTCTACAAAGATTGTTCAAATTATGCCCCCGGGATAAACAGTGGCCACGACTCCGGGTCACATGTTTTCTTAAGACTTTCATGGCAAGTGGCTTTTAAAAATATTTTTTTTTGAAACCACACAGCTAAGAGGTTTCATATTTGGCATGAAACATTGTATAGTGGTCCTTTACAAAGATTTTCGAAATCATGCCTCTGTGGCAAACAGCCACGACCCGAGTGTCAGACGGCTTCTTTAGACTTATATGGCGAGTCTACTTAGAATGTCTTCTCCTCTGAAACCGCAAAGCCCAGAGGTTTTATATTTGTATGTTATATTTTATAGTGGTCCTCTACGAAGATTGTTCAAATTATGCATCTGAGGTCAAAACGGGCGACCCCCAGGGGTCATATGGTTAATATAGGATTTAATACAAAGATTGTTCAAATTATGTCCCCGGGGTAAACAGTGGCCACGACTCCGGGTTACATGTTTTCTTAAGACTTACATGGCAAGTGGCTTTTATAAATCATTTTTTCTGAAACCACAAAGCCAAGAGGTTTCATATATGGCATGAAACATGGTATAGTTGTCCTTTACAAAGATTGTTGAAATCATGCCTCTGTGGCAAACAGCCACCACCCGGGTGTCAGACGGCTTCTTTAGACTTATATGGCGAGTCTACTTAGAATGTCTTCTCCTCTGAAACCGCAAAGCCCAGAGGTTTCATATTTGTATGTTATATTTTATAGTGGTCCTCTACGAAGATTGTTCAAATTATGCATCTGAGGTCAAAACGGGCGACCCCCAGGGGTCATATGGTTAATATAGGATTTAATACAAAGATTGTTCAAATTATGTCCCCGGGGTAAACAGTGGCCACGACTCCGGGTTACATGTTTTCTTAAGACTTACATGGCACGTGGCTTTTATAAATCATTTTTTCTGAAACCACAAAGCCAAGAGGTTTCATATATGGCATGAAACATGGTATAGTTGTCCTTTACAAAGATTGTTGAAATCATGCCTCTGTGGCAAACAGCCACCACCCGGGTGTCAGACGGCTTCTTTAGACTTATATGGCGAGTCTACTTAGAATGTCTTCTCCTCTAAAACCGCAAAGCCCAGAGGTGTCATATTT
Source organism: Congeria kusceri (assembly GCA_027627225.1). NCBI lineage: Eukaryota > Metazoa > Mollusca > Bivalvia > Myida > Dreissenidae > Congeria > Congeria kusceri. The sequence goes on from CM051030.1 coordinate 22,849,316, forward strand.
GTATGTTATATTGTATAGTGGTCCTCTACGAAGATTATTCAAATTATGCATCTGAGGTCAAAACAGGCGACCCCCAAGGGTCATATGGTTAATATAGGATTTAATGGCAAGTGGACTTTAAAAACCTTCTCCTCTGAAACTACAAGGCCCAGAGGTTTCATATTTGGTATGAAACATTGTATAGTGATCCTCTACAAATATTATTCAAATTATGCCGTTTGGGGTCAAAACTGACCATGCCCCAGGGGTCATATGGTTAATATAGACTTCAGTTGCGAAATGTCCTTAAAATTCTCCTCTAAAAACGCAAGGCCCAGAATTTTCATATTTAGTATGTGACAGTGTATAGTGGTCTTCTTCAAAGATTGTTCAAATTATGCCCCTGATCTAAAAAATTCCACGCCCTGGGGTGAAACGGTTTATCTAGACTAAAAGAGCAAAATGACTTTAAACATCTTCTCTGAATATGTGAGGTTTCATATTTGGTATGTAACATTGTATAGTGGTCCACTACAAGGATTGTTCAAATTTTGCCCCTGGGATCAAAACTGGCCACATGGTTTATATAGACTTAAATAGCAACATGACTTTGAACATCTTTTCTGAAACTGCAAGGCCCAGTGCTTTAGTATTTGGTATGTAACATTGTATAGTTTTTCTTTACAAAGATTGTTCAAATTATGCCCCTGAGGTAAAAAAGTAGCCACACCCCAGGGTGACATGATTTATATAGACTTAAATAGCAACATGACTTTTAAATTCCTCTGCTATAAAACCACAAGACATCGAGGTTTCATTTTGTTTTGTAACATCGTAAAGTAATCCTTTATAAAGATTGTTCAAATTATGCCCTTGGGGTTAAACCTGGCCATGCCCTGGCGGTCAAATGATTTTTTAGTCTTATATTGCAAGTGGACTTTGAAAAACTTCTTCTCTGAAACTGCAAGGCCTTTAGGTTTCGTATTTGGTATGTAGCATCGTATAGTGGTCCTCTACAAAGTTTGTTCAAAATATGCCCCTTAGGTGAAACCTGGCCACGCCGTTTGGCTCACATTGTTTATAGAGACTTACATGGCATGTGTACTTTCAAAATATTCTCCTCTTAAATCGCAACGCCCAGATGTTTCATATTTTGTATGTAACATTGCTTTGTGGTCCTCGACAGATATGAGTTTAAAAAATCTTATCTGAAATTGCAAGGCCTAAAGGTTTTGTATAGGTATATGACATTGTATAGTGGTTTTCCATAAAGATTGTTCAAATTATTGGGTCAAAAGTCGCCGACGCCGACGAACGGGTGAGTAGTATAGCTCGGTGAATAGTCAAGCTAAATCATATATTATTATGTAAAACTTAAGTCGATGTAATACAACATTTTAGACTATGACTGCAATCATTTCACTAACAGCAATTACAAATCCATGTTATTTAATTAAGGCTAAAAAAAATTCATGGCTTGTTTCTCAGGCACTTTGCCAAAAAATCAGGAGGGAGGGCGAATTGTTTTTCATGCATTTTTTTTTCTCCTACTCTTTTCTACTAACATTGTGTAATGACTTAATAAAAAATTAATTAAGTACAGATTAAAGACAACTTAAAGTTTACAACATAAGCATAATAACAACATAAGCATCCCTTTTTATAAAATTATAAATATAGATTTATTAATCACAAACTGTCATTTATTCAAGCTGATGTAAAAAGGCAATTAATTTGTTCATTAATAACATTAATGCTTTCAAACTGATAGCCAGTCAGCATTAAATTACTTCTATTTATAGAATTTAACTTTTAGTAATTCACACCTTTATAACTGTCATAAAATGGATTTTTTTTTGCAATAAATCAATAATTTTTGGAATGGAAAATCAACACCTGTAAATGTGGCTGGCATTTTTGTTCGTTCCCATACTTAACATATCAATATTTTCCCTCGGGGAGGGGGAGCGGCCGGCAGACCTAGAGGAATAAGACAATTGTTGGTGGTGTTATTCCCCACTCTAGAGCCAAGCATAATTGTTTAAATCCCCTTATTGGGAGATGCTAAATATCTATCAAATAGCTCGGGGCGTATATTACAGGGATCTAAAATTCGACCAAAGTATATTACCCCGGGACCCAGAGTCATTCGTCTTGTCAAATTCCTGCCTGTCGGGAATCGCTTGCAGTCTAAAGTCCCCTATATGCCCGCCACTCCCTTACCCCAGGGGGATAACATTGTTAGGTGCATAGGACTTATATTGGTTTATAATGTGTTAACGAGTCCCTTAAAAATATCCAAAGACAAATCACGCTATTGCAGCTACTGGCATTTTGCCATCTACTGCAGGTAATTGCATAATTAATAATGTATAGCAGGTTAAACAATTTTGTATAATGTCATTACTTGAGATATAATTGAATTTTACAGAAGATCATGTTAGAATCGAAATAATTGACAGGTTTGTGTTGGCTATTGTGGTAAGAACCAAAAGTTTAGTTCTGAAAAGAAGCAATTAAACCACGAGGGGATTAGCCCGAGAGATTTGATAACAAGCATCGAAACGACAAACTGTTAGTTATTAATGCAATAGCCAACGCTAACCTATCAATTATTTGGATTCCAACACGATCTTCTGTAAAATTCTTTTGTAATTGTAAAGGTTATGAATGAGAACTATAGGAATCTATACTCCGCTAATTTTCCAGAAATTGCATTCACATGCGTTTCAGTGATGTCAATGAACCATAACAATTCAAAATGACGTCAGCTTCATTGATAAACATTGAGCGAATGGCGTTATACTTGTTGATTAATACAGTGGGAATATTAAGCACATGCATTTAACGGAACCATTTTCAAAACATTAATAATTTGTTGCAGAATAACCCATGGTTGATTTTATTCTTTATCTATGGACAATTAGCCGCGTGGCCGTCTCGTGTTATAATAAATATAATGGGATTAATAACACAAATGAATGTGTTGTGCTGTTTATTTCTGTTGTAATTGAATATTTTAATATTGATTATAGCGATAAATTAGAACATAATAATAAATGCATGGCATGTAACGTTGAACTATATGATGTATATTTTGTGTTAGATTGCTTATGCTTATTCATAAATTTATACTTCAGAACTCAAATGCATGAAATGTATTGTTCAATTAGTGAATGTATTTCAACATTCAATGTATTACCATATAGTGTACGTTTTAATAAATAATGCAACTTCAACAAAAGCAACTATATTGTTTTCAAACGGGTAATCACTGCTTTATTTGCACAAAGATTACACAAACAAAACAACGCATACATTTAGAAACAGTTTTGATAGGGAAGGTACATTTTTTAAATAGTCTTGAAAATATATGACAATACAGATATATTCATTTCAAACCAGATTTTAAGAGCAATTATGATTATTACGTAATAAAACACATTTTTCCAAGTGCAAAACATATTTACTTAATTGATATTTAAGGAATGCATGCTGCATTGTGCTCCTCGAAAGACAATCTGCAGTTGACAAAACGATTCTCAAATCAAGATGGCGGTCGTGAATAACTGCCTTGAACTGGTCATAGAAACGCACAAAAGACTGACCGATATGGGCATGTTTGCCGGGTCCCATATGGACTTGCTAGTTAGGAACCCATATGGTCTCTCTTGCTGGGACCTATATGGGCTAGCTATTGGTGACCCATATAGGCCTTCTTTTTGGGTGCCCATATGGGCTTTCTTGCTGGGACCCGTATGAGTTTGTTTTTGGGGGATGCATATCTAGGTGTCATGCTTGGACCCATATTGGCTGGTTTCCTGTGTCCTACCTGGGACTGATATGGGCATGACCATGTATGTGGGACCCTTAAGAAACTTATGTGGTTAATCATCCCTGTTATAGCCCATATTGGGCCCCCATAGGATGGCTTGCAGGGACCCATACGAGCTTACTTGCTGGGATTCATATGTTCTCTATTAATGGGACACGTATTGGGTTGATTGTTGGTGTCCCATATGGGCTTGCTTGTTGGAAACCCATATGGGGATGCTCTTTGTGACTCATATGGGCTAGTTTGGTGGAGACCCATACGGGCCTTTTTGCGGGTACTTATATGTACTTGCTTGTTTGAGACCCATATGGGCTTTCCGGCTGGGACCCATATGATATTCCTGTTGTTGATCCATATTGGCTTTCTTGTTGGGGGCCCATATGGGCTTTCTTTCTGGGACCCGCATGGGATAACTTGTTGGGGACCTATTTAGGCTATTTTTGCTTGGACCCATATGGGTTTTCTTGTTGGGCGCCCAATTGGACTTTCATGCTGGGACCCACGTGGGCTGTTTTGATGGGACACATATTGGGTTGTTTGGTGGGACCCATATCGGCTTGCTTGTTGGAAACCCATATGGGGATGCTCTTTGTGACCCATATGGGCTAGCTTGTTGGGGACCCATACGGGCCTTCTTGCAGGGACATTTATGGGCTTGCTTATTTCGTACCAAACTGGCCTCTCTTTCTGGGACCCATATGATATTGCTGCTTTTGACCCAGATGGGCTTGCTTGTTGGGGACCCATAATGGGCTGTCTTTCTTGGACCCACATGGGATTACTTGTTTGGGACCTATATAGGCTTTTTTGCTTGGAACCCATACGTGGATGCTCTTTGTAACCCATATGGGCTAGTTTGTCGGGGACCCATATGGACCTTCTGGGTTGGGACCCATATGGGCTTGTCTGTTTGGTACCCATGTTGGCTCTCTTGCTGGGATCCATAAGGTCTTGTTGTTGTTGACACATCCGAGCTTGCTTGTTGAGGAGCAATATGGGCTGTCTTGCTGGGACCCATATGCACTTACTTGTCTGGGACCTATATGTTTTTTTTGTTGGAACCCATATATGGAGCTTTCTTGGTTGGTGCTCAATGGGGCTTTCTTGCAGTGACCCATATGGGCTTGCTTGTCTGGGACCAAAATGGGTCTGATATGGGCAATTCAACGCATATGGGCCTCACATTGGGCACATGTGGTGTATCAGCCCAGGTACAGCCCATATCGGTCCACATGGGATGGCTTACTGGGACCATTATTGGCATACTTTCTGGGAACCCACATGGGTCGGTTTGCTTGGTCCAATATGGGCCCGGTATAGGCAGCACATATTTAATGGGGCCCATATGGTATATTTGCCCAGATAAAGCAAATATTGTGTCCATATTGGGTTGCTTGCTGGGTATAAGTTTTCGTGATAGGACCAATGTGGGCTTACTAGTAGGGAACCCATTTCGGCTTTCTTGCTGGAAACTATAAGGATAGCTTGCCTGCGACCCAAGTGGGTTTAATATCAGCAACACGACGTATATTGGTCCCACATGGGGCCCATGTGGAAGATCAGCCCAGATTTAGCCCTTATTATGTCCACATCTGATAGCTTACCGGGACCCATATGGGCATACTTGCAAGGAACCCATGTGGGCTTGCCTGATTGGTCCAATATGGGTCCGATATAGGCAGAACAAAATATATGTGTCCCAAATTGGGCCATATTGTACATTTGATCAGGTCCCAAATTGGGCCATATGGTACATTTGATCAGGTTTTTCCCATATTGGGTCCATATAGGCCTTTTTGCTGGGACCCATATGGGGCTGCTTGTTGAAAACACACGTGGGCTCTCTCGATGGGGACCCATATAGGATTTCCCTCTGTAACCAATATGGGTCTGTTTATTTGGTTCCCATAGAGGCATTCTCGCTGGGACCCCTATGGGTTTGCTTGGTGAGAACCCTTATGGGCTCTCTTTCTGGGACCCATGTGGGCTTGCTTGTTGGGGACCTATATAAGCTTTCTTGCAGGGACCAATATGGGCTTACTGGTTAGGTACCCATATGGGCTTTTTTGTTGGTACCTTAAAAAAATTGGCTTGCTTGCCTAGGACCCAAATGGGTGTTACATGGGCAAGGTTATACATATTGGTCCCATATGTGGCCCATGTTGAATATCAGCCCAGGTATCGGCTTTATCAGGTCCACATGTTATGACTTACCGGGACCCATATGGGCATTCTTGCAAGTAACACAGGTGGGCTTGCCTGCTTGGTCCGATATGGGCCCGATATAGGCAGAAAAAATAATATATGGGTCCCACATGTGGCCCATATGTTATATGTGGCCACCTATAGCCAATAGTGGGCCTTTATGGGCTTGCTTGCTGGGTTGTCATTTTGTGGCTAGTTCCTCAGAAATACATCAAATTTAGGTTTTATATTTTGGAGTCAACAGTAACAAGTTACATTTACATAGCCGTACGTGTTATACGGTCTTCTTTGAATGAACCAAAATATTGTACTAGCATACGCAATATGAACGTTTGTGTTGTGTGCATGTGTGTGCATTGCTGTCATATATTTTCACGTGTTATTCTTCAAGATTATGATACTTGGTTTTTACGCATGAAAAAATCCACTTTTTCTGTATGAGAAAATCATGTTGCATTGTAGAAAATTATTTCTACGGCCATTCTCCCCTACCTCTGATACAAATAGTGATGTTGTCAGTTACTGTGCTCTTAGTACTAGAAACCGCATAGATCTGCTTAGCTTGTTCAGGGAAAGTGTGAGTAGGTTAAATGACCGCCATAATATGACTGCAATACTGTAAATAACGACGAAAATAGTAGTATAAAAGTGGGGGCAGAGCAAAGATATAATGAGCACAATTCCTCATGCGGGGGACGGATGTATATCACGTGACTCATACGTCATTGGGAGGCGGAGTTATATCACGTGACTCATACGCAATTCATCACGCGACTAATACGTCACGCAGCACGTGGTTTGTAACTAATGATAGACCCGTGTCCGTAATGCGGACGCGTGAGTAAGTGCGCTAATGCGAACGTGAGAAACTAATTATTGTAGTTATAAATAAAAGGCGATATCGCTGTATTGCGTGATCACAAAGCGAAGTGAGACGTGTTGTTAAAGATGACTGAGAAGGAAAAGGACCGTATTTTAAATAGATAGTACTGGAAAGCGCGAAATTCTGCGGCCTTTGCCGGCCCTCAGAAAGTATTTAATGCGTTTAATAAAAACGTGTTTACGGTTGATTATATAACTAAATGGCTCAGAAATCAAGATGCCTACGCTTTGCAGAAACCGAATCGTTTCAATATAAACATTGCGAAACTCCAGTTGCGACAGCAGGAGAGAACTGTTATTAGCAGCCCGAGGTATTTTATTTATGGCAAGTGACCAGTTGCCAAATACAATACAATCACAAAAACACATAACAAACACAAAACACACATGAATAAAACTGGGGTTACCGCCCTGGAACGGTCAATGCATAGCATTGGGGTTTTAACAGGTTTATGTGCGCACGAACCTCACACTTGTCCCGGAATTATTCACAAAACATGTAAGTGTAAATAAAACCGCTTATGTACGCGTGGCTTCTATTAATGAGCAATTGGAATTTTGATTTGCTGTCTATGGAACATTTAGCTGAAGAAAATGATGGAGTGAGGTTCTTAACGTTCATCATTGACATATTTTCGAGAAGATATGGGTAACACCTCTACAAAATAAGTCGTCGAAGGTGGTTGTTGGTGCAATGAGAGAAGTATTGACAAGTGTGAAACCTAGAAAGATAAGAGCAGACAGAGGGTTGAATATGTGAATCGTTGGTTAAAACAACTTATGAAGGGTAAAGTTTTCTACCGTTTAACTACACAAAAACCCGACAAAAGCCAATTACGTCGAACGCGTGCAACGTACAATCAAGACAGCTTTGTACAGAATTATGCGACAGAGACGATCGTATCGGTATATGAATTTTTTAGACGACACAGACGCTACTAACAATATCACACCATATCGAAGTTTTAATGGTTGTCACCCAAAGAAGTCAATAAAGACAATGAAGCCTATTTGTAGGCTTACATGTTTTTAAAAAAGAAACCAATGGTAAGAACTAAACCTACATTTAAATTTAAAATTGGTGATTTAGTACACATCAGCTACACCAAACATACGTTTTGAAGAGCTTACCAAGAATAATATTAAAGCGAAGTATTCAAAGTTTCGGCGCGTTTGTTAAAAAAAGTATTCCCGATTAATAGACTTAACGATTTTAAAGATGACTATATTAAGGGACTGGCATATACCAACGCATTGAAATTTGAAGTTCATGGTTTATTGAGAAAATTATAAAAAAAGAAGAAGAAACAGGAAGTTGAAATACTTCGTGAAATGGCGAGAATTACCTGAAGCATTTAATAGCTGGATTGGTGCGGACGAAATCAAAGACACAGAGAACTCCGCTTGAACAACTATGCATCGATTTATTTATGTGAAAAGTGATGAAAGTACGTCTTATTCTTCTGATAATGAACCATTTAAGTTCAAGATTCGTTTAAAATTAGCTTGATTTTTAAACGGCGTGTGGGAAGTAGCTTTGGTATGCACTGGAAAGGCGGCAGCAAAGTCAGTAATGGATTATACATTTAGTTGAACATTTGTAACAAACGTATAGTGCGTGACGAAGAACGTCTTGTTTTAAGACGTGTAGGGGAAAAAACGAGTGCGAGTATGCGTTTGACAATCCATATTACGTTCCAGTAAGTAAACAAGAACAGGAGTATTCGAAATCCATATAAAGGGCGAGACGGCACTTGTGTATCATAATTGCTTCAACGTGTACACCTGACGCTTCACCTAAATCCGTATACGTTTTTGGGAAATAAAGCTATATGCTCCTAATCCGCAGAAGTTGGTTTAATTCTTTCTTGATTGTGACAGCACTGGACAAGCTTCGCGCAACCAATTCAGAGCTGGCAGAAGATTACAAGTAATTTTGGTAGACCAATCAAAAAAGCTATGGTAAATAAACATTATTATTTTAAGACTGTTTTACCGTCTGAACAAAATACGGCACATGCGAATTCGGAATTACAGAGAGGAGACTAAGTCCATATACAATTGTAGAAATGGTTTAGTCCAGTGGAAACTGCCAACGACGAGGTCGCAAACGGTAATTAACCGGAAATCTAAAAGAGACTCGAAAAGGAGACCCGAGGACTGTTAAAAAGGAAGTTCAAGAAAGTGTAAACAGTAAACGAGACATATTCGAAATAAAGTGAAATCATGTCAGTGTTTAACAAGGACCAATTTAAAGAAGGACTTGTGTCCGAACTGCTTTGTTCTACTCAGACAAGCGTTACCGATACCTGTTACGAAAAAGTGCGACCGTTATCGCAGGTCTCGACAGATAGTCCTTTGAATTAGCGGGCAGACTTCTATGGATTATTTGGATATAAAAAAATTATCAAATATATGTTGGACTAACAGTTGTGAAATTGGAGGGTACATATTTGAACACGGACAAAGTGCGAATTTGCTAATTATAGCTCCACAAACGAAGTTTAGGGGGGGGTTATAGGAGTGAGCTTGTCGGTCCGTTGGTCCGTCGGTCTGTCGGTTTTTGGTTTCCGGATGGTAACTCAAGAAAGGCTTGATATATTCAACTAATTTGTGGTACACATGTGTTACATCATAGATTACAGGTCAAGCATAATGTTGTTTACAAACCAGTAAATTATGACGAAGTTATGGCCTCTTCGACTTTAAATTTCTTAAAACAATGGTTTCCGGATGATAACTCAAGAAAGGCTTGACATATTGAAATATTTGTTGGTTCCCATGTTTAATATTACAGAATACAAGTCAAGTTCAATGTTGATCACAAACCACTATATTTTGACAGAGTTAAGGCCCCTTTTCGACTTAAAATTAAAATTAAAATACCCTAAAAACATTATTTTTGGAAAATAACTAAAGAATGGCTCGACATATTCAATTATTTGTTTTTATACATGTGTAGCATCATAAAATACGGGTCAAGTTCGACTTTGGTTACAAACCACTAAATTGTGACATAGTTATGGCCCTTTATTTGACTTAAATTCCCTAAAAACATGGTTTCCAGACCTCAATTCAACAATGGCTTGATATATTTAAATAATTATTGGTACACATGTGTAGCATCATAAAACACAGGTCAAGTTTGACTTTGGTTACAAACCACCAAATGTTGACACAGTTACGCCCCCCCCCACACACACACACTTTTTGACTTAAATTCCCGAAAAAACATGGACAATAACGTATCACTCATAAGGCTCCACATATTTAACTTATATTTGGTACATAATACAATACAGATGAAGTTTAACTTTGGTTACACACCACTTAATGCTGACAGAGCTATGGCTCCTATTGAAATTAAAGTTTTCCAAATACACTGTTGATAATTTCTCTCTGCAAATTTCTTTCGAATCGATGCCATAGTATTGTGACAAGGCCATATTGTGGGGGTATATCCGTCACTCATGTGACAATTTTAGTTTGTTTCTGCAAGCTGTGTTTTCGAGTACGGAAGTGACGCTTCAGAATAAAGCGAGCATCACCTGCAATTATAACCCTTATCGAGCATATATTCAGTCTTGTCTTAATTACTGGCAGGACGCCCATACCTTACAGCTTCAGACTCAGACATGGACCCAGTATGATGCCGATTCACCGGGCGTGACCGATCCTTCTGATAATAATGACGGCCTTTTCACAAGAGATAAATCAAAAGGCTTTGACTTGCAGGTTCCGATATTTCACGATTTAGTCTCCATGTCTCGCTATTTGATAGATCAAGTGGATGTGAAAGTCAAGCTATACCGCTCTTCGGCCAATTTCGCAGATGCTGGAAAAGCAAAATTCGCTTTATCTTTTTACAAGGGTGGAGTGTCGTTCCCAAAGCATAGCTACTGGAAGCACATTGTTTAACCAGGAAAATAGGTTTCAAGAAAGAAGACCTAACAAAGTCATTGTAGGAATTGTGAAAAGTAAAGCTATGAATGGCGACTACGCAACTCATCCGTTTATTTTTGAGAACAGCTCAATTTAACAAATTGACGTGTACTGCGACGGTTTACCTGTGGGAGGTTACCCGTTAAAAATGGATTAAAAAAACGGATGCAACGATAGTAATGCGAGCTTACACTAATTTGCTGTTAAGTGCTGACAAATGGAGGAACGACGAAGGAAATGCAGTGGACACAAGTCACTTTATAAGCGGATCAACGTTGTTTTCCTTTCAACTGGAGTATTTGTATTTAAAGCCGGACTCACAGGTTAACATTACCCTTGTTTCGTTTAATATCAAAAACAAACAGCGAAGTAAGGTATAGATTATTATATGCTATTGTACATTACACTTTTCAACGGAATCATTTTTAGGCACACATTACACACGTTAAGAACAGGGAGTAATTTTAAAGTTGTCTATTACAACAGATGTTCGATCGAATTTAACAGACTCGTCGAACACAATTGACTGTCAATGGCTTTGCAGCGCAGACATTGTAGACTTTTGTTCTGGTGCCAAGGGTAGACAGTTATGAAGATCGTGAAGTTCTTGCGGGTAATGTATCCATATTCTCCGCTTTCTGAAACATTCATGATATCAAATCGTTCGATGTCGTTCAAAAACTTGAAGTAACCAACTGTAAGCGGTTTAACAACGTCCCAACCATACAGATTAGTAGTATTAACGTATTGTAGATAGGATGTTGGCTTGCTATCGTCATAATTCTCTAGGTATGGTTTGTTCGCTTTTACGTAGCGGTTGTAGATTTTAGAAACGCCACAGCGAATTTCGGCTTCTACCATTAATATCATATCTATGTCGGTTAGCAACTGGAGTTTTACCCACCAACCCCCCATTTTCAAACTACTTCCAAGAAAGACCGGAAGACGTCAAAAAATTGCACACACCGAGTCCGTACTGATACATGCCAACATCTCTAAATGACTCAAACAAGTCGCATGAAAGTAGAACATCCGTTTTCAAATACAAGACGTGATAATCACCCATTGTTTTTAGGCTGAACTGATGGAAAACGTTGTGTGTGTGTGCGTAGTCTTCATCCGAAATGTGTTCCCGCTTAGCGGTAGAATAAAACGCGTCTTTGCAAGGTAAATTATGTTCCTCAAAACTGTCTTCTGAATACATGCCATCATACAGGCAAACGCCGTTTCGTAGCAATGAAAGCGCCTCTTCTCGCGATTGAAATACTGACAGCAGATGTTGGGCTCTAGACCGTCTAGAAGAAATTGAAAACTGTCCAAATATTGAAGGTTTCCGAAAACTATCGTATTTTGCCGTATTTTGAGGTATGCACTTTAGTCTGTAATTAAAAAAACAACAATATTATCGCACAGAATGTGAGCATCAAAGTTTTTCAAGTTGTGAAATATCACGCAGGTAAAACCAGCCTGTTTGCGGCTACGGTTAAAACTATTATGCGCAGTCCCGATGAATTTGCCAGTTATGTGATCATGATGTCGCACGATGTTTCCCTGTCGTTTGTCGTTAACGTTGAAAAGCTTAACGCAAATACAACATTGAATTGCGTTGTCAATGCGGTGGAGTTCCTCTTGCGTGATAACCATAGGTTCTATTGTCGATACGATCGATCCTATTTCCTCGTGTTCTTTTGACAAGCTTTCTATCAATTTGTAACTGGCCTTGGGACCTATATATACAACAGTTGGCTTCGTATAGTGTGTGTTGGTACAAACAACCTTATAGCCATAATCGCAAACTTCGAATTTAGTCGTGCAAGTCCGTGCAAGTCCGCGTAAATGACAAATGGAACTTTTAGGGGTTTTCATATTCTTTGAATGAGAGAATGTCTGTTTCTCCAGAAATGGGCAGATCACGTCTTTGGGGCCCACGTATCGAACAATATGGTTGATGCTATTGTAGCGACCTTTCCTGTTTGAATCCGTGCAAGCAGTAAGGGCAAAAAACGTTTGAGATCGATGCGATTTAGTCCGAGATAAAAACCTGTTAGGGTTCATCACTGGCAGGATGTAATGATGCCAGCAGGCAATATAAAAAGATGCTTTTTCCTGATTTTAGATGTTTAATACACCTCCGCTCTTCGCGAGTGTTTCCGGCAAAGGAATACAATTCGAACCAGACAAAGGTTTGTTTATCACAGTGTACATTTCAAGTTTTGTTCAAGTACAATATCGACCCTTCTCTCAAATATTCCTCTATGCTAGCAAACATTTTTGCAAAGCTTCATTCAAGTTGTGCTCGATCAAATCCTCTGCGGATAAGAGAGCGTAGACGTAACTTCGAAACTATGGCACCGATGTTGCAGTATCTGATCCGTCATTTGTGTTGACATCGTATTAGTATTGAACGTTGTTTTATTTTTTTCCTGATTGCTGTCATGGCGATTTTTAGCATTTACCGCTTTTTGACATCCCTTTTAATGCAGGGGATGATATTGATTCACATGCTTAAATAATTCATTGTATGTTACAATGTCTACAATCAAATTGTCTTTGTGTTGGTCTTTGCGAATGATGAACCGAATGTCTTTGAAAAATGGACTTTAAAAAAAAAAATGCGTTGGGTAAGTGGCACTGCACATGTTGTTGTAATGACGTTTTATTGTCAAACTTCTATTGAAATAGGAGCATATATATCCGATTGAAGATACTAAATCACTGTCTGGAGAAGTATGCGTGTCACTGTCATCACTATCGACGCGGTCATCAAAATTCTGATCTTTCCTACGTATGTTCATGTTGAATGTCTTAAAATCATAAAAATATCATGTTATAGTAAGCAAATTACATCAGGTCCACACACAACCGCGTTTGCAATTGCTCGATTCATTCCATGAACATAAGGCTCTTTAGATGGTGTACTGCCATCACTCTGACACGAGGGATTCTTGCGCTGTGTAACATTGTCATAACGACCAATCGAGCGCTCATTTGCTTCAGCTAGTGATCTCGGAGTAATTATGTCCTGTGTAAATGGTTTGTTGGCCATGATAACATTTGTATCAAACTGTATCTTTTTTGGAGTTGACGAACTTAGGCCAGAATCCGTCTTATCGATCTCTAGCTGAAGATTAACTTATTATTAAAGAAACCCAATCAAATTAAAATCTAGGATGTGATAATTTAAAATAAATAGATGGGCCACAACAATCAGTGGATGGAATCGCTTATATATAAGTCGGGCACATGTAACACTTATATCCCAAGATATGATGTGCAAGCCTAATAGCCTAAACAAAACATACAACCGATAGTGGTGCAGCAGATCTCACAATTCTTGTTGCTTTTGTTCGGCAGCAGGAACTGTTATTCCTTAAACACTGCACGCTACCGCTTAAATAGCTACAGGTCATGTGACTCAATTGACTAGCCCGGGTCATTCATTTTAATATTTCCTTTAATACTCGGGGTGATCAGGTATATCGGATTATCGAGAGTTACTGCTTAAGATATGCGCTTCCTGGTGTATCTATATGCAATTGTGTTTTAAACAATAGTATTTTACTAACCCCGCGCTTTCCTAATAATTAAATGCACAGTATCATGATATGTTGTTTATATGCTTAGCTGGCATCCCAGTCAGCCTTACATGTAAACACTAACACAGAGAAACAGAAAAAAACTGGGGCATTGTCGTTACGAAAGATCATGGAAGTAAACAGTATTTAAACCTTGACTGAAAACTTAGTAAACAGCTTCGTTGAACTTAACTTTAAACTGGCTGTAGCTTATAAACTTCCTGTTTTATTTATGCATGTATAAATCATGGCGTCTTTCAATTTCCAAACATGGATATTGTATTGTGCTATCTGGATTATTCGTAATGGTAATATATATTTTATTTGTACACTGAACAGATACATGTATGCATTTAGTGCGATAAACGGACTGTTAATAGAAAACTATAATAATAAACTAGTTATCTACAAGAAAGGTAGTATTTCTTGAATCTGTCCTGTGGTCTGTAAAAGAAAACTACTCATTATTTGTATATTTTAAATGTACTGTCACCATATGAACCACACTATCAACAAATGACTAAGCAGGAAACATAAACCATACAGCAATGAAAATGTAACTTAAGGAATTGTTTTTCAAATTAGTTGAAATATTAGTCTATATCTACTGTTCGATTCGAAATGGACAGCTTGGTGTGCACACAGGAAGCTGAACAAAATATATTGTACCCAAACCTAATGTCCCTGGGAAAACCTACATACGGTACATGTAATAGTACTTATATTTATAGGTTATGACAACGCTATGTTGTGCCCTAGGCCCGTACTGGCATACCTTCGGCAATATTGGCCCTAGGGCCATAGCTTCCGAAGGTGTGCCATATGGACCCATTGCACACCATAGTCTTGTTGTGACCTTTTATTACATTCCTTTAACTAGCAGATTCAAAAAAAGAGGAATATATCGACTGCATAATTTAATACATTTTATCAAAATGTATTACATACCTTACTACAAATAGTAATAAATGTAGGTTTATTTTGACGGATATAATTTTTCTTCTTTGTGTGTTCATAGATTCGACAAATTTATGTGTCTCTAAATCACGGATTTTTTGCAATTAAATCATCGATATATAGCAATCGGTTTGCAAGACTTTTAACTTGCACTCTGTCTGCTGTCACGTTGCTAACTGCAATTATGCCTTCGACGCGCCGTTAACGACGGCACGAGAAATCGATCGTATGCCAAAATGCCCGTATTTCAGCACACCGGAAGTTTAAACCCCGTATTTGGCATACCACATGTGTATGCCCGGCACTTCGAAAACCGTGGCCGTTTAAACTCAACTTAAAATTGTTATTATAGTAAGGTATGTCAAAAAACACTATACCATAGGTATTAATAATATGTTTTCGTATCTTTTGATTTTTAAATTGTTAATGTTGAATAAGTGGGATGTCTAGGAACATCGCATTTTAATTACCACTGGGTGCATCACTGGCGTGACTGCCTCGACATGTAAAAGCGTCATTTCAGTGCATTGGCCATCTTATTTATAATACGTTTCTTTATAATTTATAGTAATACTATAGTATTATATGTATATTAGTATGATATAAAATATTTTTCGCATTGGTACAATATGTGCTTTATATGACAGAAGCTCAATCTAGCATTCCATTTATTTAAGGCGTATAAGTCTCACAGTCAGTAATATCTCCTGGTGGTACAGTGAATGATGTACAGGAGGAAATCTCACTCTGACATGTCATACATTTCAGATGTATCGGTGTCACAGCACGTTTTATCTCTCAGTACTACAGTGAATGGTTTACATTAGAGTACCTCACTCTGACATTTAATATATTTCAGGTGTATCAGTCTCGCAACCAGCAATATCTCCTAGTGGTACAGTGAATGTTAGACTAGGAGAGAACCTCACTCTGACATGTACATACCAGTCGGATATTAGCAAAGACCAGATGATTGGATGGTTTGCACTTCAGCCAGGAAGTGCTCTTTTTGGTGCTGCGCTTTTGTTGTCGCAAGCACCTGGTTCTACATGCGCGTATTTCGATGGTAACTTGACACTGTATGGTTACTCATGTCCTGCGAACAAAGTATTCAGTATCGTCGTTTACAATGTACAGAGCACTACCAGCCAAGGTTGGAAATGGAGGTGTGAGCATCAAGTAGGATCATCATCATTCACGGCAAGTGTGAATGTGACTGTCAGTGTACAAGGTAATCGTTCAATTCATTATGTAGCGTATTTATTGTTGTGTTGAGACATGGCAACCTCTCATTATTATTCCTGGATTCCGTGTATCGTTATTACGGTTCTTACGTCTTCTATAGTTAAATGTAATGCATGTATTATGTTTATTACATTTATGTCATTGTATAGCTTAACAAAATGTTCAATAGATCTACATTTAAGTTTGATTTTTTGTCACATGTTTTACTTAACCTGTGAATAATAAGTTTCACGTTTGAATATATGTTGACACACATGAAACTGTTCTTTTCAAAAACGCACACAACTTTTAAGATCTTTAAACGACTTTACATATGGACATGTTTAGATGCGTCAATCGATGGTTGTTTTTCGTATATTGCATAATTATAGGTGTATTTAAGTAATTTATGCTTGAAGCCATTACAATGACGGATAACATTTATTCTTATTGGACAGCTGTATATATCGTGTATACAGCTTACTCTGTTTAGTTTTAGTATTTATTCTATGAGGCGCGTCCTGGGAAAACCGAACTTAATGCATGTGCGTAAAGTGTCGTCCCGGATTAGCCTGTGCAGTCCCTCAGACTAATCCAGGACGGCACTTTCCGCCCACAGTGGATTTATGTTTAGAAGAGAGTGCCTTGAAACAGTAAATGCCATACAAGCGGAAAGTGCCGTCCCGGATTAACCTGTGCGGACTGCACAGGCTAATCCGGGACAAAAATGTACGCACATGCATTAAGTCCGGTTTTCCCACGACGCGCCTCATATATAATAATAATTCCTCAACTAAATCATTTAGTTTATGTATGTAGACATGTCTTTGTTTGATTGTTCCATTAGCAATAATGTGATTATTTAGAACTTTACAGTAAGAGAGTATACTCAACATGTTAAATTAATTTTACCTTACTACGTCATCAATATATTTATAAACCGATTATTTTGTCTGATGTCTTTTTATAAGATAGTAGCTACCTGGCGTTTTCGTCTTTGGGCTTTATTTTCAGTGCGATATTACACAATTTTTCCAAATACATGTACTCCGCGTTTGATGTCCCGGCTAGACTTATTTCTAGCAGAAATCTCCAAATCGAAATACATTTGTACATCGTCTTCCCCGCCTGGGGTCTCTCATTGCATGCCTGCAAATAATTTACGCTTTCCTCATTCTTCATTTGAATCATAACCGCTGAGGCACATTCGTTTGCCAAAAGGTTTTCCCTGAGATGCATTCCCTACGGCAGGCCTGGCCGGGGATGCAGTATCAGCGCACTTTTAGGTCAGAAGTTTCCAGACCCTATCCTTATTTCGTAATTCCGACACGGTATGAGCATTTCAGTAGTGTCTGCATATCAAACTTGTTCGAAGATTACCAGAACATCTTAAATCAAACCGCTGATAGCGAAGACATACTGTAAGCGACAAAAGAAACTTTTAGCTTGTGAATTAAGAGTGAATTTTTGCTAAACACGAAACATTTGTTAAATGAAGTTCCTTTAAACTTAATAATATGGCTGGTCTTATTCAATAGTATACGACACCATAATAACAATAATGTGTAAGTAACGAACAACTTTTTTTCAAGCTAATTATCTAATGCACATGGAATTGAATGCATGCAAGTAACAAGTCAATCTGCAAAGAGTCAAAAAGAATAATCGAAGAGGCGTGGCAGTTATGAGCATCGATTATTAAGAATGTGTAGCCTACTGAGTCAATGGTAGGTCATACGATGCGTGCTCTCGATTGTCCATACTACAGTTTAAAAGTATTACAACATATCCGATGAAGCTAATAAATTAAGTGGTCTTATTCCAGGACATCCAAGTGAATATTTCGGTTATATAAAGTGGATAGCACAAAATTGGGTGTCATTAGTTTGTTGTAACGTTTTTTTACTTAATTGAATTTTTATTGAAACCGTAACTGTAATAACTCACATGATATACAAATTAGAAAAGAAGCAGTTTCCACGAAACCTGTTTTGGAAATTACCCTCTCAAATGACCGTTATCTCCCGCCAACACTCTAAAAATGTTAGTGCGTTCACTGCGCATTGGGCGTCTTCCCATCGTACATTTTACTCTGTTATACATTACGGCAGTATTTATAGCCATTATATATCTTAGTAAAATTCGTGAAATATTAAAGTAAACAATATAATAATATTTATGCTATGCAAGAGTGAAATACGCAGCTTTTAAGGTTGTTTAAGTCGTTTCAACATTGGCAAAGATAGAAAATGTAGTAAAGAATGTGACATGAATATTGACAAAGATAGAAGGTTCGATTAAAGAATATGGTATTTGACAAGTCTTGTTTAATAAAAATATTCAATCCTATGACAAACTTTATGTCATTTAGGCCCTTTTAGGCGAATTATGAGTGCACGTGGCATATGGTTCTTTTAAAAATTTCTGCCTTGAAGCTGCACGCATTTTTTCTTGCGTATTAGATAACGTATTTCTGCCTTTAAGGCGGCCTGAAATGCTTTATATTGTAATATGCAACTGATTTTATGCTGATAACGACATAAACTTGTAAATTGCAAACGTAAGTATTGGTTAATACATATATTAATTTTAACATTAATGATTGTATTAGTAATGCACAGTCGTTGTATTATAATGTGACTTATTGTAATGATTTTTGTTTATTTAATAGACCTTTCTATTGTTATTATAACATTTGTGAGTTCCGTAAAGTGTAAGACTCAAACGTGTCGATTGGTTTTATTGAATCAACATAACAGCCGGAATAGATTTAACATGGTTTGGAATGTTGTGTAATAGAGCTTCTGCGGTCGTTTTTGCACGTTGGTTCTTGGTCTGAAAATATGTTCTTTACAGGGGTCTACTGCCAAAAAATCAAGTTCAAATGGGAAAGTCGATGTTGTGTTAACTAATGGTGCTTTGCTAGTGTTTGACTTTCTTCTAAGGCATTTGGAACAATTTTCCACATACTTACGTATCTCCGCCGTGTAACCGGGGCAAACAATATTTTATTGGCTAAGGAAATTGATCTCTCCATTCCTGGATGGCCAACACCGGTGTGAATTCCCTTTAATACGTTATCTCTGTAGATTTCTGAGAGAACTAATAGATATATGTATTGTTCATTTTCTGTCGACTTTCTGTAAAGCTGACTCATAATCATAATTAAATTCTCGAAGTTTCTTGACATTGTCAAGTGTCTACTATCAGTTTGTATGGTCTTATAGCTTGCCATTCTCTTGTCATCGGTAGCTCTTACCCATCCTTCAACTATTGGGCCCTTTCTATGTTGAGTCCGCAACTCCCTAATCTCCACCTGGGCCATTGGCGTTGCTGTGTCTGTTTTTGTAACATTAAGAATGTTAAGTGAAGCAGTAGGTAAACTCTCAATCAATGGAGAAGTGTGGATTGAATAACAAATAGCTTTAACTCTACTGTCCTCATGTCTTATCTCTGATTATCTTTGCTCTGTTTCTGAGGGTATACTGAACGGATATCTGCATCTATGTGCATGGCACCAGGTCGTTTAATGATATCAAAGACAGAACTACTGTACTAAGACCTGTCACGTCTAATTTATCAGATGTCCAAAAACGTGGAAACATATTGTTACCTGTGTATACAGTGAAGTAGAAGATAATCTGACAATTTCTCTGCTATAGACCAGTTCAATTCAAATTCGAAAGCACTATAGTTATTGTATGATTTTGTTAAACTCTTGCTTGCACATGCTATCCCTCTCTTGGATCCCGTGTGTGTTTGATAAAGGACGGCTCCTAATCCTTCAGTGCTTGCATAAGAGTGCAATTCAAACCGTTCATTGAAGATTGGGTATAATAAAATTGGTTGTGAAGTGAGGATATCCTTCAGATGATCAAAAGTTGTCTGATAGTTCTGTAAAATTATGGTAAATTACGCAAAATTTCATGTTGTTATCTCCGAGGAACTCTTCCATCAGTCTTTGAAATATTGGACTATTGGTCAAACCGAATGGCATTTTTCTATATTCAAAGAAACCTAGAATAGTGTATGCTATATTGTCTATGCTTTAATATTATAAATATTTAGGTGGCACTGAATGTGCCCTAATACATGCTTTAGCGCTGGATGAAGGTCATTATTGGAGTAAAGTTGGAGGCTGAGCACGTATAGATACAATTCCGTTCTGGACTTATAAGGGGGTCCGAATTTTAAACAACGAAAAAATCTACTACACTCTGACCTACCCATGCACATGCACGATCCCAACGGAAACTATATACCGGTAACATGCGTATATTTAACATGTTTTATTTGCCATAAGCATGAATGTGCCGTAAAAAGGTCAGTGTCAATTCAAGAAAACCTAATATACACTTCAACTATTTAGCAATAGTGCTTGTAGTCACTTGCTTAAATGTTTTATACGATATAAACACAAACTGTGACTTCCTTACATATTTAGTAGCGTTAATATAGACAAAAAGTGTATGTATAGTACACAATGCCTCATAATTAAAATATTCCACTTTCAATGCAAATAAATGTCATAATCTAGACGTTTACAACACATCTGAAATAGTAAATACAACGTCCTGTTGTATGATTTTCTTTATTAAAATAGATAATACTAATAACGTAAGTATCACTGCTTCAGTCGTGTGAAAAGGATTACTACCCCGGATACCGTTCCTAGCACACCAATGCTTCCATGCCAGTTGGTACTGCTTCCTGGTTCCGACTGCCCATGATACGCACATGAACTGTATAACTGGCGACGAATTCCCTGGACAATAAGGGATTTCCAGATACAACTGCTGCCGCGATCAAGCCACCACAAAGGATGAAGCTGATGGTTGTGCGATAGAGCAAATAGGTCCTTGTGTCTAGGTAACCTGATTGGCATGGATGAAATAATTTCTAAAATTAAAGGAAACAAGGATTGCAAAGTTGACTGATTAAAAATAAATAACGTTTTTTCCACCTTGTCTATCAATAACTTGTTTATCACCTTTCCAATCAGATTGAATGGAGGAAATATATATTCACTCCAAAAAAAACTACAATCATTATTTGCGTAAGGACCAGGTTCTGGAAACCAGGATTCAAAAAATTGTATATTCAATCTGGAGGCCAATACATCACTTGCAGGGTGAAAGCATTGTCTATACAATCTCTCAAAAATTACACATTTAAGTTGCCATTCAGTAGAGTATGAGACATTTCTATAGTAAAAGTCAGCTTTGTTTTTAACTCCTGTAACATGAGTAGCAGACAAAATAATATCTCTTTCTAAACACCTATTCTAAATCTCTTTAGGAAGAGAATCCATAAATAAAGAAGTCATACCTCCAAAATCATTTTATACAGTGGGGTTAGGGATTTTGTTCCAGGGTTAACCCATTTAGAATCCCTAAAAATTATCTTAATTCAACCGATTGTTAGATATTAATCACTTTTCACCCAAATTCATCCGATTTCATCCGCATTCTCCCATTTCTAGCGATGTTTAGGGATGAATTGCGTAATTCACCCCTAAGTAGAGGTTTTTAGGGATTAATCTCTACGCATGCGCAGTCTTTCTACAGGGTACAATTGGATGAATTTGGATGAAAATAAGGAGCTTTACCATGACGCCACTGAGAAGGCGGGGCTGACGAAACTATTTTTAGCTGTCTCATTTGTCGGTGGTATAAAACTTTTTTTTTGTTATTTTACGGGCAAAAGCTTGCCGCGAAGCGGCGGGCGTTGACCGCTTATACGTATCAGTTTTTGCATATACCTATGGAACCCATTTGTTAACGCCATAAATCACCGGAAATCGCTGCCAAAAAGTTATTTTTCTGGAATTGCATTTAACAAGGCAACGACGCCTACAAATTGGTATGTGTAAACATACGTACGTGGAAAATGTACATAGTTTTACCTGATTTGTTGCGATTTATCGTCAATATTTCCAAAAAACACTGAAAGCTATATTTTCGAACTGCTTCCGGTTAACACAAACATTTCTGAAAAAATTGACTCTTTTTATCCTCCAAAAATTGGACAGCATAAAGGGAGACCACTCTGCGTTAAGAGGCTGATACAAAATACAAGATACAAGACACTTTATTTTATGTCGGCTTTTATAAAATAAGTAAAAAACATGAAGCTATTTTCCGACACAACAATAACATTAACAATTATTCAATACTAAGAAATCAAATAAACATAGGCAATATGTCAATAAACATAAACATACAATACATATTAAATTTATACAGTCATTTATAGTACTGATATAGCAAGTAAAATATTATTTAAATCAGTCGGAATACAAAATCACACAAAAAGATGATCGAATATCAAATATATAATACCACAAAGAACTGCATCACAAATAATTTATTAAAAAAGGACAATTCATTTGCAAAAATAATTTTAATACAATTCTCGTCAATTTTTGTTTAAGAAATACAGAAAATGTCAACAAGTTTAAAATCAAACACATACCTAAATTCTTGTAATTTATATCTGATACTATTAATATTTATAATAATAGGCCTTTTCTTGTTTGAATATTTCAGATTAAAAAGTTCATCATTTACTATGTCTTTAGTGTCCAAATCACAAGAGTTGACAGAAATGTCAGTAGATTGCTGCGGGCTGCCATCTTTGTTTATACAGGTGAGGTCACACCAATCTTCTTCATCATCCATCAATGGGAAGGTCTGTTGTACAGGTTATCTCTCTTGGAACATTAGTAGCGCTAAGTTCCTCAATCGATGAGAATGCATTCATTTCAATGATCTTCTAGTCCGTGTGCAATGACAATATGTGTTGTTGAAATATTGTTTATATCAGTCATTAATATATTGTAGTAGCTGTATGAGGATTCGTGACTGGATGTTTCATAATTAACTATTTCTAAGACATGTTGATTTCTTTTTCACAGTGTTGGAGTTCGATTTTGGCTATTCGTTGTCAGATTTCCTTTCCCAACTTCATTTTCACTGGAACGAGTATGAGTATGAGTTACAAGCACTAGAAGGATTATGTCGACCAATTTAGCCATGGTCAGTTTCATTACTGCTTTGCAAGAAATTCATATCCCGGGAAAAGATGAAAAGCAATGTTATATTTGAAAGAATGTTCACCAGTAATTATGTACACTTTGATAATTTTTCATAATATATCCAATGTCATTATGTCGGACGTATATTCAAAGTTGTTGACATATGGTTCACTGCAATTCGTAATTGATGTTAAAATAAGAATTCAAAAGATACTTGCGTGTGTGCATACCTACTTAAGTAAAAAATATATGATATTTTGACATGATATGTTGCGAATTATCCTCAATATTTCCAGAAAATAGGGGTTTTCGCGCTATTCCATTTCATATTTTACCCGGCCTAAACATAACACTGAAAGGGTCGGGAAACAATTGTTTCTTATAACCGTGACGTCATCAAGGTAGTACAACTGTAATCATTTCCTGCGTTTTTTTCTAAGATCGACCGATGTCGGTTACTGTCGGTAAATTTCGTTACTAAATTCATACGATGCCTGTTTTATTCTGATTATTGTTTAACACTTGTTATTTGTAATACAAACACATTCTTTTTTTAATAACATTATTTTATACGTGTTCGTATGATGTTTTACTGTTAGCGAAATGCAAACATGTGCGAACTCGAAAGTAACCGGAAGTCACCTATTTTCGTATAAACATACAAACTGTCAAAGGAAAAATAAGAAGCAAAAAGAGATGGCTTACTGAAAGAAATTCATAACCAAATAAAAGAAATAACCGTATCACATCGTACATATGATGAATTAGTTTAAATTTTGATAGGGAAATTAAACACGTGTAAGACTAGAAATTGACAGAATTTAGTACATGTACATTGTCTCCATCGACCCATAGGCCATTCATTAGAAATGTAATACTTTTTTAGAAGTTCAAAATAATGTGATGCTGTCATTTCAATGCTTAAAACACTAAACTGTATTGCTTACTTTTATATGGTATTATGTTTAATTGTGTTTGACTATGTTTCTATACATGTATACTTGCAAATGAACATGCATTCAAGTAATAAAGTATGGTGATCTGTCAGTCCCTAGGTTTTGAGGCATCAAGACACTTGAGGTTTTGTCAGCTTTTTCTACTACCGAAAAGTAGTTGACTCCTTATACTTAATATATGGGCCACTTTGCGTATGAATGTGTGCGCATGTGTTTCTACAGGATTTTTATAAAAATAGTAAACAATTAATTTACCAGTTTTGACGTTTGCTTCACCAATTACTGAAAATATGGCTTAGGTTGGGTTGCAAATACATTGGACAAATGTTATTAAATGTGGCAACATTATGCAATTAAAATTAAATACACATTTTACACCAGTTCAACAAAATATTTTATCATAAGCAGCAATTATTTGAGTACCTTAAATATTTTGTTTTCAAAATTAGTTCCCCTGTTGGCAAACAAAATGCCGACCACAACCTGCACTGTTTTCAACTCTGAGACAACACACTATGCATGAACAAATAACTTCTTGTTCATGTATCTTCATGTCAATAGTTTATATACTGCAGTATATTGGCAATTTAGGCTGTCTATGCTGGTAATTTAAGATGCATCTTCACCAGCTGGCACAGTCAGAGAATCATGTGTACTGTGCTTGTAACCAAGCCAGACCACCAGGGAAGCATTCCGGTCGATTTGTGGCAATTCTCTTCCTTCAGCTGAAACTACAAAACTGTGCAATATACGTGCAACCCAACCTAAGCCATTTGTTCAGAGTTTGGTGAAGCAAATGTCAAACTTGTTAATTATTTTTTACTTTTTAAATTAAAATCCTCTAGAAACATATGCGCACACATTCATTAGCAAAGTGGCACACATATTAAGTATAAGGAGTCAACTACTTATCGGAAGTAGTAAAAGCTGACAAAAACTTTAGCGTCTTGAGGCCAACAAAACTAAGGGACTGACAGATCACCATACGTTATGAATTGTATGCATGTTCATTTGCAAGTATACATGTATAGAAACATAGTCAAACACATGTAAACACAATTACTGATAATATTATATAAATTTAAGCAATACAATTTCGTAGTTTAAGCATTGAAATGAAAGCATCACAATATCTGGAGCTTCTAATAAAGTATTAAAGGGATTTAATCACACATTTTCGCATTTTTGAAGTAGGCCATTATATGTCTTAACTTGACATATTTAAGCATCGGAACTAAAACTCTCAATTATAGTAAAAAGATAAATATTACAAAA
The DNA here is from genome assembly GCA_027627225.1 of Congeria kusceri. Lineage (NCBI taxonomy): Eukaryota > Metazoa > Mollusca > Bivalvia > Myida > Dreissenidae > Congeria > Congeria kusceri. The sequence continues at coordinate 22,875,182 of CM051030.1, forward strand.
ATATTGGACACACCGGGGTTCGAACCCTGAACCTCTGAAATAAAAGGTTATCTCAGTAACCACTCAGCCATTTCGACTTCTATGTTTCATCATGCATTATTTACTTTCTGTAAGTGCTCCACGCGTTGTCAACGGTTAAAACGAAAACAACAGAAACATTCCAAATTATTCCATTGTTTAGCGTTAGAAACGCTTTATAATTTTATCTATTTCAGCTGATGATTACTCACAAACGAAACGGTTTTTACAGTATGTTACTAGGTCCGTAGTGTTATTTTGCTCCCTTGTATACACTGATCTTTTATTTTTGGAATAAGAAACAAAAAGTTGAAAAATTGTCAATCCGTCAATCTGTGAACAAGTCCCTTTAAATTTCAAATGTATGGGTCGATTGAGACAATGTAAATGGGTATCTGAACGATAAGGACCATGTTTAAATACGGACCAGACAATACGGACCATAATAAGGGACAATACACACCACGTTCAGGCACGATACGGACCATGTTAAGGAACCATACGGACCATGTATATACATGTATATATAGATGGGGAAAAATAATAGTGAGCTTCATTTTTTATAATTAAATATAATGATCTATACATACACATTGTGTCACATTATGTTTGTTGGAAAATATTAACAGAGCTAACGATCATATTAAAGTTGTCCCTGCGATAAGACTCCGATGATTTGAAAATATTTGATTTTTTTCAAATATATACACCACAAAGGTTGTGAAAATATGCGGTGCCCCTAAACTGATCATTATCGCCATTCCAAAACTAAATCCTAAGGTACATATTGAAAGGGATGGGTTATATGCTTCCATCTTGACACAAAGCACCGAGTGATGGTCATTATCGCTTATCTTCAACAACAGCCTTAGGCAACACAGATTCACGGCAGGAAGTGGGGGTACTAGTGGTATTTGTTTGCACGATTCCCTAAACAAGATCCTTATCGCAAATTCAGGCAATGTTTTCAATGCAATTACCTTTATGTAGTTTACGAGGGTTTTCCGTGGGAAATAAATCTTCATAATGAGTGGATCCGGAGTGTTTCCTATTTCAATCTTTTAGACACATCGAAATAAATGTGTGGTAATCCTAACGCAGTTTCCAGCTTTTATATATAAGTTACTTTTATCAGTTTGAATATGTGTGTGGTCTGGTGATTAGGAGTGAAACAGTTATAAAATGTATATGTTTTGTAAAACGTGTTTTTTTTTATAAGGCATTCAACTTTGAATGCAAACATGTTTGTTTGCCATATAAAACGTTTCATTTTGGAAATAATACCATGCATTTTTGTTGCGTTTCATGTTCGTTCACATGACTGTGATGTTTTCTTTTAATTCTGTGACAATCATGAAACCACAATATATTTATGAATGTGTTCAGTTTCAAAACCTGGCCGGGTCTTATAAATCTGTGGTTGTTGTTGTGATGTGTATTTTTGACCTAATAAAACAAGATCGTTTTGAAAAAAGTAACAACTTTTGAAACTCGTTTTACATGACTGTGTGGTGTTTGGTTATATCCTGTGTGATTTGTTACAAAATTAAACAAACTATCCAACACAATTTCTTTAAATAACGATTGACACTCATTCATTTCTGAAAGTGGTATTTTGGTTCACAATATACAAGTTTTAAGCAAATCTGCTTAAAGTCTCAAATGGTCCGTATCGTTCCTTACCATGGTCCGTATCAAGCCTGAGTGTGGTCCGTATCGTCTCTAATTATGGTCTGTATTGTCTGGTCCGTATTGTCCCATGGTCCGTATTGTATGTAAATCATGTACATGTACCCAATTCTGTCAATTCGGTCTTATACGTGTTTCATTTCCCTATCAGAATTACAACTGGTTCATCATATATACGATCTGGTATAGGTATTTATTTTATTTGGTTCTGAATTTCTTTCAGTAAGCCATCCCTTTCTGCTTCTTATTTTTCCTTTGACTGTTGTTTTGTTTATACGAAAATAGGAGATGTCCGGTTACTTTCGGTTTCGAGTTCGCATATGTTTGCATTTCGCAAACAGTATAAACATCATACGAACACGTATAAAATAATGTGATTAAAAAATAACGTACTTGTATTAAAAATAACATTTGTTAGACAATAATCAGAATAAAACAGGCATCGTATGAACTGGGTAATGAAATTTACCGACATTTACCGTCATCGGTCGATCTTAGAAATAACCGCAGGAAATGAATACAGTTGTACTACCTTAATGACGTCACAGTTATAAGAAACAATTTTTTCCCGACCCGACCTTTCAGTGTTGTGTTTAGGCCGGGTAACAGATAAAAGTAAATAGCGCAAAAAAAACTATTTTGTGGAAATATTGGGGATAATTCGCAACATATCAGTTTAAAATATCTTATATTTTTTACTAAAGTAGGTATACACACACTCGCATGTATCTGTCGGATGTTTGTTTTACTGCTAAATAATAGTTGTAGTGACCCAGCCTCTTAATGCAAAGTGGTCTACCTTTATTCTCTCCAATTTTTGGAGGATTGATGACTTAATTTTTTCGGCCATTTTTGTGTTAACCGGAAGCAGTTCGATAATAATGTTGTCAGTGTTTTGTTGGAAATATTGACGATAAATCGCAACAATTCAGGTAAACATATGTAAATTTAACACGTACGTATGTTTACTCATACTTATTTGTAGGCGTCGTTCCCTTGTTATCTGCAATTTAAAAAAAGGCAATTTATGGTGATTTTTGCGAAAATATTTGGGTTCCATAGGTATATCCAAAAACTGATACGTATCAGCGGTCAAAGCCCGCCGCTTTGCGGCGGGCTTTAGCCTGTATTAATATATTCGAAGATATTTGTATAACACATAAACTCGGTTACATGTATTTTGCAATATTATGTACTACTGGTACATGTCGTACAGTGTATCATAACCTACATGCGACGTTCAGTTTTAATTTTTTTTTAAACTTTAACGAAGCAATTATTTCATAAAATCACCGCACGTATATGAAAATGAAGGTTTATTTTAAACTTAAAAACAATTAGCTTTGACATAGCGCTATCGTGGTAAAAAAAAGAAAAATCCGTTGATTTCGTAATTAAATGGGCTATACTTATTTTATCAAATGAACCACGTTTTCGCGACTTGTCTTGCTTTGTTTTTTCAATTTAAAAAATGCGTATAATAGAATGGTTAAAACATGAATAAAATATACGCGATTCAAACCATCTTAATCCACTAAAATGGCAATCCAACCCCAATTTATGTTTCACTTAATTGTAATACTATTCATTTTAATAAATTTTTTTAATGTAGATTTTTGATTTGATTTTGCATCTAACTACATATTCTGTAACCAAACACATACATGTCTTCTCTTGTCTCAGTCACAAAATGAATTCATCATATAATAATTATATTACATGGCAAAGATGGGAAAATATCTTAAAGGTGTCAGGCCATTACAAAATTAATATGAATATAGGTGCTACCTAGGTCATGGGCAAAAGCATATTTATTTAACAGTATAAAACAATATTTAGTGTCAATTGTTATTGAGCTACGTCTTAAGTGGGTTGTATAAACATAATTAGTACACTGTAATAAGCAATGTTTGAAACCTAATTCTAAATATTATTTTCATTATATTTAATATGAATATAGGTGCTACCAAGCTAACGGGCAAAACATATTTATTTAACAGTATAAAAACAATATTTACTGTAGTGTAAATTGTATTGACATAAAGTATAAACATAATTAGTACTCATTAAAGGGTAATATTTCGAACCGGAACTATAAATATTATTTTCATTATCTGTGGCTTTCCATGCAATTTTTTTTGAAAATGTTCATTACAAACCCTTTTTTCAATTTTCATCAAAATTCAAGGATGAAAGAACGGATTAAAAAAATCTAAACTCAATTATAGTTGAAAATAGCGACTACATCCACACTGTTGGTGTCTTTTATACAAGCAATACTTGAATATTATAAAATAACACAATATAAGACATTACACGGACGATAAAATTAGTAATATTTATTTTTTTTATATCGTAGCTCAACATAAACTTGAAGCTGACAGAACAGGGAAAATAATCGGTTGTCTAAAAGAATTTGGATTTCATGGGCTTGTATGTTTTTTTTCACTTAAGGTAAAAAGACCCTAATGGGACATTTTTCTTACCTTGATTTTCTTCTTATCTTTGATAATTAAATCTATTATGAGACTAAACTGTGAAATATAAGCAAAATGTAACCACACGTTTTGACAAAAATGTGATTTTTCTTATAACCCCTAATTTTTCTACTTCAACCTAAAATTCTGATGGGGTTCACTTACAAAAATGACTGACATATTGTCAAAATGTATTTTATTTATTCCCGAATAGCTTTAATTTATACGTTAAAGGTGTATCTTATGAAAAAGTATAACAAACATAAGTACTAAAGTTGACCAACAATACGTATTACATTAAATTTGGCTAAGCATATGGTAAGAAACTACAGATTTCATTACAGTAAAAAATACGCCAAACACCAATTATTGTAATTTTTTTAACTTTTATTTCATAGTATGTCAAAATCAGTAATACCAAAATATAGTATAACCTTATCTGAGAGGAAAAATGTATAAATTGACATAGGTTCACCACAAAAATCTCAAGGTATAACATTTGGACTGAAGCAATCCTATGTTATTAACAAAATATGAAAAATAAGACAAGTAAACAAGCAAATATTTTCCTTCTATGTTAAAATAATGTTTTCTCTTATAATTATAATCTATTAGCAGTATCGATATTAAATGAATTATGTTTGCATTAATATTAAAGAAATAGGGTTTTGTGTAGACATTTTAAATACAAATGTAACTAGCTGATATCCACATTTCCTTGGTTACCAAATTCAGAAAAAGAATAAACCTTTTTTATAAGTGTGTGTTTCAGAACATTCAATGGACATTTTCATTACATTGGGTTAAAAATAAATAATTTTCTGAAGTTTATTGCAGCGGTAGATCTCGTCAAAATTCTACAGTGGAACAGGCCCAAGTTTACACAATGAACAGTATTTTAAATTATCCAACGGAACACCAAACTTGATCACCCGACGTCTCGCTCTCCACCCACCTCGACTGACTATTTTTCCAAGTTTTTGGTGTGAACGAATGTTATTTCACAGCAAGGGGCACGTATCTCCTTTACGCAGATATGTTTTTATATACGAATAATTACGTTCAATAATACTAATAATCCTTGGAAATTTATTTATAACTATTTTAACTTAAGTGTAAGGAAATACACCAGAAATATTGCGAAAATGTCATGATTAAATGTAAACAGAAAAGCCCAACAATGATGTCATTTGAAGGTATTCCCCATGTCAGAATACCTTGTTTTTCTTCAAAGTACATTTTGATATTCATCTTTAAAGACAAATGCGCATTTATTTCACACATTTAATTGAAAATAACTCAACATTCGAAAAGTAATGTTTATTTCGCGAACATAATTTCTGTTTCGGATCATATCGATTAGATTTACGGTAGGTGGCGAATGGGCAGAAGTTAACCGATATTTCGCGAGTATTTCCGAAGTCATTAGGATCTTTCTACCTTAAATCTTTTAATTTATTTTTTCATTTCTAACAAATATTTGACTGAAATAAAAAGAAATAATCACATTGGCCGTGTACTTTTTGAAAAACTGATATAAAACTAACATACCCATTAAAAATCAAACAGCTTTATTTAGGCATTTCCTCAAAAATAATTATCAAATGTGGCAAAAATTAAGCAATTTAAGTTAAATACACTATGTACACCAGGTCAAAAAAATATTTAATAATGAAAAGCAATTGTATGAGTGAATACAGTTTTTGTTTTCAAAATTAAGTCCCCTGTGGGCACACTAAATGCCTCCCACACCCTGCACTGTTTTCAGCTTAGGGACAACACACTATCGATCAACAATAAGGCGTGTTTTTACTTCTTGTCCATTAATCTTCATGCCAAAAATGTATATGCTGCAGTATGCTTTCACTTTAGGCTGCATATGCTGGTAATTAAGGTTACATCTTTATCAACTGGCATTGTCAGATAACCATGTGTACTCCTTCAGCTGCAAAAAAAACGTAACAATCCAAAAACTGATTTTATTCCATGAGATATTTAACAATATGCACACACAATTTTCCAATATAATTTTATATGTGTAACCCAACCTAAGCCATACTTTATAGTGTTTGGTTAAGCAAATGTCAAAGCTGGTTAATACTTTTATTTTATTACAAGTTATGTAGAAACAGATGTGCACACATTCATAAGCAAAGTGGCACAAATATTAAGCATACGGAGTCAACTACTACCCGGTAGTAGCAAAGGCTGACAGTAAGGGACGGACAGATCACCATATTTCATGATTTGTATACATGTTCATTTGTAAGTGTACATGTATATAAATATGGACAAACACAATTACACGCAATCACTAATAATACTGTATTAAATAAAAACAATACAATTTCGTAGTTTAAGCATTGCAACTAAAAGCATCACACAATCTTCTAATACAATATTATGTTCGGATTCAATTAGACAATGATGATACACAATTTTTGTAAACGTCAGGATTCAAGCTGGTTCATCATATGTTCGATCTGGCCATAGTTCTTTATTTGATTTAGTTCCGATTTTCTCTCAGTAAGCCATCTCATTTATCTTCATATTTTTTTCCGTTGACAGTGGTTTTGTTTATACCACGAACCAGTTACTTCCGGTTCCGTTTTCTCATTTATTAAGATATATTGGTTTGCATTTCACCAGAAGTATAAACCTCATACGAACATGTATAAAATAACGTTAGTTTATAAAAAGAAGAATGTGCTTATATTAAAGATAAGACGTGTTAGACAACACACATAATAAAACAAGCATCGTATGAACTGGGTAACGAAATTTACCGACAGTTACCGACATCGACCGATCTTTAAAAAAACGCGGGAAATTATCAAATGCTTGATGACGTCACTGTTTGGAAAACAATTGGTTCCAGACCCGACCTGTCTGTGTTATATTTAGACCGGATAACAGATAACAGGTCAAAATATGTTATATAATTTACTTAAGTAGGTATATACACACACACAAGTATCTGTTGGGAGCTTATTTTACTAAAATTTTACGTCGCAACCAGTTTTCGTGAGCAACAACAACAACAACGATGACGAAAACATGTGGGTTCCTTAGGTATATCCAAAAACTGATATTTATAAGCATGCAACACTTTTGCCCGTATCATTTACTGCATCAGTATGTTAACACTAGCATAACAATGTAATACAAAGGTACAAGCCCTGGGCAAACTGACAGAGGCCCAACATATATGTAGGGCTATTGTTCCCAATACCCGTCCTTAAAAACATACTCAATAAATGAAAGATCTGGAAACAGGTTATCCATTCCCATTAGAAACATAAAAAAACAAGTGTCTCTTATTACCATTCCTTGTATTTGTTTGGATTATGATTGTGTAATTTTAAAATAAGTGTGTGTCTTATGCATAAGTCCATCCCATTCCGAATGCCTAAAATAGCTCAACTCATGCCCGAATATAATGTGCATTTACAGCGGCACCTTTCGGATCTACATTGACATAGGGCAATAGTTATTTGTCTGGTTCCCTGCATTCAAATGCCAAAAGTTTACATATATTACAGTGAATATTGGGATGAAAATATTCCCAAATCTGAAGTGACAAAATCCTAAGTACGCAGGAAATGTAAATTTAATATGTTAATCAATACATTACTTGTATAATGTATGGTTATAGATAAACAATGCGAAAATACTGAAATCAACCAAAACAGCACTTTTTTATAGTAACTCAATATAAATTCAATAATTCGATTACTTTTACATGTTAATACTTAAATCGTTATTGTTCATTTACATTGTGTCATATAAAGTAATTTATCGTATGATCAGCTTGATCAGACTATTTATTTCAATTAGCCACAAATCAAAATTAGCAACAAGTTCAGGGTTTAATAAAAATGGGTTTGGACAAAGACTGTTATGAATGTTGAAAGTTTAGCACTTCTTTAAATATTGACAGTTAGATCTATCGAAGGTCTGCTGGTATGTATGCCAGTCGGTAGCAGTTTTGTTTCTGAGATTTTGGTTTAGGGTCCAGACTCTTGCTTTCTCCTTCGTTTGTTTGTCCGTATGCTGTCAACAAGTTGATAATCGCAATTAAAACGTTGGTTTATTTCTATCTTGTCCTTACTTGCATAGTTTGTGCATGTCCCTTAAATCCCAGATGGTATCGATAATGGGTCGAATCGGACCAGAAACCAAATCAGAGTTATTGTCCCTTTTTTCAGGTAAAAATGTAAATAAAATATTTTTTCAAATGTAGAAGCTAGAGTGTTCATCCAGTCTTAACCAAATGTTCAAAGTTCGTGTTTGGCCATAATGTCTCAGAAGAAGGCAAAGACGGGGAAATATGCACACATTTCCTGTTTGCCGTTTTTTATATACCTCATTTGTATCGAATCCGTCTGCAGTAAGCCAGACTGTGTTGGCATAATGCTGTTCGGTGTATGTGTGTTCGTCCAATCTTGTCCAGACTGTAACTTTATCATTTTTTAGTGAATTGAAAAAAAAAAAAAAAACACCAAAAATGTTCACCATGTGGAGATGCTATATCGGGCGCGATACCTTTGTACTTAGCTCAAAGGTCAAGGTCACATGAGGAGATCAAAGGTGCAATAGGTTGTTCGGAATGTCACTTTATCTTTGATCAGGTAATTCAAAATAACTTGCCACAAATGTTTATCATGTGATGACGGCATGTTGCCCACAAGACCTGTGTACCTAGCTGAAAGGCCAAGGTCACGCGTTAACATAAAGGTCAAATATTGGCATAATACAGTTGGAGGTCACAGCAGTAAAATCTTCATCTTTGCCAGGACACAGTTGAACCCTTTAGACCATTATGGCCATCTAACGTTATTTAACTTCTATTCAGGAATGTAGGTATATGTGATTGTGGGTGGTCCTTTTTTCCTTTAAAATACAGAAGTTCATTGGGGAAAAATGCTGCCCACGCTTTAGGGTTAATAATTACCCTGACGCAGTGATTTATCATTTTATTTTTGAGGCGAGTGACTGGCGTTTGGTGTGTTCAGGTGTGTTTAATGGCAAATGAAGTGAGTTATAATACTTAAATAAGCATGTGTAACGTTTAAGTATAATCCTATTTTGGGTATTCCAAAGCTTTTTTATGAACTATAAACCAAAATGTTAATTTTACCAAATACTGAAATATGTTGCCATGGGTTTATCTGGCAATGTGATACCGACTTTCACATCTGAGAATTTCAGCTGATACATTGTTTGCTGTACTGAGTTTCGAAGATGCCATAAAACATATTGTGATGTACATGTTGACACCACGGGTACCAATATAAATGGTAAGGTTCTTTATATTTAATGTGCATGCATTTGCTTTGTTCAGTTTCTTTCATTACCTCACTTTTACACGAAGTGCTTGGTAAACTTTTGATATTTAGGAATTGTGATGCGTCGTTGAATGAACAATTCGACTTCCTTTCAAATCTGCTTAGCCTATGACTTAAGTTCGGGAGCGAAAAAAAAAGCACTTATTGTAAATACATTGTTCCTAATAACCTTTATTGCCAACAGAAAATATGTTAAAATGGTTATATACAATAATGGATTAAATAATAATTTGTTCCCGTATTGTTAGTTCACCTGAGCACAGCCTGCTTATGGTGAGCTTTTGTCCGGCACGTGTCGTCGTCAACTATTACCGTGACTATTAAAACATTCATTGGCCAGTTTTCATGAATCTTGCACAGAACATTTGTTCGAATGATGAACGTGACGAGATTGCAACTTATGAACTGGGTCGTTTAGTGTAAAAAAAACTAGGTCACTATGACAAATAAAAAAACCACTAGCACAAAGCCCCTCCAGTAAATTGTCCCCATGCTAGACCCCAAGGAAGCCCGGTCTTCTCTACCCTGACCACATACGTGCGATACTATCAGATAACTGACACCATCTAGATCATTGAGGGGGAGGAGTAGTAGTGTTACAGTTTTCATTTATGCAAAATATTTTTCAACTGTAAATATAACTATTATATGTTCATTTTTTTTCATTAAATTATAGTGTCTTATAAGTTATTCTTAAAACATTGTTTTAAAGTGGCCCTATAAAGGTGACTATTTTGTAGCCGGCAGCCAATATCGCTGTATTTTATGTAAATATCATTAAACATGTCTTATAGGTTAAGATAATGTACCACATACAAATTTAGAAACATTAGAATTACTTACATACATACCATACTGGCATATGTAAAATTGTATCCTTTCATTTGTACCCTAAAAGGTATACAGAAATATGTTATTACGGACATTCGTTCCTGCGCTATTTTTGACACGGGACAAAATTATGACACCTGGACACTCGTTTCTCCATTATTTTGATAGCCCGGACATTGGCTCCTACACTAGTTTGACAGCCCGGAAAACAATCGTTCCTATGTAAGAGTATTGTCACCCCGGACATCGCGGTTGATATGGTGTATTTATCGGCGATATAGAGTCACAATTTAAAACAATTAAGACGCAAATATATCCAGTACAATGATCTGTTCGATGTTGCGCTGACAGGTATCCTTATTGTTGACACTTGCGACTGTAGCGTGATTGGGCATTTTAAACATATCACCTATTTCTTGAGCCGTGTTCCTTTCAGGTTCGACCATAAATGCATCTGTGATGCACCTATCAAATGCCAGGTTATTAACAGAAGTAATCCGGACACGCATCGGTATAGCGACTGTCGATTGCCAGGTCAACAACAGTAAAATACTTGTCTGATGTGGGTTATTTTCTAGTTGTTGACATTCAGATGTCAGATCTGGTCTCTGTCATTGCCCATAATCAGCTGAGCGCTCGGGGCAATCATTGCCTTGTTGTTGTTATTAGATAATGTGTAGATATTCGGTCATCTAGATAAATTTGATTAAAAAAATAAACAAACAGGTACGCGTAAAAATAAATGTCACACAATAATTAATTATTTATCACACATTGACAGGAGGTCTGGGGTGCCCAATGTCCGTGATGGCATAATGTCTGCCTGACAAAACATTGATGGAAGGGCATATATATGTATTTATGTTACGGTAATGTGCAAATCGACAGATACAATAAAATGTTGTTGTAAATGATTGGGTTTGTTTACCCTCTGGACTTATGATAAAGGCAGATATATTTAAATTGTCAATAAATCCAAAGCCACTGTTTTGTACCTTTGGGGGAAAGGTGGCTGGTCCCTTCAGATGGGGAATTTAACGGCAAAAAAGGGGAATTACGTTTTTGGAAAAGCATTATTACATGTTTATATTCTACTTGGCTTTTATAAAACATTAATCAATTGCTTTGCTCTCATAGTATACATGTACTAATATATTATGTGTCTATCTAGTCAAGCAATTCCTATATTAAATATGGCTATGTTATAATTGTACCCTGCACTCAGCTTTATTATGGTGCAGTTTAAAATCAGGAAAAAATGCAATAGTGGGAATGGAAATTTTATACTGTTGGATAATGATCATATCTTTTTAAGGCTTACTCACTTTTGGGCTTTAGGACAAATTTTTAATAAATGTTCCCCCCTAAGAAGGATGCTTATATTAAAACAGATATTTTCTTATTGATTTAGGTATATTATTTATATCAAATTTAAGTTTGTGTAAACCAATTAATCATCTCAAAAATGATGCTTATTTTTAAAGTTCAAGGATTACATGACAAAAGCATTGTATGAAAAATAATAAACTGAAGTGATGGTGTATTTTGTTGTGTTTTGGTCTATTCGGCCCAAATACTAATTCTGCCCTAAAAAAACATATTGCATAACCAGATTGAATTGCAATTGAAAAATCCTGAGTGTTTAAATTCTTTATGTGAAAAGAATGTTGATAAAAAAGAAATATTGTGTAATGTAAGTATCTTTAAAAATGGATTACTTTAACTTTAGGCATTATTTTACAGTAAATGCGAAGGTGGCATAATAGCTATTATGTACAAACGTAGACAGTTACACAATAATTATTTTATAATGAAATACCAGTTTTTTTTAAACGGATGTAATTTTGTTAAATATTTTATCAATTTTGCATCAAAGGTACAATTACATTTATTTATAAAATGTAATTGATTCAAAAAACATACCATTGCACATGAAGAACTCTAAACGTTAACTTTGTGAAAAAGAATTTCCTTTATTATAGATATTGTTTTAGTCACATGTTAAAATTTATAAAGAATAATGTATGTTTCCCGATTTGTTTTAAAAGGAATGTCAATGATCTTGAAAGTGTTGAACTAGTATTCTCTTGCCATTCACAATTAACCAAGATATAACTAATTGCATATCATTCCAATCAGCGGATTATGGAGCACCCTACTTTGCTCCTGGGTATCTGTATCTTACATCTTGTCATTTTGTGCCCCCTCCTCCTGTGAAAGAACAGAAAGCAAGTGATCCTTGGCTGTATTCACTTATAATTACGAATAAAACAAGAACTATTTGTAAAACATGTATGCCCCCCGACTTGCAGCCAAGACGTCAATATGTGCAATTATTAAGATATTTTTTTAATAGTGTATGTGCACATTAACACATGGGGAGGACATTTAAGTTGATGCTTAAGAATGTAAATATAAAGCTGAAAGACATATAGAGTATTATTATGGATTTATTTAAACAGTCTAGTATATAAGGATACATTAGAGATACACCAGGCCCTGCAACAACAAAAATTCTCAATCTCAAACTAAGTCTCAACTAATTGACCAATGAGAAGGTATGAACTATTTGAGCTTGGTTTCCTATTTAAGGTTTAGACTTAAGATTTAGTTTAGGGATGTTCGTACATGTTATCGTTGAGCCAGATGGCACAGTAGTAAATTTGCTACCAAAATGAGAATAGACAGGTGCATGTAGCCAATTATCAGTGTTAATAACCTAATCAGGTTTGATTAAAAAAGAAAAAAACGTTTGAGTCAGACTTGTTTGTCGGTCGGTAGGCAATGGTAAACAAAGATATTTAAATGTTGGTCCAATGACCATACTTAGAAATGATATAAATATAAAATTAGAAATTATGAATAATTCAATTTAAATAATACAGATTGCACGTATGACATAACTGTTTAATTTGTTATAATTGTATACTGGCAAATTCATATGCATAAATGTCTCTATTTGTAATTGAAAAACCATACTTGATAAAGGCGCAATCCATTTGGATATCTTCTGGAGGAAAATGGCAAGACACAACATCGTGTCCCCCCACATGTAAACCTGAAAGTAAACATTTTATTTTTTATTAAGTTCTGACAAACATAATTCAGAAAGAAAAACATTGTTAAAATTACGACAAATTAAATATTACAAAATAATTAAATATTTAGCATACTTTTGTATTGATGTTTCGCCCAACATATATTTGAAACGTATGTATGGATATAGAATGTATTTAAAAAATGTTTATACAATACATAATATTTCAAATTATCACTGAAATACATATTTTTAGTCATACACAATTAATAAAGAAACATTTAACTTTGTAAACATAAGTGGGCCATATCAGTTTGATTAACCTAGATACTTTGTATGGTTTTGTGAATTCGAACTGGCTGGTTCAGACTGAGGTCTTCTTATTACAGAGCGAGTGTTCACATCGAAATAATTTATTAAATCTAAGCATGGAATTGTTGATTTTTATTGGTTATCAATCGAAACATCTGGCAGTGGCTGCTTGACGTTTGCTAATTAAAATTATATTAAATCCTCGATTCTAAATAAACAGTTCTGTATGCTTATTAATTGGCAATATGAGGCCTGTTTGTAGGTCCATCCAAGTTTTTTTTCTGATAATTTGCACTGTTGCAATTGACATATTGACGCCAAACACATACTGGATCTTGTGCTGGACTTCGGAGGCAGTTAGTTTGTTATCTTTTCTTTTTACAAAAAATTAACGAACTCTATATTTTCTTTTTTCACTTTTATTGTTCGGTGGGTGGGGCGCTGTTTTTCCGAAAGTTGCCTCGAGATGACTTTTATTACTCCCTTGTCGTTAATATTGAATGAATTTTGAAGTCTCAATCATTGGGCATCACAACTTAATTAGAACCAGCAGATTGCAGCTTCTTGATTACAGTTTCCATAGAATTTGGATTTCTAAAAGGCATTGTTGATTTCTTTGTGTTTGTACGCAAACTGACTTCCGGTGAATTGATTGATTCTAGTATACCGCGAACAGAACGCAATATTTTAGGACAAATTGCACTAATACTCGTTACAACCCATATGAAATTTAGCGCATTTTAATGTCATAGATGATTGTATGAATCGTAAATCAGAAGAAATACTAAATATATAATTAAATCAATTTACAGTAAACCCCGCCTTTTCACCCCTACGCATGCGCAGTGCTCTAGCATCCCTAATAATCTCTAATAATCTCTAATAACTTCTAATAATCAGCAAAAAAAACACACCTAAACAACCCATACAAACCCGTAGCATGGGATTATTCGAGATTAATCCCTAAAAAACCGTCAACTAAAGTAATCCCTTAGTAAACCCTAATTTGCAGAACAAAATCCCTAACCCCACTGTAAGAAACATCTGTTATATTACATGTATCCGACTGTACTTGAATGTGGTTACAGCGAAAACTATTATACAATGACTGTAAAGAGTTATACACAAACAAAGGCTCCAAATAATTAATATTATTTCTGACACCATTTGTGTCAACTACCATTAGAATGGACATGCGTGTCTAGGTCAACAGCACCAAACCCTTTCACTAAGGCATCGGTTTGGTAATGAATATAAACTGTCTAATGAATGTCCCATTTTTACTATTAGCATTAGTTATCCACCAATAAAACTCTTTGTCGCTTGCCTCAGACAACTGCATTTTGATACTCAATTCTACAGAATTCTGGAGACCTACTAATGTATCTATTTCAAGTGTACGTTAATGCATCATGCCCTCAAAAATTGCAAAATGAGTAAATGACAAGTCCAATGAAAGAAGCAAATTGTCTGACCTCAATCCACTCTAAAGAAACTAACATGTTAGCCATGGAAATAATTTTTAAAATTTTTATCAGTCAAGTCATCCTTAAATTCAACAGTATGAATTATAAAACCATAGTATGTAATTCTCTGAAACGGATTCAACACAGATTTATCCCAGTTTATATCACAACCTAATGAACCAATGTATGAACCATCGTACGGGTAGTATTAAGACACTCCTGTTTCATTTGGTCCATATTAATGGAGTCATCAATGTAATAAGAACATAGAATGTTTTGCATTTTAATCCATGCAAAAACTGGTTGAGAATTGTCGTAAACAAATATGGTGCAATCGATACACCAAATGAAGAAATATAATTTGTATAGTCTTCCGTTCCAATAACAGTAATCAGGTATTTTGTGTCCGCTTCATTCATGGAACCGAAAAACAAGCATCATGGAGATCTATTTTTGAAAAATAATGATTTCTCTATGTAAGATCTAAAACAACATTAAAGGTCTCTTGCTTAAAATGCTTGTATTCAAAAACTGATTCAAGTATATAAAAAGTATAACTGGTGTGTATTTTCCATTTGACTTGGGAACAATAAATACATTTGATATACATTCTTTAGTTTGATGTAAAGTTTCAATGATAGCACCTTTATTTACAGTTCACAAACATCACCATTTATAATCTCCCATTGTTCATCTTTAACTTCCATTTCTTTAAGAATGACATTCTGATATGGATCATTTTCAAAATCAATTTCTTATCCAGCAACTGCATTTAAAAACAATGAATTGTTTGTAAATGGTTTCCAAATGAGCAAATACTGTTTTTAAATAACTAACCACACGTTCTTAATTTTATCCTTTATTTGGGGCTGTAATGGTTGCAGTCGTTGCTCTCCTTGGAGGCCTGGACCTGCATACTTTCTGTAACCCACAAGGGTACCTCGTTGTGGTTGATATCTGGCAACCTCACTGAACGATCCCATAGGACGTCTAGGACACCTTCTTTTGCTTCGAGAACTGTAGTTGTAATTTCCACGCTGGCCTCCAACTTATTTTTAATAATCCTTTCCCTGAGAATCATGAGAATCACATGTTTTAATTTTCTTTGAAATATCATTCCCGAACATCTTAGTTGTAATGGTGATTTACATCTGACAATGACTGGCATATTTTTCTTTAAACATGGCCGAGAAAGATACCTTCTTCATACATATAAATGGTATTGAATCTGAAGCCAAGAGTCAGATAATAAGGTTTTTGCCTCCGAATAAACAAGGCATTTTAATAACGTCACCAACGGAATGATTGGCGCAAAACGAGC
This sequence comes from Congeria kusceri, assembly GCA_027627225.1. Taxonomy (NCBI): domain Eukaryota; kingdom Metazoa; phylum Mollusca; class Bivalvia; order Myida; family Dreissenidae; genus Congeria; species Congeria kusceri. The sequence continues at coordinate 22,891,681 of CM051030.1, forward strand.
AGAAAATAATGACTGACTATAGCCTTTAAGCCTGTCGTTAGCATGTGATCTCTTGTCAAACAGTTTTCATATCTCCTGGTTCACAAGAGGCGGTGTAGCATTGTAACAGTTTTCTGGAATTGGTAATGTATACTTATTCAAGAGCACATATGTATCACATTAAACTGAGCGAGACACATTGATAAGTTTAGCAAGAGAGCCTAAAACAAATTTTCCTTTCTCGTGTACTTTCAATTCGGGTAAAACCCTGTCTTAATCACTTATTTTGTCATTTTGACTATCACAAGAACCAAACAAAGGTTCGGAACAACCGCAAGTCAAATCAGTTTAGTCCTCATTGTCATACATCTCTGGCATCAATTTCAACCCTCTATGGCTAAAATGGTACCTCAACTTCATTGTCGGCCTCTGGTACCGCGTGACTAACTACGTGTTTGGAAACATCCAAAGGTGAAATGCCAAAGACAAAATGTCCCTGCGTGGCAACTTCGTAATGTCAAAAATATTATTGTTACTGTCCGAAGACGTATTCTTCTTCTCCGAAGACGTATTATTTTTGTCCAAAGACTTACTTGCTTGTTTAGCACTCTTTTTTTATGGCAGTCACACACGATTTCAATTTAGGTTTGAAAACTTTCCACTTGCTGTTTTTCGGCGGTTGCTCCGTAACTGTGTCAGAAAAGCCGGGGAAATCCCCTTCAGATAATAAATTGTCACCAAAGGACAAGACGTCTTCGAAAATTCAAATTGACAACCCGAATATAATGTATGTCTGAACCCCCCAACGCGAAAACTTTGTATGCATGTTTCCAGTTTATAATTTTCTTTGCGACTGTGCATGTGCATGGGTAGGTCAGAGTGTAATTGATTTGTTCGTTGTTTAAAGTAGGCCCTCACACGGCCAGAATGCTTTTCATAAGTTTGATTTACACTTCAATTAGTAATAAATAACATAACAGCTTTTCGTGGTATTCTAAACTGAAGACTGGTACTAGCCATAGGGCAAACAAAGAAGACCCTTCCATGTGTTAATATCTCAGAAAGTTTATCTCATTTATATTTTTTTTACAGTTTATCGATGTTACCAAGTACAGTATACGTGCATATTATATGTATTATATGCATTTAAGAGAAGCAGAGACAGTGCGTTCCATATTTAGAATGTTGTTTATACTTTTATATACAATGATCTATAGTGTCCTCCACATAATAGTCTAGAGCACCATTCAGATTTATGTTTTTATATTACAAATCATCATTTTGCTGTCGTATTTATGTGCTTCAGAGTGTTGATGTTATCATTACAATAGTGCTACCGGTATATCTTATGCTATCATTATGTGCTTTCTTACTCTTATATGTTTAGGTTGTTTATTTTATCGGGTTGTTACTGGTGATACATGCATGTTTAGAAACTACGTACAATTAACACATTGCGTAACAGAATGCATTTTGGATTGTTTATCGCATTCCCGTTATGTGCACATTTCATTTATTTCGCGGATTATTTTAATTCCTTTCGCTGGTATTATGTATAATTTTACCAGTCAATTGCATTGACAAATGTTGATAAATTATAAGGTGATTTTATTGTTGCAGTCTAACATCTGAATGACCATGTATGTTATATGGAATTGTACCTGTTCACATATTGACCCGCATCCTACATGAAAAATAAAGATGACAAACGTTGGAAAATTGTCAATATGCCCTAACTATTATTTTGTTATTATTGGGTTGTCCAGTTTCCATAAATGAATATATCCTCCTAGTGGTGTTTTGTGACAACTACTTAGTCAGAATAACAGTTAAAATGCTTTTCAAACAAACATTAAAGGAAACTATAGTAGAAGTGTTAAGTGACCCAGAACACACGTAACTGATTCGAACCCCCGCAATCAGCGCTTAAGGTTCAAAAAAATAGTTAATAACAATGCTTAATGCTACAAAATGTTTCAAACATGCATATTGAAGCTGAGATATCTGTCTTCCAAAGTATACTTAGGTCTAGGTGATTGCAAATACATTCAAAATGAAGAGAGCTGTTTTGTTTTAAGTGACCCGCAACTACCTAATTGATAGTAGCTATCTTTTCTTCACACTTTGTATCGTTCAATAACAAACTTGAACAGTCAAACGCTGTATTTTGTAATAAACATAAATGGTTTCTATTTATGTACAAGTATCAAATAAGTTTTCAGTCATATAAATAAGTTTCTATTAAAATACCAAGTACAGTTGATTATTTTATGAAATGTACATATTTTCGGACGTTACATTTCCGACCCATGTTTACATATATCGAATACAACCCGATGCATTTGATTATATTCGTGCTAGCTATAGTCAAAACTGTTAGATTCAAATGCTAGTGCTTACATTTGGGGGTTATTCTTAAAAATATTAAAATATATACATTTGAAGTTTCTTCAAAAATACAATAATATGTTGTATTACCAAAATATTAAATAAAACAATCTATTATGTTTCATATATAGAATGAAAATTAAGTTATATGTAATTGATTAGTACATATAAATTATTACAATTATACATGGTAAATGTAAAATACATGTTCATGAAAAATAGGCAAAAATATTCAAAAATATTATAATTTATAAATAAAGAAATTATATAACTTATGTGTGTGGGTGTTTTTTTTTCACAAATACATATTTATATATCATCTTGCAAAAATAAGAGCCCTTTTTAGAAATTAGCACCCTGCCCTTTTTAAATTCTGGCTGAAGCACTATAAAAGTAATACTTTATAAAACATATTTTCGGACACGCCTTGATTTGGTATACATGTAATTTGGATGCGTAATGGACTTACCTTATTATTCATGCATTGCTGTCCCTGTGTTTGAGTGCAAGTCAGTGCTGTAACACTATTGGTGTTTGCTACATGCATATTGTTTATGCTATATATATATTAAGTTGACACTAAATTAAAACGTTATTGTATCCATAAAGTCTTACCTCCTTGTTCATGCGCTGCAGTCTCTGCGTTGCAGTGCCGGTCAGTTCGGTGACACTATCACCAGACTTGGATACTATCTCGGTGATAGCGGGCAGGAGCAGGCAATTCCAATGTCAGACATCTGCAGGCGCACCTGCACCCCGTGTCATGTGGTTCAAGCTCAGCGACAGCACTGAAACAACTCACATAAATATTACATCACTGTCAAACAGTTCTCCAAGTGAGACAGGTACAACCAGTGTGCTGACATTGGTGCCAACAAGAGACGACAACGACCTAAGAATTAAATGTACAGCAGAGAATGTGGGTTCTATTATAGAATCCGCTAAGAAGCCTATGTTGTACGTGTTATGTGAGTTACACAGTTTTGGAATAATTATGATGAGGCAAATCTCATTAAAGACGTTCGCAACAATTTCGTCCCATTGTTTTCCAACGACAGATTTCTAAACATTTTGCACAAACGTGTGTCAATTTATCCTCAAACTAAAACAGTCTTAAACAATAGGGGTCACCGGCCTTGTTCCGGAAATATTGGGGGATAAAATATGCTACCTGTCGTAGCCCTTTTTTCAGTATGTGTGACTAGCAATGTTTAATTATATAAAGCGTTCATTTTCAAACAAGGACGGATATTTGTTATCTTACGTTTGGCAATATCCAAGTGCAGTTTAATGATAAAACGCTCTTTATCTATAGTTCCCATAAAAAAAAAGACTTTTAATTGACACTTCATGAGGTTAATTATACATTGAATATGCCTTTGAAAACATGAATTAATAATCAAATATTCGAATATATTTTGTTTCTTTGGACAGGTTTTGTTAACAAGTTCATATACATGTGCCATTGTACACTGAAACTGAAACAGTGTTAAAAAATAGGGGTCACCGGCCTTTGTCCGGAAATATTAGGTATACGGTACCTGTCGAAGCAACTTTTTCAGTTTGGATTTTGTTATCAATGTTTTAAGTATATGTAGGAGAGCGTTTTTCAAACAAGGTTATGGTTCTTTCAACTGACATGTTTTCACATGTCTTATTTGGGAATATAAAAGTGTATTTTGATAATAAAACGATTTACTTATATTTACTGTTAAGGTAATGAATTTGGCTGGACATTTAACTAGGTAGTATGGGTATTAATAATACCTTTTGAGACATAATTTATGCATCAATATATTTTGTTCCAAACGACATATTTTCTTAAATTTTCGCACATGCATGCATCAATGTATACTTACATCAAAACATTTATAAAACGAATGGGTCACCAAATTTGTTTGGGAATTATTGGACTCTAAATAGGCTACCTGTGTAGCCTTTTTCGTGTTTACGTAAACAACGTATCAATTGCCAAATTGGAATGAATATATTTAATGGATCTTTCTGTTTAACTTATTTGTTTTGGCAATACATTGTATACATACGGTTTTGATATGTATCATGATTTATGAACTTTTAACCATTGACTGGAACTTAATGACTTAAACATATATATATTTATTGATTGAAATTAGTATATTGTAATCTATAAACAATAATGAAATAAAGAAGCAACATAAGAAATTAACCCAATTATTTTAGTTTTGTTGCGAACGTCCTTAATATAGTTCTTTTGTTAGAATTGGTTTTACAAAAACTAATGTTTATGGGTAATTCAGATTGACACAGCTGATAATATAATTTCATTTGCTAAGTTATAATTTACAACCTCAACCCTGATATGTATTATTTAGATTAATCTATATTATGTTAACATGTGTAATGAACATGTGTGATATCCATAACAAATCAGTAGATGTGTCCAGTAATGACAATACTGTGTAAATTAATTAAGTGTTTTAACCGAATACAGTGTATATTAACTATGATATTACATGTTGAAGTGGTTACCTAGAAAACGAATCGAAGTGGAAAATTAAAGTGAATGAACATTCATTATTTATCATCAAAAAAGGATAGTTCACAATGTTAAAATCTGGAAATATTCCATGATTACCAAATGTATTAAACTATTGTAGACGGCCCTACGAAACCAGTATGCACGTATAAAGGCCAAATAGCGACCGGTACTATCAGAATCATTCACGGTAAAACACTCAACCTATCGTGTACAAGTACCAGCAGACCATCCCCTGACCGACACACGTGGACGTATTCCGGGGGTCCATACACTGGTCAGCAACTGACGATACCCAACATTACGGTTTCCCTTAACGGGACATACACCTTTGAAGCCAGGAACACCATGAGCCCTACCGAGCACTCATCCGTAACAGAATCTAACTCGACAACTATAGATATAGATGTACTATGTAAGTAACATCTATGTTTCTTTGAAAATGCAGGAAACAGGTTGTGCTTAATACTGTTTTTATACACTGTCCCAGCTACGATTTAAATGATTTGTACACAATTTTAGTTTATTTTGTATATAAGTATGTAGGTTGATGTATAACTAGTTTTTAGATTTGCATAGGTATATTAAAACAAAATAATCAATACCGTATTTTTCGGTGTATAAGACGCAACTTTTTGTCAATATGTTTGTGCAAGCGACTTATACAACGATGCAACTTATACGTGTACAAAATCCGAAATGTTTCATCCCCCTCCCACTTTTTTTCATCAAAGTTTCTGCATTTGTCTTCATTTTCATGTGTCAAAGTAGTTTTAATCGGGTATGACTAAATAGCGGAAAGGGCCCCTTTCCGCTGAAAGGGCTGTCAGTGTTCGGAAAGGGCTTCGTATGTTTTATTGTCAATTTTTTTTTAAACAATTACCAATATAATATAACATAGTAAAAATGTGTGCATACTTAATTTTTCATTCAATTCCATCAAGTAATAATGACTTTATGAAGAATTGAACAATTCCAACAATAGAAAGTCATAGAAAGGGCCGAACACTACGGAAAGTGCTAGTCGGTAATTTTCGTAAGTAATGGAAAGGTCCCCTTTCCGCGGAAAGGGAGTTCAGTGTTCGAAAAGGGCCTGATATATTGTTAACATTATTTGATGTAAATAATAAATAACACAGTTTTGAAATATAAAGTAATTAAAAGTTTCATTCAATTGCATAAAGAAATAATAATTTTAAAGGTCCAATATTAGAAAGTTACGGAAACTACCGTACACTTCGGAAAGGGCTTAAAGAAAACGGAAAGGACATACTTCGGAAAGAGCTTCAGGTGTTTTAATACAACACGTATTATATAAGATAAGTAGGTCTATTAAAAATATTTATTTCGTTCAATAAAATCCAGAAATAATGACTTAGTAAATGTTTTAACAAGACCAATGATTGAACCTTAAGGAAATGACCGTAAAGTACAGAAAGGGCTACTCGGAAAACAGAAAAGGCATATTAGAACAGTTAAAACGATTTGAAACCTACGGAAATATTCGTGTTTTAAAATTCTCACGCGAGTTTTGTGAAATACTTCATTCATTGTTTAAATAGTTGGCTGATACCTGTACTTCATATCAAAATGAACAAACATGTTCCTATATATTTATTGCAAAAAAACAACTCAAAATACAACGTAACATAATAAAAACACACATTGATAATCTTTGTAATGTCTGATTCCTTCAGTAAAACAAATAAAATAAACATGTTATTGCAGAAATAGAACACGGTTTCACAATACCAGTGCAATTCACCTTAAATTGGTAAATAAGCCTTTTAATACTAAATGAGTACTATTCATTTATAAAGTGATCAATTACGCAAATATGTCGTCCATAGTCTGAATTGTTATTGAAGCATCAACTTTCTTTCTGCATTAGGTGTTGGAGATCTCTCCGCCCTCTTTATTTTGCGTTGGCAAGGTTTCCTCCCGGCTGAACTGTCCTTTACCCATCACTTGATGCAACAACCTTAACTCTGTTTTTTCCCAAGATCACACAGAAATTTAATTTTCCGCTTCTGACGAGCTTCTTCTGATATTGTGGCCCAAAAGCTGATGTCCATCTAGTGTTGTAGATACTTTTCTGCTAACCGGTAGTTTCCCGTGTCCCGTATCGCTCTGCACCTTTCTTCCTGTTCACTTTTAATGAAGTTGAGCATTTTGTCGATAATTCGTGGCATGTCTTGTTGTTTCCATTTTGTTTCAGAAATTTTCCCTTGTGTCGTCGGTTTTATCACATGTTCTGTTAGTAACGGTACACGTTTTTTTTTTTTAAAGTAGTCTAGAAATTTTCGGTCGTTGGAATGCTCTTGGTCTTTTTTTCAGTATTTGAAAAATATAGTTTCATTAGACAATAACAGCACAGTAAAAGTATAACAATCAGAATTAACAAAATAATAAAAACTGGACTTTTCAATTTTGATTAATTTGGAAAACAGCAAATATTGACATTTTAGACGATAAAGAAACCGATACTAGAAACACATATAATCAAAGTTGGTTCTCTGATATCAACAACAAAATTATGATATCATTCACTATTTACATAAACAATTAACATGGAGAAATATTTTTTTTTCCGCGAACCTAAATAAATATCGTAATTTAGCATGTAAAAAGGAGTTAAATATTTAAAGATAAATGTCAGTCTATAGTCTATTCAGAAAGACAGTGGTAATTTTCACAAGTGCCATGCTGTTTATGAATAGATGTACTTCTTACATTACTTTTAATTGCCATAAACCGAGAAACTAGGACACGAATTTTATTTAAAGCTAATACAGTGTTGTTTTAAGGGATTGACTCCGGAACCAATTATGCGAGACAATACAAGATTGTACGATAAAATATTTTCTTTGTTTCTTCCTTTCGGCAACTTGTGTTGTAGACAATTTAAAGTTTTGATGTGAATATTTTTTTATTAAAATAAACATATTTTAACACTATTTACATTTAATTATGTATTTTAAAAATGTAATATCGCACTGATAAAATTCTTTACTAAGAATGTATAGGATTTTAATATGTAAAATACTAAAGGTGTGCTGATTGTTGGTCCATGATCCTGAAAAAATATTGTATATATAACCTGTGCTCATATATTACAAAAAATATATCTATATATATATTAAATAAACAAAGAATCCTTACCTCGCAAAAGATGCAATAGTCATTGCAAATTTCGGAGCGAACTGAACACGTATATTCCATTTAACAACATGTACACTTCACAAACACACACATACACACACGTGCACAACACTATTTATTCCAACAAAAACGTATTATAAGTTCAAAATAAAATAGAAAAATGTAAGAGCAAAACAAGTACAAACTATGTTATAAATGACTTTGATATGCACTTCGTATTAGACATTATTAAAATTCTCCGACATTATATAGCAGGAGACGAAATTCGGTTACTTATTAATTCTTTTTGATACCTTTCAACCCATTTTATATGAAAACTTAAAATGTGTCTAAAATTTAGCTAATTATTCACAGTGTGACAATCTAGTCACTATACATTACTTTAACAAGCGATTTAATTACTTTAACAAGGGATCGTCACAGTTTGTTGCCGCTTCATTTTTGCATGAAAGGCAGCATTCTTAAAAAAAAAAAAAAACACATAAATAATTGTATTCATGTAGTCCAGAATTAATTGATTCATTAATTACAACAACAAGGATGGTAATGACATTGTTTACGTGTAAAAAAACAACAGGGAATTACCTTGATTCATTATTATTTTTTGTTTCATTTATTGTACAAAAAACATCCTTTCCATTTCTTCCGAAGATTACGGAATATAGGGTACATTTTAAAATTAAATGCTAAAAAATGTTAACAATATATCATATAAGGCCCGTTCCGTACACTGAATACCCTTTCCATTTCTTTCGAAAAATACTGACTAGCCCTTTTCGTAGTGTTCGGCCCTTTCCGTGACTTTCTATCTTTGGATCTGTAAAATCCTTCATAGAGTCATTTTTAATTGATGGAATTGGATGAAAATCGAAGTATGCACATATTTTTACTAGTTAACTAATATAATACTGGTAAAAGGTTTTAAAAATGTTAACAATAAAACATACGAGGCCCTTTCCGAACACTGGAAGCCATTTCCGCGGAAAGGAGCCCTTTCCGCTATTCAGTCATACCGGTTTAATCCAAGCATTAAACCATTATCACATCCTGTATCATTTTTTGCCTATATTTAAAGACACTCTGTGTATTTCATGATACTCATGACATTTTTCCCTGAAATTGTTGATTTCATAACGCTCTATTGACCTGGCTAACGTCATTTAGATAGATTAGTATTGATTAAGTTTATCTGACTAACACTGACTATGTTAAAAAGATCAAAGAAAATAGCTGGGGAAAAGTTTGACGTTGCCAAGGGAGTTGCTGAGGTACTGAATGAATTTGTATTGTGTAGATAAATAATTGACATATCAGACAAGTAGACTGTACACAGATATCATATAATTCTCTTGTAGGTTGTTGCGCAATGTGTAAGGTATGAATAACAAGGACTATTGTGTGTGTGTGCTTTGTCTATAGGATTGTTAAACAAAGGATGTTTTGACAGTCTGGTTAAACAGGTGTGAATTTGTAACCTCTTTCAAGGGGACTCATTCTTTTATAGAATATGGATTTTTTAAGTGCGACTTACATAGCGGTGCGACATATATGTGGCTGAAAACATGAAAATGTAAAAAAGTAGCAAACGCGTCTTATATACTGATGCGAAGTATAGTCCGGAAAAAAATAGTATATAGTCCTTCCGTCCGTGACAAGGTTAAGTAGATTTCACTGTTTCGTCTAGCACCAACACCGCTTACTACAACACTTTGATACTAACACAGTTGTTGCTTAGGACCATTCCCTATCCACCCGTATCACCCAACGTCACTTTGACCTTGACCTTGAAATAATTTAGACTTACAATAAATCGAAAGTGCCATTTCTTGGTTAACTCGATTTTACCGTTTCGTGTAGCACCAGCACCGCAAACTACAACACTTAGATATTTACACAGTTGTTACTTATGACCGTTCCCAATCGACCCATATCAACCAACCTCACTTTGACCTTGACCTAATTTGCACTTAGAATAATTCAAATGGGCTGTTTCTAGGTTAACACGATTTATCGTTTCGTCTAGCACCAACACCGCTTACTACAACACATGGATATTTACATAGTTTTTACTGATGACCGTTCCCAATCCACCCATATCACCCAACCTCACTTTGACCTTGACCTTGACCTAATATAGACTAAGAAATGGTCTACCCAGCACCAACCGTGGGCATGTGTGTTTATCAAACACGGAATCGTTTTCTATTGAGCATTCAAGCCAATGGTGGACTTGCCAATCCGAACAGCTTGGTGAACACTACCATTTAATGTCCAAATTAATATTTGCTATGTTGCGCATATATATTTATCAATTTTATAGATCCACCAACGACGCCCATATTCAGGATATATAGTGTGGCAGTGTCAGGTACCATCAAGATCATCAGTGGCAACAGCAAGACTATCCACTGCTCCAGTCAGAGTAATCCACTACCAAACTACACCTGGTCATCTGGGGGAACTGCGAACAACGCTGATCTGGTACTAAACAATGTACAGTCCCCATCAGGTAACAGAGAATATACGTGTACAACACAGAATACAATGCAGCCTACTGGGGACATAACTGAAACACTGAAGGCATATGGATCCATTACCATTGAAGTGCTGTGTAAGGATTTGTCTTGAAATCAGTGTTTATATTGCAATAGCTGAAATTTGCCATGGTAAAGTTAGGTAAATTGATTTTACATAAATGTAATGTTAAAATGACAAAAAATGCTAAGATTTATCGTATACGTATAGATAATATTTCTCAAATACTGATTATATATTCAGTATACGATACAATAGGCCATATAGAATTCCCATATTCACATTGTAAAATAATCGGTATTCAACGGCTGGAAAAAACGGACTGCTTTTACTTTTACGTTTGTTGAGTATCATATATTTTCATATAACATTCCGAGCGATATTGCGAATCTCCCAGTTCTATTAATAGACACAACACCGTTACATGTTGATTTGAATTGAACGTCGTCATTGTTGTACATGACATGTATTCATGCACGTTCATTAGCAACCTATTCTGTTATTAGGAGGTATATAATACATTAAATACTATATGAATGTTGTGTTCTGGTGGGTTGTATCAGTCTCGTTGATTGTGTAAAGTTGTATTCCACTCGACCTTCGGACTCGTGGAATGCAGCGTTACACAATCAACTCGAGCGATACAAGCCACCGGAACACCATATTCATGTAATATTTCCTATGTATATCATGCACTATATCTTATTGGCCCTAAACGAACCTGTTGTCTTTGGTATACCGTATGATTTACTTTAACTGCATGTTGTTTTTGCATGTACACGATACAATAATGAACTAATGAAATGTATTAGCATACTAATTGTGAATGTTAATGTTAAGGTCTTCGTATTTATTCCATATAACTCAATGTTCTCTGTTGTATATCTGTACTTGTAAAACATTTACAACAATTCCTGGCTTGTGATATGTGTAGTGTATAGCCTCTCATGACTATCCATCATTATTCATTGTTTCTCAGATATCTCAAAACCAGTTTTCCACTATGGTAATGTCACTGGATCCAATATACCAAGTAATACACTGGCAGTGGTGACAGGAGAAGGTCACCCCGTGTACTGTTTTTCCCAGGCTAATCCAACGGTATCTAGTTATACATGGACTTACTATTCTGCAACTCAGATGCTGTCTATCAGGCAAATCAATGTAAACGTGACCGTTACGTGTAGGGTATCCAACCAAATGGTGGAGACATCATCATTGAACACCCAGTTTGGGGAAAGAAGATCAGGCTCTGAGCAGCAAACATTGTCTATTGTAGTACTGAGTAAGTCTGTTGTCATGTTTTTATGTTTTGGTTCATGATTTACAAAAAAAAGTTATCATTCTCCCACCTGATCAAAGGTCAAATTAGTAAATTGAAGTCATCTTGTGACTTACCTTTGTCTACATTTATTTTTGACTGTGTTATATCTCTGTGAGACTGTTTAGGGTTACACTATGGGTCTGAATAGTTCTGTGCTTTCAGTTCATTGTATCAACAAGGTGTATTCTAACAGTTTTTCATTCATGTGTTGTAGTTGTAGTTGATGCTCAGCTGTTGTAAACCTAATTATAAGGACTGAGTTGTACTATCGTAAAGTGTTTATTAAAAAAAGCAACAGTATCTTATAATGAAGGATTATCAGATATGATGCAGTTTTCTCCCAGGTCTGTAGGGACTGAATATGTCATTGAGTATCTTTAAAGGCCACATTGTACATTTTGAAGCTGAACGTATTCAATTCAGTTTTATATGAGGAATATTGTTACTGTGTTGGTATTAAAATCTTTGTATGAATTCACTATTGATAGCAGATATTCCCATTTGAAACTACCATGAATGTGCAATATAATAGTAACATGGATACATTCAGAACCCCCAGATGAACCTCGCATCACCTATCAGCCCCAGTGCTTCTCAACAGGGACGATTCCGGCCCCGTCAGTTCTCAAGGTCATCGAAGGGGCCACTTTCTGTCTGAGTTGCTCGTCTTCTAGCATTCCAGCTGCCACATACAGTTGGTCTGGGCCTGCATCCTCCTCTACGCCGGTACTGACATTAGGAAACATATCCCGGGATGTCGTAAAACTGGCATCATGCAAGGCTGATAACACAATGGTGACCACGTTTGATGGAAATGTGACCAGAAGCGATATCACCGAAATCAATTTGGATATTCTGTGTAACTTTTGAGATACATTTTTTTTAAGGATCAATTTTATTATATTAAGTATTATAGTAGATATGTTGGCAATGTCTTGTTTTGCATGCAAATTCTATCTTGCAACCAAAACCTGCTCTTTGATTCTTTAGTACTTCTTTACACTCCGTTTGATATGTAATACATTTTAGGCATAAAATATATTGAAATCATATGTGTATGCCTTTGATTGCATTTCGTGTTTTCAGATGGTCCATATGTGAAAGAAATTCCACGTCAACAGGTTGTAAGAGGTATTGCCTTCCACTATGAGTGCCAGGTCATCCCAGGTAATCCAGCTGTTACAACATTTCTATGGACTCGAAATGGATCACATGACAAATGGCACAGTCAACAACTGAACCTGTCTTTGGTGCAACGTGAAGACGATGGTATATATACTTGTAACGCCTCGAATGTCCTTAACCCAACTGCCGGCCAAACATATCAGCAGTTTGACTCTATGAGTTTTCATCTAGCTGTTCTGTGTAAGTTTAAATGCTTATAAACATAACGTTATGAAGCAATTTGTATCTTTTAATGTATAAACAAAGCTTGTCGCTACTTGTGATGAATGTTCGCTAAGTATGTATACAAAACTATGTACAACATCGTTTCATGTGCCATAGTAATAATATTGAACATTTGTAGCTACTGTCTTGGATTGATATAAATGTCATGTATCTTTTACCATTGTGTTATTTACACCTACCAATCTGTACAGCACAACACATATGTTGTTTTAGTCTGGTGACACTATGGGTATCAGATGAATTTGTTTGTAGACATTTCTTTCAGCAATACATGCATTAGATCTTGTGTACAAAATATAATAGTTTAGTCAATATTGTATTTTCCATATTGCCTACAGGAGGAATTTTAGTATACTTGTATATCCTGTTATAGAATTGGATAAACATAATGTATAAGTTCAAGTCATTCCTTTGTGGTTAATTCAACAATCACTGAGACATATTTGAGGTTTATATTGCTGTACAGAAAGTATGTTTTATCTGAAAACTTTGTCATGATCAACTGTACTGTCATAAAATTGGCTTGATGGATTTATTAAAGATAAACTGTTTGACTGATTTTCAGTTGGTGCTGAAAACCTCGTCTTTTACATGGACCAGTTCCAAGGACAAATTAGCTTGAATATTACAGAGAACAGTACTGCGACACTGAAATGTACACTAGAGAGTAATCCAGGGTCATCCATGGTGATCAGCAAAGATGGAGAGGACAAGTACACAGTATCAGATACAATGTCACTGACATATAGTATCAATGGTACATGTGATGATGCTGGTGTGTACTCGTGCAGAGGAAGTAACCAATTTCCTGGATCACCATCTCAACGCATCGACATTTACATATTGTGTAAGTATAATGCATGAATATTTTAACTTTGATATTATAGTATTGGGGGAATATCCTCTGGCATCCGTCGTCGGCAGTTTTTCAACAATATGCATGCTATTGGTATAAATATTTGAATTTGTATGCAATCGTGACCAAACTTGCATAGTTTGTCTATGACCATGAAATCACGGCTAAATAATGGGTCAGATCTGACTAGGAAAACCAGAGTTATTGCCCCTTTAAGCTCACCTGAGCACGTTCTCATGGTAAGCTTTTGTGATCACCATTTTTTCCATTTTCCGTCGTGCGTTGTGCATCGTGCGTCACCCGTCAACATTTTCATTCAATTAATATCCCCTCCTAAACCGCTTGACAGATTTTCATGATACTTTACATGAATTATCCTTGTGTGATCCTCTTTCAACATCGTTCAAATCACTTTTGATCCACTGCATACATCGTATGTAGGTCACCAAATCAAAAAATAAATTTAAAAGTTAACACTTAAAATATCTTCTCTGAAACCGCAAGGCTCAGAGCTTTCATATTTGATATGTCACATCGTCTAGTGGTCCTCTCAAAGATTGTTCAAATTATTCCCCTGGGCTAAAAACTGGCTACATGTATGCCGCGGGGGTAATATGATTTATATAGACTTAATAGCAGAAATAACTTTTAAAATCTGTTCCTCTAAATCAGCATGTGTCCCATAGGTTTCCTATTTAGTATTTTGCAACATATAGTGGTTCTCTACAAAGTTTGTTCAAATAATGTCCCTTGGGTAAAAGCTGGCCTTGTCCTGGGGTCACATGGTTTATGTAGTCTTAAATAGCAAAATCACTGTAAAAATCTTCTTCTTTCAAACTGCAATGCCCAGACGTTTCATATTTAGCATGAAACATTGTGTAGTGGTCCTCTACAAAGATTGTTCAAATTATGCCCACGCCCTGGGGGTTGCATGGTTTATATATAGACTTAAATAGCAAAATGACTTTAAAAATCTCCCCCTCTGAAAACGCAAGGCCCAGAGGTTTCATATTTGGATTGTAACATTGTTAAGTGGTCCTCTATAAACCCCTGGGGTCAAACTGGCCATGCCCCAGGGGTCATATGATTTATATAGACTTAAAATAGCAAAATGACTTTAAAATTCTTCTTCTCTGACACTGCAAAGCCTATAGGTTTCCTAGCTAGTTGATAATATTTTATAAAGGTCCTCTACAAAGATTGTGCAAATGATGCCCCTGGGGTCATAACTGGCCATGCCCCAGGGGTTACATGGTTTACATAGACTTAAATAGTAAAATGACTTAAAAACAGTCTCCTCAGAAACCGCAAGGTCCAGTGGTTTCATATATGGTATTTAAGATCGTATAGTGGTCGTCTACAAAGAATGTTCAAATGATGCTTCTGGGGTCAAAACTGGCCATGCACCGAGGGTCACATGGTTAATATAGGCTTAAATAGCAAAATGACTTAAACAACTTCTCCTCTGGAATTGAATATGGGGTGGTTGTGGTCAAGGTCACTGTTACTAAAAATCGAAAAACGGTTTCCACTCATTAACTTAATAACTAATTGAGATATTTTAATAAAACTTCGTACATAGGTAAATGTACCTTAAATCAAGACCTTGCTTGGGATTGTATATGGGTCAGGTGGGGTCAGGTCAAGGTTAAGGTCACTTTTACAATAAATAGAAAATGTTTTCCAAGCAATAACTTGCAAACGATTTGAGATGTTAATGAAACTTCATGCATACATACCTTATATAAAGACTAGGCTTGGGATTGCATATGGGGTGAATGGGGTCAAGGTCAAGGCCATAGTTACTAAAATAGAAAAATGGTGTCTTTTGCAATCTTCTCGTCAGAAAGCACTTGCTGGATTTTGAATTATTTGCATAGAAATGTTCCTTGCATGTCCCTCTACCATATTTCTTCAAATAATTTTGCTGTTTCAAAACAAGGTTGCCAGGTGCGGGGAAGTTTAACCATATATGTTTATGGGCGTAAGTGATCCATTGTTATCATATGTGTCAACATTTAACTTCAAACATCTATGTACCTGCCTTTAAATTTTTAAAAGTGATTATGATGCCTTCATCTCAGGTGAGCGACCTAGGGTCATCTTGGCCCTCTTGTTTCTTATATGGCTGTATTGAAAACTTTAAAAATCTTCTTGCCAGAAACCAATGGTTGGATTTGAAAATAATTGCAAAGAAACGATCCTGGGTGGTCCTTACCAAGTTGCTCAGATGGTTCAGCTCCGTTGAAAGGGCTGGACAATTTTGCCTTTTATTACTATATTGAAAACTGAACATTTTCAGTTTGTTTTTATTTTTTGGAGTTTTCGCCGTATTCAAACAGTATTGATTTTCTAGTTAGAAACTATTGGTTTCACATAAATGTTTCTTGGGTTATTCTCTTCCTAAGTGCTCCAATGGTTCCGCTCTGTTGAAAACTTTGGCTGCCATGGGAAAGAGACATTTTTCCTTATACTGTTATATTGAAATCTTTGAAAATCTGCTTGTTGGAAACCATTGTTTGCATTTAGCAATAATTTCACCGAAATGTTCCTTGGATGTTTGTTTACCAAAGTTCCGCTCTGTTGAAAACATGGCTGCCAGGGGGCGGGGCCATCTATCCTAATATGGGTATATTCAAAACTTTGATGTCAGACTTTCATGTCAGAAACCACGTCTGAATTTTGATATTGTGTCACAGAAATGTTCCTAAGGTGGATCTTATCCAAATAATTTAAATTATTTTCATTTGTTAAAAAATAATGGCCGCCAGAGAGCGAGGCCTTCTTTTTCTTATGAAGCACATCAGGGTATTTTCGCTTCTGACACTGCTTTCTTAATAACCCAGTGGAGCGATACAGGCACTTGTGTGCCTCTAAATGTTTAATCTTATTCAAACGTGTACTGTTTTGGTATGACTATACGATCTCAGTCCAAGAAAAAACATGAGCCAGAAATTTGTCAACAATTGGCTTGCAGCCGTGATAGAGAATTATATTTTTGTTGAATGTTGACTAAACAGTGTGTTTATGAGAAAAGATCTCAGCTGGGTGCAATAATGAGCATGATAGGACCTAGAACACCAGAGTTATAATATATTGTCACCTTTTTTGGTCACCTGAGCTAATGGTGAGCTTTGGCGATTGCCCGTTGTCCGTCGTTCGTGCGTGCATACTTGCGTGCTTGCGTTGTCAACTTCTCATTCAAACCACACCTCCTCCTAAACCGCTTGGCAGTTTTTCACCAAACTTCGGCGCCCGTCACCGATAGTTCTTCAACAATATGCATGCAATTGCTATAAATATTTCAATTTGTATTCAGTCTTGACCAAACTTGCAGTTTGTCTATGACCTTGAAATCATGGCTGAGTTTGATAATGGGTCAGATCTGACTAGGAAAACCAGAGTTGTTACCCCTTTAAGCTCACCTGAGCACAACGTTCTCATGGTGAGCTTTTGTGATCACCATTTGTCCATGTTCCGGCGTTCGTTGTCCATCGTGGGTCACCCGTCAACATTTTCATTCAATAAATATCTCCCCAGAACCGCTTGACAGATTTTTACCCACCTTTACATGAATGATCATTGGGTGATATTCTTTCAAATGTGTTCAAATAGTTTTGGTCCGCTGCATACATCGTATGTAGGTCACCAAAGCTAAAACATAAAGTTTTAAAGTGAACACTTTAAAAATCTTCTCTGAAACCGCAAGTCTCAGATCTTTCATATTTGAAATGTCACATCGTCTAGTGGTCCTCTACAAAGATTGTTAACATTATTCCACTGGGCCAAACACTCGCTACATGTACGCCGCGGGGGTAATATGATTTATATAGACTTAAATAGCAGAAATAACTTTTAAAATATTTTCCTCTGAAACAGCATGTCCCATAGGTTTCCTATTTAGTATGTTACAACATATTGAGGTTCTCTACAAAGTATGTTCAAATAATGTGAACACACTTTGTAGCCTCGCTCTAGGGTCACATGGTTTTTTATATAGACTTAAATAGCAAAATCTCTTCTGAAACCGCAAGGCCCAGAGGTTTCGTAGTTGGTATGTATCATCCTATAATGGACCTCTACAAAGATTGTTCAAATTATGCTTATGGGGTCCAAACTTACCAAGCCCCGGGGGTCACTTGGTTAGACTTAGCAGAATAGCAAATTGACTTTAAAAAGTGGCCACGCCCTTGGTGTCACATTATTTATAAATACTCAAATAGAAAAATGACTTAAAGAATATTTTTCTATGAAATTGCCTGGCGCAGATGTTTCGTTTCAGGTATTGAACATTTTTAAATGGTCCTCTACCAAGATTTTTCAAATTATGCCCCTGGGGTAGAAAGTGGCCACGCCCTAGTGGTCACGTGGTTTATATAGACTTTAAACAAGTTTTCCTGAAGGCCCAGGCCTTTATACTCTGGTAAGTGCTTTAGTGCCATTTGGCCCTGATTGTTAATATCTATTATGATGCCTTAAACTCAGATGAGCGAACTAGGCCCTCTTGTTATGATAAAAGAATGAATTTTATGCAACATGCAGATTTTATTTCGCATCTGATCTTGACCAAACTTGCCCAGCTTTAAACTCAGACGAGCGACCTCGTCTAATATCGGCCCTCTTGTTATGAGAAAAACTGCAAAATGGCGTCTTTTGCATCATGCTGACATTTTTGTTCATCTGATCTTGACCAAACTTGCACTGCGTGTGTTTGTCCATAAACTTCAAAAATGATGTTGATCAGACCACAGACTGCTGAATTATTGGCCTTATTTGTGAGAAAAACGTGCTAAAAGAAGATTTTGTGGAGGATTTAGACTTCAAATTTTAGCTCCACTGGCCGAAGGCCAGCAAGCTTATGCCATGGCGGTTCGTCCATCGTGTCCGCGTGCGTGCGTCCGTCCGTGCGTAAACTTTTCCCTTAAACGACATCTCCTTCTTAACCGGTGAGTCAAATTGTTCCTTAGGTGGTCTTCTTCCAAAAAAGCTAAAATAGTTCCGGTCCGCTGCACAAGATGGTCGTCAAGGCTGTTAATAGAACAGTCTTAAAACGACATCTCCTCCTTAACCCCTGGGTAGATTTTCAAATAATTTCACAGAAATGACCCCTTGAGTAATCCTCTACCAAAGTTGCTCTTACGGTTCCGCTCTGTTGAAAAAATATGTCCAGGGAGCGGTGCCATTTTTCCATATAAATTATGACTATATTGAAAACTTTGCAAATTTTCTTCTTAGAAACGACTTGTTAGTTTCAAAATAAGTTCATAGCAATGGGTGGTTTTCTCTACCAAAGTTGCTTAAATGGGTTCTCTCCGTTTAAAATAATGGCCGCCAGGGGGGCGGTGTCGTTTTTCTGTATATGGCGTTATTGAAAACTTTGAAAATCTTCTTGTCAGAAACAACTGGTATGATTTCAAATTAATAATTTCAGAGAAATGTTCCTTAGCTACTACTCTTCCAAATTTGTTCAAGTGGTTCCGCTCCGTTGAAAAACATGGCCGCATTATTCCTTCTTTGACTATATTGAAATCGTTAAAAATCTTCGCCCAGAACTGGTTAGATTTTTTTTTTTACAGAAATGTTCCTTGAGAATTCCTCTACCAAAGTTGCTCACGTGCTTCTGCTCCTTTGCAAACATGGCCGCCAGAAATGTTTCTTCGCTGTTTCTCTGCCAAATTGCTCAAATGATTCCTCTTTGTTGTAAAACATAGCAGGCAGGGTTCAGGGACATGTTTCCTTATATGGCTATATTGTAACTTTTCTTGTCAAAAACTACTGTTTGGATTTTGACAAACATTCACCGAAATGTTCCTTGGGTAGTTGTCTATTCAAGTGACTCAAATGGTTCCGCTCTTTTGAAAACATGGCTGTCACGGGGTGTGGCCGTTTTTCCTAATATGATTATAGTCAAAACTTTGAAAATCTTTATGCAAGAAAGCATGTCTTGGATTTTGAACAATTTCACAGACATGTTCCTTAGGTGAATCTTATCCAAAATAGTTTGGATTATTTTGATTTGTTAAAACATAATGGCCACCAGAGAGCGAGGCCTTTCTTTCCTTGTAATGCATATCAGGGTACTTTTGCTTCTGATACGATAAGCCAAAGGAGCGATACAGGCACCCGTGTGTCTCTTGTTGTTTCATCTTGTCCTAACGTTTACTGTTTAGGTATGACCATACGATATTAGTCCAAGTGGAAAATGAGCCAGAATTGGATAAGACCAGTGTTATTGCCCCTTGTTTGTAACTTCAATCCCAAATTCGTCAACAATTGGATTGCGGTCGCGATAGAGAATTACATTTTTATGACCATCACATCTCAGCATGGTGCAATATTGGACAATATAGGACCTAGAACACCATAGTTATCGTCACCCTTTTATGTCAAAGCTTGTAAAAAATCTGTACATAGAAACTTCATTATTACGTCGACCATTCACCGAAAAGCCGTTCGTCGGCGTCGGCGTCAACAAGTAAATATCTATGTTACTACTACGTATAGTAAATCGAAACTTCACACATGTCTTTAAGGTC
The DNA here is from genome assembly GCA_027627225.1 of Congeria kusceri. Taxonomy (NCBI): domain Eukaryota; kingdom Metazoa; phylum Mollusca; class Bivalvia; order Myida; family Dreissenidae; genus Congeria; species Congeria kusceri. The sequence goes on from CM051030.1 coordinate 22,912,389, forward strand.
ATTATGTGAGGTCACTTTCCGAGCCCATAACTCTGACCAGCAATTAACATATTTACATTCAGCAAGGTTATATCAAATTTGTTTCTTAGGAATACTGGTTAAAAAGTGCAGATATTCAATTCAAACTTCAGACATGTCTTTGGGGTCATTAGGTTAGGTAACTGACATATGCTCATAACTCTGACCTGTAATTTAGCAGAATTATGCCCCTTTTTGTAAGTTTAAGGTTAAGTTTTGCTTGCAAGTACATATCTCTGTTACTATTATATACATTCACTTGAAACATCACACGTGTCTTTGTGATCATTATGTTAGGTCACTAACCAAGGCTTATAACTCTGACCTGCAATTTAGCAGAATGTTGACCCATTTTGTACTTAGACAATTAAGGTCAAAGTTTGTGTGCAACAGCTTCATATCTCTAAATCCACAAATGATATTCAATTAACACTTCACACATGCCTTCAATGTCATTATATAAGGCACTCACCAATGCCCATACAAAGCGGTGTGTATAGTCGAGCTCGCTGTCTTAAGACAGCTCTTGTTTAATTTAAACTTGACCAAAACTGTACAGCGTGTGTGTGGTCAAACGGTCTCAGAGTAGACTAAAGAATTTCCCAGATAACGGTACAAACACTAGAGTTATAATGTCACCACCAACGAAGTGGGTAGGGAGACATCGATTTTGTGCTGGAAAGATATATGTCTGTCTTTCCAGTTGGATGGATGGAAGTATTTCTGTACTGGTTAAAAAAAAAAGTTTGTCATCGCTTTTTTCACGAAACTTAATATGAATGATCAGTACCTAGTTTAGTTGTGACGTAAATAGTCGGTGGATTTCGGGTGTATTTATGGCCCTTTGAAGTTTTTCACATAAAATTGTTCACATAACATACCTCGATTGCGTGTGTTTATCTGGAACTCCTGGTCGGATTGTGACAACATTTTACCGGATTTATTAGTACAAAGTCTAGTCGTGCATATATTCAGCATGTCGTGAAAGGCGGATTTCGGGAGGAGTTAGAACTCTTTAAACGTATAACTCTTTGTTCACATAACATATCTTCTTTGCTCTTGTTTACCCATTTTCCAGATTTTTATGAAACGTCACTTTATTGTTCAGTACCAGGTCTATTTGTGCATATCTTCGGCATGTCGTAGTCGGTAGATTTCGAAATATGGCCCTCTGAAGTTTTTCACATAACATACCTTTTCCTCTTTTGTTTTCCGGAGCCCCTGGTCGGATTTTAGCAAATTTTTACAGGATTGATCAGTACCAAGTATAGTAGTGCGTACCGTCGGAATGTCGTGGTCGGCGTTTTTTGGACGGAGTTATGGTAATTTAATTTTTTTTCTCATAAGATACATTGTCTTTGCTTGTCCTCTGTAACCCCTATCCGGATGTTGATGAAACTTCACAGGATTGATCAGTACCAAGTCTAGTTTTGCGTATTCTCGGTATGTCGAGGTAGGTGGATTTTGGGTGGATTTGAAGGTTTTCACATAACATACATTGTCTGCCCTTGTTTTCCATAACCACTTGTTTGAATGAGACGAAAGTTTACAATATTGATCAGAACCAAGTGCAGTTGTGTTGTGATAGTCGTCAGCATGTCATGGTTGAGAGTGGAGTTATGACCCTTTGAGGTTTTTCACCTAATAGATATTGTCTGCGCCTGTTCTCTGTAATCCATGGCATGTATTGGATGATACTTTATTTTATTTATTATTACCAAGTCTGGGTGTGCATATCAGTTGCGCATATCGTCATAACGTCACGATCTGCAGATTTTGGGCGGAGTTATGGCCCATTTAAGTTTTTACATGCCAAATCTTGTATGTGTTTGTTTATTGTTACCACTGACTTTAATTCGACAAAACTTCACAGGATTGACCAGAACCAAGTGTGGATGTGCATATCTTTGGCACGTCATGGTAGGTGGATTTTGAACGAAGTTATGCTGGTACCTTGATGGAGACATTTGTTTCCAAAAACAAGCTGAAGTTTCTCATGTTTGTGTTATAATGTATACTGTTTATTGATGTTTCAAAACCGTGTGTTATCACTTGCTTTTGTGCTAGGTGTAAAAGCATTAAAGATGGCAGTTGAGTTTCCAAACCACTTATTTTTTTGTATACCCTGATATAACAGGTACACCAAGAGCAGCACCACATGTTCGTATTGCTTATAACATATCAAGCGCCCGGGATGTGAATGCCACCCTGAGTTTTACAGCGCTTGCATATCCACCACTCCATCAATCCAGCTGTATATGGCAGAAGTGTAATACTTCAGGCTGTGAACATGTAGCTCTTGGGAAAACAGTGGTCAGTTTTTCCTCCAGTGGATTTGGAAACAGGCTGGCACAATGTAATCTCACAATAGTAAAAGTAAACGAGGAAGATTACGCAGAATACCAACTGACAGTCAGAGAATCTGTCAACAAAAAATGGACCTTCTTCGTGAATGCATTAGGTACTATATTTGTTGTTATTTGCTGTTTTCATTGTTGTAAAAGTCATGTTTGTTGCTTTTTGGTGTATAAACTCAAGTCCATATAAAGGGTGGCGAAATCATTTGTCTGTATTGTCCAGCAATGTGCGTGCGTGTGTGAATGTGCGTGTATGTGCGTGCGTGTGTGTGTGCGCGCGCATGCACGTGCGTGTGGATGGATGGATGGATTGGAAGGGTGAATGGATGGACTGACGGGTTGATGGACAAGTGGAAGGATGTTCAAACTTATCTGTTTTAGTTTCCTCCTGGTTGTTTCTTCTTAACAGACAGTTCTCCTTTTTAATGTGTTCATAATGTGAACAAAACAATACGGTATAATGTCACCAGCCAGTGGTGTATCAAACAAAAACCATGCATTTTTGTTTAGGTCACTGAGAGGAAACTGACTGTCAATATATTATGTTAATACTTTTGTATTTATGTTTATGATTCGTTGTCACGACATTTGAAACCGACGGCGCTCAAAATATGTGATTCATGTAAGGGTCTAGTCATATCAGCAACATGGATGCGATAAAAATGATTGCCTATGGAGTCAACAAAGGAACACCAACATCTACACCCGTATCATCACCAATATGTACATCGTTAACATAACCAACATTTAAACACTTTTCGTCACAGTCATCTACACCGTTATCATTTGCACACGTATCATCACCATCATCTTCACTTTCATTACTACCAATATCACTAATATCGACATCCGTATGAACTTCTACACTCTGAACATCACCAACACCTGCAACAGTTTCGTCTTCAAACATCTACGCCCTTTTCATCACCAACATCAACACCACTATTATTGACATATTCTAGGCTTTTATCATCATCATCAACTTTATACTTTTCATATATACCAGCATTTACCCATTGTCATCATCAAACTTAACACGCATATCATCATTAATATCTACACTTATCACCGCCAACGTTTACATTTTAATCATCAACATCGCATATACACATATCATCATCAACATCGAAACCCTTATCATCACCAACATCTACACCAATACCATCACCGATATTTACATCGTTAACATCAACATCTAAGCCCTTTTCATCACAGTCATTTTCACCATTTATCATTTTCACAAGTATCATCACCATCATCTTCATTTTTATCGTCGCCAATATCACTAATAGAACTATCCTGAACATCTACACCTTTAACATCACCAACATCTACACCGTTCTCGTCATCAATATCTACACCATCCATTATCATATATACTCATTAAATATCTTCACCTACATCTGCACCTTTTATATCACCAATATCTACGTCGCTATCGTCGCTCTTCTCATTATCAACAACACTATATTTTCATATATACCAGCACGTACTCAATGCCATTATTCAACTATACACACCTATCTTCATTAATATCTACACACGTCTTGTCAACAACATTTACATTCTTATCATTACAATGATCTATACACATAGTATCACTATACACATCTATACACATCTACGATGTTTGTTATACCTCATACACTCTCCTCATCACCAAAGCTTAGCAGTATGTCTGCATCAAAGTCTTTACAATTTACACTTCTCATCAATGGCATTTAATCATTATCTGTACCAACACCTACACATATAGCATCATCAGGATTATTTTCATCATCATCATCATGGCATTGGTATCGGCGTCCAGACTAGACTAAACATGTTCGTGTATTTTTTTTCTGAAAGTGCTTGCGGATTGCATTCAAACTTAAAACAAGTTTACCCATACAAAACGGACCTATCGTCCAAGTTTGTTTACTCTAGTTTGGTCAAATTATGGCCTTTTTATACTTAGACAATTTACATATAAGCTATTTTGATAGGCTAAAGTTTCTCGGTAAGCGTGTTTCTCTCGAATGGCTTTAAGGATTTCATTAAAACTTAGAACATGTATTCCCTATATTGAAATGAAAACATATGCCAATTGCGATTACTCTAAACACTTTTAATTTATTCAAAATTATGGCCCTTTTTACACATAGACATGTACATTCCCGGGAGTGGGGTGGCGGAATCAACTTGATCTCTAACTCGAGAATGAATCTTCATACATACATGTAGATACCCTAAAGCAATACTCCAATTGGGGTTGCATTTGGGATGGGTTGGATGGTGTCAAGGTCATGGTAACAATTGAAAAATTAGTTTATGCTCAATAACTCAAGAACAAATTGAAATGTTGTGATGGAACTAAATTTATAGATAACGTAAAGCGAGACATTGCATGAGATTGCATATGGGGAAAAAATGCCAGTGACTCTGACAAATACAATAAAGGTCGAGCAGGCTGTCCTCTGACAGCTCTTGTTATACCAATTCGACAGTTATCCAATATGCGAATGGCCTATAGCTTTATATAACAAAATATGTACTAATAGAAAAATATTTAATAAAAACTGATGACACAATTCCATGACCAGCGACCAACAGAGGAAGAAAAATACTGGTAAAATAACCAAATATTATAGTTGCGCCATTAATATATCACTGTATTTTTTCTCTAAATCATATCCAACATTTTAGTAATTTGCCAGAAATGTTCTTTGGAAATAGTTCAAACATTTGCAAGAATGCTGTTCATTTCTATGAATAAACAGTACGGCTCGCGACTCGAGATCGTATTGTTACGATCAACAGTATATTTGGAAATCAGATAATTGGGGTATTAAGCATATTGCTTGTGTCATTTTGTAGATGGGAGTTTGTGTCATTGAAGCGATTGTAATTGATTGTGCTGGTATTAATTTCTTTGAAGTGATCATGAAATTCATCTAATGTTGGTTTAGTTTTAACTTTAGTTTTTGGTTTAAATTTATTTAAAAAGGACCGGTACTGTTTAGGATTTTGTAGGACTATATCTTGACGCATGTCACTTAAATAACAGGCCCGGGACGCGCTATTATCGACCATCATGACACGGGCACGTCATGCACTTATATATTTGTGTGTGTCGCAACTGCTGTATTATATCTGTATTTGTATGTACTGAAATCCTGTGCTAAAAATCGACTAAGTTAAGAATAGTTCATTCAAATCCATATACACGCTAACAAGTGTCTACATTAAAAATAAGCGAAAGTTTTTGTTTAAACTTTTACTACTACTACTATTATTACTACTAGTACTACTACTACTACTACTAATAATAATAATAATAATAATGAAACTACTACTGCTACTACAACCACTAAAAACAGCAACAATATATTATTAAATACCTGAAGCAGAAGAACAATCATAATGCTGGTTTTACCAACGAAATGATTAATCCTTATTATACTATGTCATGGTTAAAAACGAATATTAAACAATGATACATTTTTTATTGACATAAGTTTTTACGAGTCGTTAACGTACACCTTTATTGCGAAAGCTGCTTTAATATGCCTTAAACAAATAAGGTAACAAGCATATAAACGCCGCGACAATTATGAAAATCGCCGCAATTGTCCTATGCCAGATAAGATGAGTCTCAAAATGAACGCGGATACTTTTTTTGATCGCGATCGGTCGCGGTGATTCTGCCGCGGTAGCAAAAAAAATGCCCGCGGTTGTCCACGCTAGTCTAAAATTGTCCGCGGCGATACTGGGGAAAGGGAAAGAAACCCGCGAGCCGTACTGTAAGTTCAAGATCACGGTTTGTTATTTAGTTCACATAATGTTTGATAATAGTGTTTTTCGTAATAAATGCCCTTTTACAATAGTATAATTTGTATGCCCCCACTTCAGAGGGGGGGGGGATATATTTTTTGCCCTTGTCCGTCCGTCCGTCTGTCACGTCCGTCGGATTTTTGTGTCCCGCATAACTCAAAAAGTATAACTCCTAGAGTGATGAAACTTTACAAGCATATTTATTGGCATCAGGGCTTGTGCACCTGGGTATTGTTGTCCAGATTTCTTCCGACATCAGCTAAGTTATGTCCTTTTGAAACAAAAAATGACCTTTCGGTTTTGTGTCGCGCATAACTCCAAAAGTATTGCTGCTAAAGTGATAAAGATTTATAAACATATTAATCATCATGTGAACTCGCACAAGTGGGTATTCTGGTGCATTTTTTTCCGACATAAACTGCATTATGGCCCATTTTTAGCGTAACATGACATTTTTGGACTTGTGTCGCGTGTCTAAAAGTGTTATTGCTAGAGAGATGAATCGTTATGTACATATTAATCAGCATGTGAACTTGTGCACATGGGCAGTTTGGTGCAGTTGTGCAGACATAAGCGGAGTTATGGCCCTTTTTTGGCAAAAAATGACATTTTTGGACTTGAGTCGCGCTTAACTGAAAAAGTGTAACTGTGATGAAACTTTATATGCATATCAAATGGCATGTGAACGAGTGCTCCTGTGTATTTTGGAACATTTTTGTTTCACCATTAATAGAGTTATGGCTTAATTTTATCAAAAAATAATATTTTTGGATATGTGTCGCGTGTGACCCAAAAAATATAACTGCTAGATTAATGAAACTTCATAAACATATTCATCAGCATGTAAACTTCTGCACCTGGGTATTTTGATGCATTTTTCCGACATCAGCAGAGTTTTGTGACAACCATCGGAATGTGTGGGTATCCTTGTCCTACATACACACGACTAGTTAAACGTTATGTAATCATGATCAAGTTTATTACACTAAGCTCAAATGATGTAACATGTGATGTGTATACAAACTGAGATAAACCATCCCTTCTACCAAATTGATCACGTTTTTATTTGTGTGCAAAACCGTCGAACATCTAACTGCATTTGCGACCGTTTTGGACAAAAATATTTCATTTCCAGTTACGACTTGGTGTCAACTAATGTGTCTGATAGTTTTAGGTAGAATAATGAGCTGATATATTTACATACAAGGAATATTGTTTAATTTATACGAAATGTGCAATGCGGTTGGAGTTTTTTTGTAAAATAATCCGCTTACGACCGTTTTGCTCTGGGCCCGAGATATACTTTTAATTTTGATTCGTGTTTGTCTTCAAAATAAGAGTAAACACGGACCTTTAAAGCAAATAGAGCTGTTTTCTTTAATTATCCCTATGATGTTCTTACGCTATTTAATGAGTAAATGATTTGAATCTGTTCGGGAGCTCGCAATTGCTTAACTTTTATGATTTAACATTCTTGTTGTTTCAGAACCAGAAACACCAAGATTCTTGGTTTACACACAACATTTGCAACCACAAACATCAGTCACTTTTTACTGGCTTCCTGGATATAACGGAGGACTATTGCAAATATTTTACATAGAATATAAGGAAAGTGCCTCGAACATCTGGAAGCAAGTTTCTGTTGTCGATGATACCACTCTTCCACTGATGAACATCAGTGTTAACAACCTTAGCCCCTCAACTGAATATCAGGCAAGGGCGTTTTCAAGGAACAACTTCGCAGTATCAAAGACTACCAAAACTATAACATTTACAACACTAGAAGGTAGATTAACTAGACTTTGTAAATACAATTAATGCCAAAATGTATTACAATGCAACGACGATGGATTATATGTGGATTCAAACGGTAACTCATTTACGCAAGCCAGCAAGGTATACTATATTTTATCGTAACACATGGTGCGTGCTAATTTAAATCAAGGAAATTTCATAATTTACAAACAATACACTAGTTTAGCAAAACATATTTCCAGTAACCACGCACAATTACTTTTCAGACAGCAGCGTGAGTGCTACTCAGAAATCGGTGTCCCATGTTGGGTTAATTGTCGGCGGTATTGTGGAAGGGGCTGTTGTTGTGGTGGTCATAGCGGCAATGGTTTATTTGCGTTGGACCTACCATATTCACTTCACAAAGAAAGGTTTGTGTTAATTAGTGGCGAGTTTTATACTTATTAATTAATATATGTCAAATTAACTAGTTAACAATTAATCATGAATGAATGCATTCGAATAAATTTAATTAAATGGATGCGTTTAATATTGTTTTGGTATATATTACCTTAAAATATATTTATTATTAAAGGTAAAGCGGGCAATGCAGCTGTTTACGACGACGTGAGCAGTAGAGACGAAACGACAAACCGTAAGTTTACCGCTAGTAATGTGTTGTTGTGTTGATATCAATAACCGATAAATGTGTTCTGTATTGATTAAATGCATATCTACCAAGTGGTTTAGTACTCAGCTCATGTATTATGTTTTCGCTGGTTCCATTCGTAAATGTTTAATAGTGTATACATATTTATAAAAAAAAAGTTTTCCGTGACCATTCTTGCAGTTGAATAATGTCTTCCGTACTATGTAACAATGACGAAAATCGTGTATATTACCTCTGTGTGTATTTGCAGGAGTTTACGAAGGACTGTCAGCTTCTCGGTATGTATTATGATTTTGACAAACTAATACTCGTTTCACAGTTATCTTAAATTCTAATCTTAAAATGCAACATGAACACTGGATTATGGGAAACTATTAAATAATATGGTATTTGAACACAGATTATATGTTATTACGAAATTTGAAACTGTTTGCCAATAATGTATTTCAGTATTTGTTCGAACTTTCAAACATTAAAAATGTGTGTTTCTTTAATGTATTTATTTTGTATTGTATTATTTTATGGGAATGTTTTTTATCCCATCAACACAACTGCATTTATGAAATAACACACAGTGGGATAAACTTGTCTGTACGAGTATTCCACCTTGTTGAAAACAGCAACACGCGCATTACAATGATGTCATGTTGTTGAATTTCGTGACGTCATTTTTAGTTTTTCGTGTTATTTAGTTATTTTCTATCGTTTATTTTCGCCACGGCTTGTAGTTTAGGTTTTCTTGGATCTCTTAATACACGTATCTGTATTCAACACTATCCTAGTAAACTTTATAGCATTATGTTGAATTCATATACATAAAACACGTGCATAAATGAATAGTTGACCTAAACATTTACCTTGAACTAAACGTAAAGTGTTATATTACTGAATATGACAAACATCAAACACAAATAAATTTACATGGACTGAAACTAAGTTTGTCTGTTAATATTCTGGCGTTGTGGCATTTACACTATACTTATTTCACTGAATTTTGTTTTAATAACAAGTAATTTCTGAGGCTACGTTACCTATATTTATGACAGTTGTGCATGTAAAGCATCCGAAAAGTAATCATAACGCAGTTTGTTTGTTACAGTTTCATATAAGTATTTCTTAGTAACACAATTTTGTCCAACTTTTCCATATTTAGAACTGAAACAACCACGGCGGATTATGCAAACAACGCCTCCATGGCACACTACGAGTCCCTGAGTAAATAATAATTATTTATTTTAGTGTCGATGAAACTTAAATCTTCCCATAACTACAATGTATATTAGTTTGTCTTTAAATGTATAGCGTTATTGTCATTACTTCTACCGATTATGTTTATGTGTTATATTACGTACTAAATAAGTGGTTTTTGTATGTACATTGTCACACGTGATTGCATTGTTTTATATCATCATATTTGCATCGTTACTAAGTTTACAACATAATGCATTTCTACGTTTCTTCTTTTTAAGGACCCAGCCAGAGGTAAGTTGATGTTTAGCACACTAAATATAAAGTTTGTCTCAGCATGCAGGCCCATATGGGCCAAATATGGGCTATAGTTGGGCAACAAATACAATATAGGCCCCACGTGGATCCCAAATGATGTTTTCCCATATCAGACCCATATGGGCCCCAGCAAGTAAGCGCATGTGGGTCCACTGAAAGTATGTTAATATGGGTCCCAGCAAGCCATTCGATATGGGCACAAAATGGGTTTTACCTGGGCCGATGCTCCACATGGGCCCAGTGTGGGACCCATATGCGTTATCTTGCCACTTTAATACCCAAATGGGTCCAGGTAAAGTAAACTCATTAGGGTCGCTACTAGAAAGTCCAAATGGGTCCCAGAAAGCAAGTTCATATGGGTCTATTATAGGCTATAGCTGGGCAAAGAAATGGGCAAAAAATAAAAATAGCTCATTTGGGTAGAATACAAGTAAGCCCGATTGGGTCCCAGCAAGCAACGCCATGTTGTCACGATATGGAATATATCTGGGATAATATACCTCATGAGCCCAGTGTAAAACCCATATGCATTATCTTGAAACTATAAAACCAATATGGTTTCAAGTAAAGTAATCCCATTTGGGTCCATATTAGAAAGTCTGTATGGGTGCCAGAGTCCATATGGACCCAATATGTGCTATAGCTGGGCATAAAATGCAAAAAGCAACCACATGTGGGTACTATATGGGGTTTACCTGGGATAATATACCTCATGAGCCCATTATGGGACCCATATACAGTATCTTGCCACTATAAAACCAAGATTGGTTCTAGAAACGTAACCCATTTGGGTCCCTACTAGAAAGCCTCATAGTCCATATGGCCCCAATATGTGCTATAGCTGGGCATAACATGCAATATGGGTCCCATATGGGTCCCATATGCATTATATTTCCATGATAAAACCTAGATGAGTCCAAATAACGTAAACCCATATGGGTCCCTACTAGAAAGTCCATATGGGTCCCAGAAAGCAAGTCAATATTGGCCCCATGGTGTTCCTTAATGATATTTTTGCCCATATCAGACCCATATGGGTCAAAGAAAGGAAGCTCATGTGGGTCCACTGAAAGTAAGCCAATATAGGTCAAAACAGGACAGCCCATGTGGGCACGATATGGGCTTTACCTGGGCTGATACACCTCATGGGCCCAGTGTGGAATCCATATGCGTTATAAAGTAAACCCACATGGGTTCCAACTAGAAAGCCTATATGGGTCATAGAAAGCAAGTCAATATGGTCACAATCTGCGCTATAGCTGGGAAAATATGCCATATGGGGCCTCGTAAATCCCAAATAATACACCAAATGAGACCAAGTAAGCAAGCCCATATGGGTCCACAGCAAGCAATCACACGTGGGCAAGATATCTGCTTTACCTGGGCTGATAAACTATATGGGCCTTGTACGGTACTCATATGTTTTGTCTTTCCACTACGAAACGCAGGTGGGACCCAGTCCAGAAAACCCATATGGCTCCCAAAAAGAAAGCCCATATGGGTCCCATCAAGCAATGCCCCATATGGTTAAAGTATAGGCTACATCTGGGCAAATATACCATATAGGCCCAATGTGCGTCCCGAAAATGTTTTTGCCCATATCAGGCCCATATAGGATCAGAAAGCAAGTAAGCCCCTATGGTTTGCCCCTATCCAACCCAGATAGGTCCCAGTCAAGCAAACCATATTGCTCCAATGTGGGTATGTGATCAAAATGTTCAGTTGACATTTATTTTAAATTGAAGAATGCTAATGGATTATTATTAAAAGTTTGCAAGTAACTGTTCATTTAGTGGTTTCAGTATTTTAATATGCACCGCTCTTAACCGTGTGTGATGTAATAAAACAAAATTATCTTTATAAAAGTCTACCATTTGTTATTTGCGGTGGACCGCCACTGGGTGATGGGTGATGTTATCCGGTGTCAATGATTATTTGTAAAAGTTCTTACAAGTCCATACACTCGAAATAATATATCGTATAAATGATGTAACAGAAAAGCCACACAAATAATACATTTTACGAATAAGGACAAAGCCAATACTTATCCATAAATCTTTTTTTTATTTTGTGTCTGTCTAACGGTTATGATGTGAGCTTTAATATAAAATGTCAGTCGTAATACTTTAAATTAAGACTAATGGTACGTTTATGTTCATTTATATGCATTAACTAAGTTTATGTTTGTATTGTATGACTGAATAAATAACTAGTAATGTCCAGACAATTACACTTGTTTTCCCACAGACAAACGTAGGCAGTTGTATACCGTCTGATTAATGAATTTGCATTACAAAGTCTTGATAAGATATAAATATGAAATTACATTTCATCGCACACTATATAATATATTATGTATTATCGCATACAACGAACATGGAAATAAGAAACATACAATCGACATGTGTTAATAATTAAATGCTCATTACTGCGTTATTATAAATTTCTTTAAATGAAAAACATCATTATGGATTAAAAGCGAACTGTTTAAACCTAGCTTTATTAACATTTGATTTTACCACTTCAAAGACAAATAAGCTAATATGTAATGGTATACATTTCATGAAGTTAATTAAATAAAGAGATTTTTATGTTATCAAACGAAAATGCAATTTTGTCATTTACAGTGACCGTTATGGGTTGTCCTTTAATTATGTAGACGGTTCGCCCTCAAAACGTCCAAGGGCGAAATGTCCACGGTGGCAATGTCTTGAGGGCGAAACGTCCTTTCACCGTTTTTGAAAAACGAAAATTTGACCAGGAAACATATTTGACGGATTTTATATTAAAACATATAGGTAAGTTATACACACTGTTCATAATATATATTGTATTTATAGAGCAACTTAAATTTACGCTGTTACTTTTCCTAGAATTGTGAAAGAGTTTGGATTTCTAAAGCTGATTTGAATTTGTCACACAATTTCGCGATATAAAACGTAAATGTATGATATTGTGCAATTAAAATATTATATTGCTATAATTTTGATATTATTATGGGCACACTATCGCATAGTTTGCTGCTTTGGTAGTACCAGGGTTGAATGAGAGCAACTAAGCAAACGAAGAACATGTCCAATCAAGTTAATTTTCTATATTATTTATAATAATTGGTATAGCTGTAATGTATAAACAAGTTCCAATGATAGGTGTATATGTTAAAACATATCATCGCCTAATTTAAAATTGTGATGTACCTTTATTCTCATGCATATCATAGACATTACATTGACAGACCTTGTCTCGCGAAAATATGTAACATTTTGGTTTCTTTAATCAAAATAAGTTTTAACATCATTGTATCATTTTCTCTGTCAACTTTTCAAAGCTATGGTTTAACCAGACATTGGTTGAGAATCACATACGTCGAAGATATAATACTACTTTGCACGTTAACTTTATTTCATAACTAACTTATCAAATTAGGTACTGGAATGTGTCTCGTATTATGGCGGAAACATTGTCAATTCCCAACAGCCATTTAAATATGTATGTCTATATAGGAGTATTTTACAAACTGCTATGGCTGTAGATTTTATTACCCCGGCACCTTGATGGGGAGGCATATAGTGTCTGTCCTGTCTGTCCGTCCGTCCTTCTGTTTGTCAATGACAAGGTTAAATAAATTTGACCGTTTCGTCAAGAACCAAAACACCGCTTGCTACAACACTTGGATACTTGCACAGTTGTTGCGTATGACCATTCCCTATCCACCCATATCACCCAACATCACTTTGATATTGACCTTGACATCATTTGCACTTAGATTAATTCAAAAGTGCCATTTCTTGGTTAACTAGATTTTACCGTTTCGTCTAGAACCAACACCGTTTATTACAACACTTGGATATTTACACAGTTGTTACTTATGACCGTTCCCAATCAACCTCTATCATCCAACCTCACTTTGACCTTGACCATGACCTAATTTGGACTAAGACATGGGCTATCTAGCACCAACAGGGGCATGTGTGCTTATCAAACACAGAATACATTGTATAGTTTGACAAACAAAAATTGTGTATTAATTGTATTTAATTTACATGTAAAGCAGGCACTGGATTGTTTGAGCTGAAATATGTATTTTTTCCTTCAGAAGCAGTCTAAAGAAATGTTTCCATTTTAAGTCGAGGATTGCTACATTTAATGGCGCTATAAGGAAATAAATGGCGTTTGGAGTATTAAATTAATGACTATATTGTTATCACTTACCGAGATAAATGAAGGGCATAACTAAAATGTGTCAATAGTGTAGTTCATGAAAAAAAAACATTGCAAGAACAACAGTACGGGCTTTCCAGAGATGAATGAAAGTTCAGCCGATTCGTGATAATCACAGATTGCATGTAGTGTTGTGCCAGAGTGTGTGAATTCGGGATTTAAAAGATACTCTAGCATGCTACTATTTTGACATAATTTCTAATGATAATGCGTCCAGTAATTCCTTCAATTAATTTATAAAAGAATGTGACAGGAAAAGAGAACGGAAACAAATGGCCACGCCGGTAGATTTGCAAAATAATAGTAATTGATCTGAGTTTTAATGGAAAACAATTATGAGATATCTAAATAATTTCCATTTGCCAGTAAATTGTATTCACTAATTGAAGATGAAATCAGTTCTCTGAATGAAGCCAAAAATCATATATATTTTAAGAAATTTGCTTACTTTATGTATTAGGGGATATGACGTGGTTTGATTTTTTTTATTAGTCAGTGTAATTTACTTTACCGGAATAATTAATAAATTGAGTATTTTATAATAATTTCAAGTGTAATGGGAGACATGAAACTATGATAAGATACTTTCTTTTAATTGTTTCATTTAAATGCATTACAGTTATCAGTTGTTCCTTGTGGATAAATACATACAAAATGAACAGAACTGGTGACTGCTCTAAATATGATATTGAAAGAACTATTTCAGCAGCTGCATGTATAACTTCCCGCTAAGGCCAAAACGAAATTGTGTGTTTCAGGCTACGGTCTTAAAAATGTCAGGATGGGATTGAGTTAAGTTATTTATTTTCTTTAAGACAGAATTCAGTTAAAAAACATTGAAAACAAACTTATATCTGACGAATACGGCTTTCCTGGAAAAAACTTTTCTATTGGCATACAGGTTTTAAACGTTAGTGTAGCACTGAAAATAATTGACATATTTGATGTTGTTTTTTATCAGTTCAGAATGTGTTGGCTGTTTATTTCGTTCAAGATAATAGTATTCAAATCATATATAATTATTTAGATATGCGCAATAAAGCATTTTAATTATAATTGAACATTGAACATGTTTTGAAAATTGTAAGATTCATTTTTGCTGTACGTAAATGATTCAATACATAAATATAAATGTTTGCCTAATAAGCCCAAGAGATTCTACTGTGCCAAAATAATTTTTTTTATCGCTGTTCAGCTTGACTTTTTCTCATTATAACAGCAATGGGTACTGACTTTTAACTGTTATTATTGTGTTGTTGTTTTTAATTAAAGTGACCTGTTCACAGTTTGACAATTTTTCAACTTGTTGTTTCCGATTCCAAAAAAATAAAGAACAGTGTATACAAGGGAGCGAAAAACTACGTAACAAGAAATATACAGTAAAGATCGTTTCGTTCATTAGTAATCATCAGTTGAAATTGATAAAATTATAAAGCGTTTGTAACGCTAAACCGTAAAACGATGTAATAATTTGAAGTGTTTTAATTGTTTTCGTTTAAACTGTTGACATTGCGTGGTACACTTATATAAAGTAAACAATTCAGGGTGAGATACAGAAGTCTGAACGGCCGAGTGGTTAATGCGATAGCCTTTTAAAACGAATGTCCCAGGGGTGAACCCCGGTGGGACCTTTTTTATTTATTTTTTCTATTTTTTAGCAAGTACTTTTTGTAATGTTTTCAAACCTGATTGAGTTATATTTATAACCATACCTAAACGTAATGTTCACTTGCTGTTTATATTTACAAGGCAATGCTTACTATGCACGCTTTCATGTTGATTTTAACATTACATAGATACATTAACGCATAATTATTAGTTTCAAGTAGTTTGCCATTATTTAGGTTTTGTATTAAACTCTATCTTTATTTTAATACGCATCTTTATAATCACAAATGAGGACATGGATATAATAATTACAAATATATTATGCAAGGTACATTAAACATACATGTAGATCTCGATATGCTTATTTTAACATCTGTCTAACATGATGCATTTGTGTTCTTGTACTATTATTAAAATATTATCTTTTGTCAAGTATACGGAGAAGGAAACAACATTGTTTACAAACATGATGTTATTCTTTTATCACGAATACACTAATACCTAACATCGACTTAAAGCTCCAAATTATACTCCAAATAATATGTCATTTGTTAAGTGTTGGTTGTTGTAAAGCTGTATCTGACAGACACAAATTGGTCAAGAATAATACAATGTTTGCAGGACTACAAACTGGAAAGCTACATTTTGCCATGATTTAACGACCTATATTTATATTGTCCTGTCTGTGTAGTTTAACAACCATAGAATGTTACACACAGCTTCGCAACAACTAGCTCTGTATAAATGACAAATTACGAACAAAAATATGTTTGGACTTTTTCAGTAAAGCTTGTACTCAGGTCCAATTCAGGACCAACCTGTATTGCAACCAATATGGGACTCATGCAAATCCACGTTGCAATTTCTGCGACGGCGCCCATGTGGGTCGCCCATCAAGGTCCCAATTGTGTTTGCACATAATGGTCCCATGTTGAGACCTCATGGGTCCCATGGTAGACCCATATTGTAACCAATATAGGACCCAAGAAAATCCAGGTTGCGATTTCTGGGATCAGCACCATGTGAATCTCCCATCAGGGTCCCATCCGTGTTTGCCCATAATGGTCCATGTTGAGACCACATGGGTCCCATGGTAGACACATATTGTTACCCATATGAGACCCAAGTAAATACTGGTTGCACTTTCCGGTGTCGGGCCCATGTGGGTATCCTATCAAGGTCCCATCTGTGTTAGCCCTTATGGTCCAATTTTGAGACCCGGTTGTACTTTTTGGGATGAAACCCATATCTGTAGCACATATTTGGCCCATTTATAAACCCACGAGGGACCCATATGGGTCTTATCTGGGCTTGAGTCATGGGGTAGAAGTAGTTAGAAGTATAAACTGAAAACACACTTTTGGTTGTTATGGCAGGATAGCTTTTTTTCTACCAAGACCTGAGCTGCGTTTTGCTTGACCTTTTCAACATTTTCCGTTGTTGTCGCCATGTCCCATGTTCTTTTAGAACTACTGATGAATACTCGCAACTTCAGAATTCACTGCCTCGTAAAGTCACAGATGAAACGACATTGAGGACGAATGACATTGAGTTGAAAGGTAAATCGCATCCAGTCAATTTCAAATAGCATTCTAATGTTTCTTTCATACAATGTAACATTGTAATGCTAGTGTTTGTTAACACAATGAGTTGCAACACTGTATACTGCTAATTAAACGTACATATTTTGTTTTAATTTGACGAGCAGGTTGGTATATAAAGGATTTTCGTATGTGTGGCGTTCATCGTCTACGAGTCTATACAGTTGTTATGTCATTATTGAAATTGTATCGCTTAACAAACACATGTTTAAATGCGTTAAATATATGTTTCATTTAGGTGCGTTGCATTGTTTAAAAGCATCATATTCAACACGAAATGCTTCCTTAGGGCTGTTTTCTTTTCAGAAGAGGCAGCTTATCAGAATGCAAGCAAATACTTGACCTCCAGACGAAACTAATGACTCGCAGCAATGTAATAGTTCGCCAACATTAACCTGAGAGTCATGGACTCTATTAGCATGACTTACGCGCTCGAATTGTTTCCTATATTTATACTCGGCTTAGTTTATGCATGTTTTTACAAGTTTATTTATACCATAACATTATTTTTCTATGGGATAGTTATCATCGATGTATCTCGAGTTTAGTGCAAAAACTAATATATGCATCATAACGGGTTTTTTAATACATTATTGCATAAAGGTGTCAGGTTAATGTTTGCGAGCTATACATTTTTTCTTTTCTTTTAATAATTTCGTTTCAAGGATCATGTACATATCGTATGATGCTACGACATGAATTGAACGTGTGTTAGTTATTCATCAGACATTTCTATATAATTTAGTAACTTATCAACATGCACATTAATAATTTGGTACATGTTATGCATACTATATTAATATAATGCACTTCTTTTATTGTCGGAAAGATTCTGCTACGGCCTTTTAGTTTCTGGAAGGAACATTTTGTTCATTTAAACAATAGCAGACTTATCTAACAATGTTATTACACGTTTAGACATAAGCAACTGATTGTGCGTGTGTGAGGTATAATGCATGGTTTACCGTACACTGGTTTAGCCTATATAATTATACGCTTTACAATTTATGTATATGCATGTATTGTGTGTCACAATTCCCATAGCAATTCATTTCTTTTATTTGTAAATTATCTACTTGACTACAGTTCATGAAATGTACGTGTAATATGGTTAAGACATATTTGTTGTGTGTATGGTATGGCGACGAATAGTAAGAATCTTAACTGCACGATGATAAATGCTTATACATGTCACTCTAACAGACGTTAAGCCAAGTAAGGATCACGCTTTTTGTGGTAGAATAATTCAAACTCGATATTTTTCAAAAACGTACGCAGACTATGTATATTTACATTAGTTATCTCCATACTTGCTATATCATTCCATCATAGTCTTTTATAATTTCCATATGCATTTAATAGCTTGCATGTATTACACGGTGATATATTTTATAAATACATGTTGTACTTAATAAAATGTATCGCATATATGACTTGTTAACCTGTACAAACATATACTTAGCTGTATTAACCTGTCTCATTTCTGTCAATAAAATATACATAATATATGGCCGTGATTAAAACCAACGTGAAATGCTGTCGTTATTTAAAACAACATCTGCACACTCACTTCGATATTTAAGTAAATGTCTCTTTGTAAGCGTAAAGATCGTGTGTTAAGCGCGTATGACATGCATACAGTGTGAATGTACATCTACAAGGAATTCTTAATCGTTAAATATTTAAGATCGTGAGCCAAGTTATAAATGTGCATTCTTGAAGTTAAGTGCTCATAATGCTACACTTGAACTAGTGTTTGTTAACTATACCGAATCAATATGTAGGGCAATTGAAACAGCATGTGCACACTTGATTTTTTATTCAACTATTGACATTTTAGTTATTTTGAGAGCCATATCTTCCATAACGATAACCTTGCCCACATAGATTTTGTATTTACTTTCAACATTATTAAATAATACGACATAAATGAGTAATACAATACCAACAGAGTTGAACAGTATAAATGTTAATGATGTTTTATTGCACGTTATGCATACCGATTGATTTAACTGTATTGAAATATGTCTTGTTAAATACTTCATGTCGCATTTACACCTGTAAATGTAAAGGTCACTTGAAACCAAATTAATTCACATACGAGTTAGATAATTCAGCTCAATAAACAGTCATAATTAATCAAACAAGACACAAACAACTATTTTTTTTATTAATAATGCTTTTGTACGGATCTAAATAAAGCAGGAAGAAACATTAATTAAAATAAAATGCATTGATATAATCCCTTTATTTTGTATTATCAAAGTACAAACTGAACGATGCTTAATACCTCTATTTGTTAAGTAAGAACATTCACCTTAATAGTTCTCTTCCCTTGCCCATTAATTTTTCTTTTCGTCGTTTGAAAACGTATTTGGTTAAATAACACAACTGCGTGAGAATTACATGGTATCGGTACGACAAATACTGTTTTCTGATTTTGTCTGTGCATTAATCTGTAGTCTCCACAATCTAGTATGTTTTTTAAGATACATGCTTAATAGTATTAATGGATCTTTATACTGTTGGGACATCCTGACATAAACACAAGCAAACGTCAATGTTGACACAATATATGTGAAACAACAGACACAAGTAAAGTAACACTATTTTATTTATATGATAAGTAGTTAAATATATAAACATTATCTTTGAGATAAATCCTTATATCAGTCACTCTGATGGAATACTTTTTTAATTTAAAACAATACTTCATAGCATACAATGAACGAAAATTGGTTTGTTTTCGGCGTGATAACGATTAATATAATCACTGTAAAGGGAGACAATTTACATATTTTTATTCGCTCAAGCGCTAATGAAAATAAAATTGTTTCCCTTTCCCGTGATGATATAACGAGTCATCACACCGAAAACAAACATATATCTTGTTTGTATTTATACAGTACAATCCGAGAGATTTTGACACTTTCCTCCATAACGCGAAGAAAAATACGTTGTCAAATCCTTGTTGATCTCGCGATATTATCCCGAGTTCCTCGGAATTCTCATTTAATCAGACGTCCTGTCAATTTATTGCTTTTGCGGAGTTCCTCCTCGGCAGATTAAAATCTACGTGTACATGTACATGTTTTATTAGTAACACTGTTAGTAACTGATGGGGTATGGGATACGAGAGCGCAACGAATATATCTCATCGACTACCTTCCGTTGGTTTCTCTTAATAATTATGATCTAGGTACGCCCATGTTAGTTCTTTGAGTAATAAATAATTATTGATAAAAGCAGCTTTAATTAGATCATATTTAATTTTTTATTGGTCGTTCATGGTTCAGATCAGTAAAGCTAGTGAAAATATTATACTATTCAATTGTTATTTTATTCAATAGTGTCGATTTAACAAACTGGAACTGACTGTAAGTAATGTTTCTACCAAGAAACAGACAAAAACAGTAGACCTACGTCATTTAAGTTACGTCATCTTTAGTAAACAAATGGAGTGTCAAGCAGTACAGTTAACTATAGACATTGGATATTTAAGACATTTTAACTAGACTTATCGTGGAAAATCAATGAAATGATGCGCATGAACAGTGGCAATTATATGCTCAGGTGCAAATGGATTTATTAACTTGAATTTATTATAATATGACAAGAACAAAACAGTATTTTGGTTTTGTCTGACACACTTTCTAGGTTTATAAACGCCTTAAAACAGCAAAAACACCGAGGTAAGATGCCTTTATTTTTATAGTAGGTGCACTTTAGACAGTTGTTTTACAATATTAAGATGCATTTGTTTGTATTTAAACAAAAAAATATGCCATACCACGTCAAGTTGATATGACATTACTAAACCAAACAACATATTTTCCAGCATTCGCTATTTTGTTTAACTGTCTAAGGATTTTTAAAATTTAGTCGTGGTGTATGGAAAATACCCCATGGTCATGTGGCCGCTTTTAACCAATCGGATTGCGTCATTTATGTAGGAGGTGAGATGTACAAGCAATCGAATTACGTCATTTCAGTTTCACAGAGTTTCAACTCGGCGGACCACCGTGTTTGTCATTTTTTCACGTTTGAGCGAACGCCCAATGGATATTGGCAGCTGATTAGAAATATATAACAGAGGTTAACATTTGTAACAGCAATGTAACAATTACGAAAATGAACGAAATGCAATCAATTTAGCATCTATTTATAAAATAATAAAACAACTAATAGTGGGCTTAATGTCTATTTTTGGAAAGCCCTTCTACACATAAACTTCCAATATTCGGCGTGTGATATTGTAGATGCGATCTTCACTCTGCGCCACGTCGTAATTTTGAGCCATTTATTAACATACTAGATACGTATCCAATAGTTAACACAAACGATTTATTAAATACTTTTCTAACACGGCATACGGCAAGTTTTCTATAGATAAAGAGGGAAATCGATCGTGGGTTATTCTGCAACAAATCGTGGGCGGAGAATTATGTTTTGAAAATAGTTCCGGTAATTCAAAGAAAATTGTTCCCTAAAATGCATGTGTTTAAAAGCGCAATATCAAAATTTTGACAAAGAACTCATTTTTGCATTATGTAGCGCAATGAAACAACATTTGTACTACGTTTTTTATATTTAAGTTCACAAAAAACTTTTACATTTTATTAATATGCTTTTACTTTGCGTTGTTGGCATACTATTGTCACTGTATTTATCAATAAGTATGACGCCACATTGATTCTTGACTCAATGTGTATCAATGAAGCTGACGTCATTTTGAATTGTTATGATTTGTTGACGTCACTGAAACGCACGTGTTGATAAACTTTGTTGAAAATGGGCGGAGTATAAATACATATAGTTTTCCATCATAACCTTGAACATTAAAGACAAATTATATATAAGATCGTGTTATAAACGAAATAATTATCGGGGACGCGTTGTTTATGGCGGTAATAATCAACGGTTTGTCGTTCCGATGCTTGTTATCAAACCACTCAGGCTATCGCCCTCATGGTTAAATACCTACGCATTGGAACTCAAGCGGTTCGTTATTATTGAAATAACCAACGCTTACCCGTCAATTATTTCTTATTTTTTTTTTGTGTATTTATTTATCTTCATTGATTACCTGAAACTAAGTCACTGCTGACACAATAAAAAGAAACAATTTATGACCACATGGGAGGATTGAATCCGGGTCCTCGGAGTGAGAAGCCAACACTCTAACCGTGGCACCAATTTAAAAGTCGCTTGTGTTTGACCATGTCTTTGCGCTTCTTCTTCTTTCGAACAGAATTATGGTGCGCAAACAACGGAACTCGGGAAGTAGATTAGCTTCGTGGATCACATGTTAATTTCACAACAACAACGTAAGATTTATAAATACAGAAATGTATTTGTAAAGCCCCTCTAGTCGTTTTTGAAATATTACTGAAACAATGAGTTGGAATGATTAAAGCAATGTGTTTTGAACCTGTGTCACTGTGCCAACGATGTTACTTGATTCAGTTTTATCTTCAGTTATCTTATATGTAGCAGATTAAATATTAAGAATGATTTCGCGAATACGGCCGAGGCCGAGCTGCTGGAGAACATCCCGAGTGACAAGACCTCACACAGGACAAGGATCTCAAAAAGCAGTTTGTCAAACTACAGAAAAGCTTTGTTTAAAAAGTAATTATCTCATGTGACACTTAAATGGTTTGCAGTGTTTAAAGTAAATTGTTTCGTTGCAGAAAAAAAATGTGTTCTGAATATGTGTAAATCATGCCGTTTAAGAAACAAATCAAAACAGATCAGATGACAGTACGCTGCGAGAGGCTTATACAAAACAACGTTTTCCGACAATGGCATTTGTTGGAAACCTACTGTCACACTTGCAAAATGTTTGCTACTGATACCAAAATTAAAGTAAACATATTACCTTTTAGCAAACACTATAAATGTGAATCAAAATGCGTTCAATTACAGGTACAGTGTCTGAAAGTTGCTCTTAACTGTGCAAATGTCGTTTGTTAAAGAACGGTAAATATTTACTGGTATTGTATTTGTTCTGGATAGAACAAGAACACTTGCAAACGAAATACCAACATATATAATAAACATAAAAACACGTATCCGACCTTAGCTGCAATTTAATGTGTTGGTATCTTTAATCGCATATTGACTTTCCGTAACAACGTGCATACATTTGAGTCAAATTAAATGTATTTCGTTTACCCAACATTCGTGTTGCCAGATCGCATTTACTACTTCCTTTACAACATACTGAAAATTATTTATATCTGTATTATGTTCGTAAAGTATGATAATTTAATTTAATAATGCTAGTTCTAATTATCACCACTGCACTTTATGGACGACTATTATTATGCTTAAATAAACTTAATGATGAGGATGGTGTTGTTTTTAAAGAAGAACATTTTTAATGGTGTTGTTGTTTTTAAGGAAGATGATTTTTATGGTGTTGTTGTTGACGTTGACGTTGACGATGTTTATGATGCACAACACATATACCATTACTTCACAGCAATACGCCCTTTAATATAGAGTACTCAAATAACAAACATAATTCCAAGTTAAAATGTTTTAATAGAGAATCTTCCAGGCCATTAATGTTTATTGAATTATATTTTTCATACACAGCTGTAGGCATCTGTTCTCTGGAAAATGTTTTCCATACAATTCGGATTTGCTCTGAAATTTTTAACATGTATACTTATGTTCCCTGTTGATTTAATTAATGACAATATAATACGTAAACAATGTCTCGTAGATATATAATGACACTACATTGTATATATATATATATACATTTTAATACAATTAATACAATTTGAATACGGTGTGTCCGCATACAACTGACTTTCAATTATACACGAATATATGTCCATAGACGATATTTTGTTGTACAGTTAGCACCCTTAGGACGCATTTTGTTCATGACTTTTGATCATGGCATTTACCATTTCAGATTCTCATACAGTTAAAATTCAAAATATACTGCATACACTTCTAGTATTAGTCTTTTTTGACGGATGCAAGCATACATACTATGGCCAAAAATACAATCGACCCATTTTTCTTAGTTGTGCTATCGACGTACATACCTTGTATAATATTTCAATTTGATAAGGTTTTCTATGTTCGCATTACACAAATACATACACCCTATACAATTATGTCTAACACTTTGTTCAATGGAGATAAACATCGGAATGTTCACATCAGTAAATCAAAACGGCTGGTTCAGACATGTTCACAATGCGGAACAATTTAGAGGGACTTATTACTTAATACACTGCTTGTAAGTAAGTTCAACCAAGCTAAGTCACGATTGTACAACAATGCGTTTTAACACGTTTGCCACTTGATTCATGTTAAGATCATCTAAAGTTATTCCCATTCAATTGTTTGATTATTCAAAAATACGAAAGACTTATAGTGTGAAACGTGAAACGCGGTCGTTATTTAAACCATCCTCTGCAAACGCATTTTAATGTTTAAGTAAGTGTGTATTTCAGCGATTCGATCTAGTTAAGCGCGTTTGACATGTCTACAGTATACATGTATATCTACAAGGAAGTCTTCCTGTTTTAAAACTTATCGTGAGCCAAGTTATAAATTTACATCCTTGATATTAAGTGTTCATAACGCTACGCTCGAAGTAGTGTTGATAAAATATACAGATCATTATGTCGTTAAACAGCATATGCACACTTGAATTAATATCCTTCATTTAAAGTTATTGTAAGAGGCCTATCTTCCATTATGTATACCTCACCCACATGGATTTTACATTAACCTTCAACATCATTTTACAATTACTGTTTACATTAATAATTACATTGTTAATATTGTTAAATAAAATGATTGTAAATAATTTACTCATGCTTACATATCGTATATAATAAATACCAATTGTTTTAACTTTATTAAAAATATCGCTGTACAAGTATATCATTAAATATTCAATTAATTTATCATTAATATGTATATCTCGAAAGGAAATGTAATTCGAATCACAAATTGTTCTCCGAATATGTCCATTAAATGATGGTCAATATAATTCCATAAAGTATTTACAATGCATCGACATTAAGACAAAACATAGTATGAAGAAGAATGTTTTAAGTAAAGTAAAACACTTTTCTTTTTTTTTCATACGTTACCTTTATTTTTGTCATAAAAGTTATACAAATATACATACATACATATAAACATACACAAATGGTACATGGATATAACAATGGATAAATCTGTTTCATTATAACATATTCATAATGGTATACGGATATTAAACATAAAGTAATTCCTAAAACAGTTTCGTTAGTTTCGTTTTAACTGTTAGACGGTCTATACAAGTTATAATATAATGAGGAAAAACACAATACATCGAGCCCACATGTTTAAGAATCAGCAAATGTAAAATGTACATACATGTATATCCTGTTGAATACATGCATTACACATTTATTTGGCTTTTGTTATTATGTCTATAAATGTAACTACATGTTTGCTTCACAAATTTTCCTCAAGAGTGACCACCTTATAACTTCTGTTCTTGAAAGTTTACACGAGTAATATACTGTATATGATAAGTATAGGCTTCTGATAAGACCATTGAAATTTGGTGTTATATTATTTCTTCTTTATGTAAATATGTATATTTTGACTTCCAAACATAGAACATTACGATCTCGACTTTCATTTCTGGTGCTACCTAATGTACATGTTTTGCTTTCTATTTCCGTCGTACAATTTATATTTCTGTTATGCATAAGAGTCTCTTTTTTTTTTAATTATACACTTTACTTTTTCGCAATTCCAGAACATATACATAATTGTTTCTTCGCTTTGGTGGCAAAAAGAGCACAAGTTATTGTTTACCAATTTCATTTTGTATTACACAGAGAATTTGTACCTAGCATATTGTAAATAATTTTATATTGGAACCATTGTATGTAACTATCTCTTGATTGTTTAAATGTAGCTTTAAAATACATTTCCATTCCTCGCAATTGAGAGTAAACATTTCCAATTTTGTTTTACATATTGGTTCTATATCTTTTTGTCTAAAGCAATTATAAATCGACCTATCTTTTCTTCTTTCATAGCAAATGAAATATTTTGCATAGCATGACAGAGGTGGACCATATATTAAAATGTCATTTATGCTAAATTGTATATTGAAGTTCTTAATATACGTGTTTACATATGTAATAAGCTATTCCTAATGGATAAAGTTCATAGCTTTTCATGCAATAGTTTCTCTCTGTATTTTCGTTAAAAATGTGTTAGAGTCGACAACTATATCTCGCACAAATCTTATTCCTCCCTCATACAATGCTTTAAAGAAAAAGGGTTCATTACCAATTTTATAATTGCAGTTATAAAACAAAGGCATGTTAAGTATATCGTCAACGTGAAAAATGTTCAACACATCAAGCAATTACTCATAGCATGTAAATACTTCAAACCAAAAATCATTTTAAATGTTTTGCTTTATAATTTTAATATATAGCTGTCATAAAAGTTTACATAGGTCAAACATAGATGTTATAAGTACAGCCCATTTACTATCGCAGCATACTTGTCTTATCCAAGAAAGCTTGAGTTTTTAACAGTAAGCGTAGATATCAATCCTTTGTAGCCCACCATTCACGTAATTTTGAGTAAGGGTAGAACTTTTAATTTTATAAGGTGCATCTTCTCAAACAAAGTCAAACAATAATTTGTTCAAGTTTTCAAGTATATCTCTCTTCGGTGTGAAACATCAACTGTAATTAATGAAAGATATACATATATATATACTTTCAACAACAACATTCGTTCAGAAACATGGCAATTATTTCCTATTACAATTCCCCTAATGTTACATGATACATGTTCTGTTGATTAATCTGCATATAAACTAGATACATTTCTAATGTGAAGGAGTATACACTTTACTGAGTAAAGTGTATATTCTTTCACATTAGAAATATATCTAGTTTATATAAATTACTTCATATTTATCGTTGAACACCTTATATTTAATATACATATAAAGGTTATACTCCCTGTTATGTATATGTTTGCACAGTGTACCAGTTTGAATCAGCTTATTTAACAATTTGAACAAAGCAATGCAAAAAGAAACACAATGTTTATGACTTATTTACATTCACGCTTTCCACTAAGGGGAGTAACTACGCTATAAAGTAGGCTATACATAATTAATTCGCTAAGGGGAAAAAGCATTAAAGGTAGTATATCTATGGGTATTGAGTGTTGAGCTTGTCTTTCTTACAAAACAAATATGTTGTACTAAGAGTTCTGACTAAATTTGTAAAAGCCCTACAATATAATCACGTAGCAAATGTTTGGGAGAAAAATCACTTTTCTTACAAAAAAATATGTTGTACTAAGTGTTGTGACTAAATTTGTGAAAACCGTACAATATAATCACGTAGCAAATGTTTGGGAAAAAATGCCCTTTAAAAACAACAATACAAAGACAGTGCTGTAAGCTAGAATCTTGTTAAAAAGTCGTATGACATCGTAAGTCAGTTTTTCGTTTTATTTCCGAACGACACCGTTCGTGTGTATTTTTCAGCCTGTCTTGATATTGTCACTTCCTTTATATCGTACAAAAAGTTCCCCTTCATATGACCAGGCTTTGTCGACGATATCCGGTTCTTTGATCCTCAGCGACGCAAGAACATCGGAATTTATTCTTGTCAGGTCTTCGTTGATATATATTCCGGAGCCTTTGAACAGCTTTGCCAGTTTCATGATATCGATTTTTGTCTGTCGACGTACACAATTTACAATAACTGGCCTGTGTTTGCTATTGGCTGCAAATTTGCCGCGGCGATGGGCAAGGTCAATGTCTGTTGGGGAGAGCGACATTACAAGCTATTGTGTAAGCATTTCGGATATTTCTTCCGCAACAGTCGCCAACGTCTGGGTTTCTGAATCACTTTGCAGGCCGAAAATACGCACACTATTTCTACGCCGACATTGTTCCAAATCATTTTTGCGTTCAGCATGTTTTTGTTCTGATTCATTGGTTTTCTATTTGAAAGCGTCAATCTCGTTATTCTTATCCCTGACAAGATCTCTCAATGTTTCGAATTCTTTGCTTTGGTCGAACAGGGTTCCCTCAATAATTTCTAGGCGCTTGACCACAGATCAAAGAAATCGTTCCTTTATTTCGCTTCTTGTTTCTTTTATTAGGGTTTTAAGTATAGGTGTGTCATCTTTCGTAAGGACGTATGATAGTTTGGAGCTGATGTCCTCTAAATGTTTTTCTATTCTATAGAAAAAGCGTCAGCGTGACCACTTGATGTACACTTTCGTTTACTTGTAATAAAATCAGTCATGCACTTTTATTTTGAACTTTCTTGATCTGTCTTTTTCTTTTATTTTGCTACTTGTTTTCTTTTGGAGATTGTATTTGGTGTTTCAAAGACTGATGTGTCTATACAACTAGTTTCGGCAGTATTACCTTCGCTGGCCGATGATGAATGTGGCCTTTAATTCATACTTGTATGCACAATAACAAACTAGTGTTCAATTCGTGTTGTGTAACCACTGCATATTGTCAATAAGGCACAATAATATCACCAAATACGCGTCTAGCTCAAGCGTGACGAGTTCATCGGATATAGTGGCTGACATGTTAATCCTCTGCATAACTGTTTATGCAAATGACACTAGTGCCCCACCCCGCTTTTCAAATCAAAGCGAAAAGTATATTCTCCGACAATGACAACTAGTTTATATTTTCATGAATGAAACAACATACTCTTTTCGAAGGTCTTATCATATATCCATTATATATCCATCTCATAAGTCACTTTATCCTTAGATAATTTAATTTAAAAACATTTACATTGCCAAAAGTATGTTTTCCCTCGAACCGGAAGCGTAAAAAACGTGTACGAGGAAATATATATTAAATTACACGTAAATGACAATAATTAATTTCCAATTATACTTCCAATTTCATTCCTTAGATTGTAATGGAGTTTTTTGAAACAAACCGAATAATGAGCGATAACTCTGTTTGGAAATGAAGAAAATTCACCGTACTAGTTCTTTTCCGTTTGCCCAATATTTTCTTATCGTCGAGTGAAAATTATCTTCGTACGATAAGACAACGATAACTCTGCATTAAAATGAAGTCTCAAACACTTGCATTTTACGGAATTGTATCATGCAACAATATGTACCATTCGTAATGCACAAGACACGGGCGATGTATATTAAAACCCACCGTTATGTGATTAAACAAGTGATGCCAAAATCGCTTCAAGTATAATCCGTATGCATATTCCGAATACTATATGCGGGTAAGTAAATTAAGATCAGCATATATGCATGTGACACCATTAATCCAACATAACTGCTTATGATACCCATTTAAAATTGGGCTTTTAAAGTTATATGGACAAAGTATTTAACATTTATCAATTAAGCTATTCTATGCTTTTGGCAAAAGAGAAACAATAGGAACTACGAATTGCTGTATATTTGATAATGGCTTTTCTGTAAATAAAATGTGACAAATGTGTCAACAATTAACGTAATCTTAACATGTGTTATCCTCGTCAAAGACATTCGGTAATTCTATAGGATAAACGGCTATATTTGTTATGACTACGTTGAAGTTATCAAGCAACTGCACAGTCGTATGTTGTGCCCTTTTTCACGAAGCGCGTGATTCTCAAAACTATTGTATAATTGAAACTATGGTGTGATGCTTGTGTGCATAATACAACTAGCACAAGTAATACGGCAAAACCACCCAAGGGTGGTTGGGTGGTGGTAGGGTTATATTTAACATATGTTCGACCCTTAGAACGAAACTAATATGTTAACTTATAAGAATTAAAATAAATTATATAGCAAAAAGGGAATGGTACGCTAGAAATAACACTCGCGAATTAGTCTTACTAAACACGTTGTTGGCGTTAAATCGTTGCCACTCCCCACATCGCGTAACCGCGCCCATTTTTAAAACGTTCGCAAAACAGCACATATGAATACTTACGCCATTATGTTTTTACAAAAAAGATAACAGCATTTATGATATGACTAACAAATGTATTGGCGTTTTTTAAATTTAACTACGGACAAGTATGGTATGTTTGACTATATGCCATTTGATAGAAATATTCGGATACTCAATCTGTAACCAAAATCTGACCTCACATTCGGATATCCCTCGACATTATCAAACTAAAAACGAAATACAAACACAATTTTATCACATCTTGTTTTTAAATATTGCTGTTGTTGATACAGTTTTTTCATTGATCATGCACATTTGAGATAGATTAGACATATATAAATTGGTATAAAAGTTTTTTTAAGATGTAAAAGGCACGATACTCATCAAATGCAGTCAATTAAGCACAACTTAATGGTATAATAGCAATTAAAATAATAATGGACTGTATGTCTCTTTTTTTGGAAAGCCATTCTCAAAAAAATGTCTAATACTATTCAGCGTGTAATACTGTTCAGTATTGAAAAAACATTTGTGTTCATTTGTGTAGTCTACATTTTCCGAGAAGAACTCGTCCACAGTCATTTTGAAAACTTCATATATACCCATGTTACGAATAAATTAAATGCCGCCACCGGTTTAAGTTATATATTGTGTTTTATACATCGATAAATTTGTATAACGAGTTCTTCTCGGAAAATTTGGGAACAGAACCGTGCATGAAAACCATTGTCGTCGACAAGCAGCAACGGCAACGTTTTTGTTTGATAAGAATTCTACGAGGCAATTACATGTTAATCGAAGCAGTTCAGCACTGATGAAGTAGACTACACAAATCGTTATCATTGGAGATGGTGTTGTAGCCATGCAATACTACATTGATACGGTATACACCTCAACAGGAAGGGAACCAATATCCTAGTACGTAGCATGAATGTCTACGTGCCTATCATTAAACCCCGACTGCCGAGAACCAGGTCTGGAAAATCAGCGGATCCCGTTTCATCGCTGGAGCAGAACACCGCAAGTGGACGTCATATATTCAAAGGCCGTTATGCAGCGTGTCAGTTAACCAAAAGTGACTATTACCAAGGGGATGACAGGTGCGACCCGGCGTTGAGCGTAATCACTCTGCCAAAGGCCCCGGGTACAATAACTGGACTGGATGGAGCTAACCTTGTGGCAACGGTTCGTTGGTATACAGAGTCTTCTTTGAAAATGTCAACGTGAAAAATCACTCAACAGAAAACTGCAGGAGACCTTATTAGGGTAAGATGACAGTCACGCACATGCGTTTTGAATGGTGATAGACTTACAATATTTAATTTAATGTGTTTAAACTGTACTTGCTTTAATTGTATTTGTGAAAATGTTGAACTATAATTATTATTAGGATAGCAGCTTTACAAATGTACATACGCAAGACGTTCATTTTAATTAAATTAAATTAATTTAATTAACGTAATTTAATACCAAATATAAAACAAATACATTTAATTAGTAATTGTCCTTTTATCGGTAAAGGTCTCCATGTAGTTAACTTAAATGGTCAACATGTTTTTAAAAAGATGACGAAATTAAATGCTATATATAATCTAAAGCAAATTCAATATATTTTGTCTGAAAATACGTCTGATAAATGTATAAGGATACGTTTTTGAACGCAAGGATAGAAAAGGAACACACGGTGGCGGTATTTTATTATACATAAGAGATAGTTTCTCATATAAACAAAAACATGATATCAACAGTAAAATACAGTTTTTAAAACACTGTTGGAGTACCATATTGTAGGAGACATAAATGGTAATTATTTACCTGAATATCGGTCATTTAAGACTTCAGCAAGGCAAGACTGCATAACAAAATAAGAGCTTAGCTCAGCTCATTGATAGTCCAACTACAGTAACAGCATTACAGGAATTGATAACTTAAGATAATCTGCTATATACAACATATTGCTCATATTCGTTACAAGACTCAGGGCAAAAAGCATTCCTTTGCATTTACCAGCATATAAGTATGGAATGTTTACCCGAAAATATACCTAAATCGAATACTGAAATGTTGCTTAAAAGCTTTTCTAAAAGTTTCTGCCTGGTTATCAGTTGAACGCTATTTCATAAATGGAATCTTGGCTTGAATTTAATTGTATCATATACATTACACGTACGTATAGTTGTGTGACTGCTTCTTATTTAATTGTGTTGTATCAGTCTATTAATATTTTGTTAAATGCTATGCAATAAACGGGCAATGTACACTGAACAACTTGTCTAATTGGTCGCTAGATAAAATATTAAATACAACACGTTATTATCAATGAAAAATTCATTGCCAATCGTTAACAGTAATGTGAATCGAAAAATATCACAAGCTACGCGAGTTCCTCTGCTGTATCTTGATTGACCCTTGAATTCCAAAGTCACACATTACCACCGTCTGCTGCAATTACAGCCTGGCATCGAGCTCGCATAGAACGATGTACCGTAGGATCGAGCGTTGGGTGATGTTGTTCCACTCCTGCATATCAAGACGCTGGACAGATCCCAACATAGCTTTGTCCAGCATGGATCGATTGCCAAGTAACTTGTCAGAAGTGATAAACATGATGTGACGGATTGTCGCGCGCAAGAACCAGGTCTCTAGGTACAAGGTCAAGGTCAAGGTCACAATTCACGGGCAAATGTCAAATGCAAGAAATCAATCCTTACCACATTGTTCGGAGTATAACTTTGTCCAGCGTTGATGGATTTTCAAATAACTTGGCATTAATGATACTGATGATGAGCCGCAGTATCGCGCGCAAGAGCTAGGTCCCTAGGTCAAAGATAAGGTCACAATTCAAGGTCAAATATAAGAAACCAATCCTTAACACTTTAGTCCGGAGCATATCTTTGTCAAGCATTTATGGATTTTTAAATAACTTGGCAGAAGGATTAGCATGGTAAGTCGGAGTGTCGCGTGAATTAACCAGGTCCGTAGGTCCAAGATCAAGGTCACAATTCAAGGTCATATGTCAATATAAGATATAAGTCCTTACCAATTTGTCCGGAGCATATATATCTTTATCCAGCATGGATTAATATTTTCACTGTAGTCGTTGAATCTTAACCAGAAAAGTTCTCCTTTGACGGACTTTTCTTTGTGACAATGATAATAATAATAATAATAATTATTATTATTATTATTTTGTACTGTTTTCTAACCTCGGATCACCAACAAAATCTGATCATTTGTTTATGTCCCATTTCAATGTCTCAAAAACAATAACACGTAAATCCATTTATTAAGTTGCTTACTAACTAACAACAATAATACAATGCCCTCAAAGACTCAACGTCCTTCGGGTTAAAGTTTTGATTTGACACATCGAGTGATATGATTTCGATCACAATTTTACATAAATTCATTATAACTTTCATCAACCAAACTACATTTAAACGACCATTGTTAACAACTTATCTCTTAAGTAGTCAAACATAATTGTGTTTTGGTGACCATTGAATACGGTTACTATGTACTATTTGAATAAGTTGTCAGCGTTTTGTTTTCAAATTACAGATGCGGTAATTTAAGTTACCATATAATGCAATGCGATACATATATGTTAGATTGAAAACATTTATTTTCAACAATTCATGTACTCTTTAGTAATGTTTATTTGATTTTTATTTATTCTGTGCACACCAACGATAACATTGCATTTGTTTGCGTGCATACGTTTGAACATGTACACTCACGTGATTTGATTTAAAATGCAAAGTATGATTTTTTTTAAACCCGACGTTCTCGAATGATGTCAGTCACCAAGTACATCATGCGATTTTATTGGCCTGGCACTCATGAATATCCCGTTTATATTCGTAAATGTATTTTAAGCTATTCTAACCCGACAGGAGACTCAGACACGAATATGTATTGATTGAATCCAAACTCCGGTAGAGTTGTTACTCTAGTAACAGTGGTAAGTACGCAAAGTTTGTACCCCAGAACAGGCACTTTGAATGTTTATAAAAAGTCATGACACGAAAACAACCTCGATTCTGACACACAAGTCAGCTGCACCGCGCTTTTCTTCCTGACGCTTGGTAATAGTCGCTTTTGAAATATGACAATAAAATCCATGCTTTACACGCTGCATAAATGCTAAGCCGATATAAATAGAACAGTTGAGTGCTACTGGAGATTAATGAGTGCCAAGTCAATACATCCGCACTTTACTGCAGGAAGACACTCAACACAGGCCAGGCAGATTCGACTACGCGAAAGAAAGAAGTGCCGTTTTGAATATCTTTTAAATTGTCAAATGGTAATCATGACGATAATGAATTTGATTCAAATATGAAATGTTTGGAAAACTTAAGTTAACAACTTTCAATGAACGATCAAACTTTAATCTTTCACGCGGAAGTAAATACAATAGTTCCTTGTGCGGCATTGATGAAAATGAATCAATTGGATCACAAGGAGAGCCAAGAAAAAAATCATCTCGTTATAGCATACTCCTGTTAACGTTATTTGTTGAGTGTGGCATGACTATTTTTGTTACTTAATTATTATTAACTTGGCCGTTATAATAATTATTATAATAATACTAAAGTACAAAATGGAAATCACAGTTTACCGATATTTACGCAGAACAGATACATGTATCAATAGCAGTCGGTTACACTCCAGTAATCATATATGAAAATTGCACCTAATAATTATCAGATTTGATAGCCTAGTGGTTAGCGCGTCAGACTCTCAAGCAAACGGTCGTGCTTTGATCCCGGGCAGACGCTATTTTTCTACATTGTTTGACCGATTTGTAGAGAATGCTACTCCAGAAGTTTTGTTCATTGAAAAAAGGGCATTTCTAAAAATATAATATATGTGGGTACTTTCCGTTAAGTATTTTAAAACATTACCAAACATTATCACACAACACTTTGGCCAATACCATTCACTTAACATTTAATAAAATTATTATTTTTAATATTTTGCATCTTGATTGTATAAAGGTTTAATCTGGGGGTTTTTTTCAACGCTATTGCTTTCTCACACCGACAGATTGACCTGCTGTCTTCCACAGAGAGCACCCGGAAATAGAACTGGTAACCATCATTATTCACTTAAAAGGTATATTCGAAGAATGCGTCAGTGGTTATGAAAACGTATTGTTAAAATGTCTGAATGTCATTAAAATATGTTTACAGTCAATAGAAAAACCACGATATTGAAAATCGGACAAAAAATCGGTTCATCGGGAATCTGGCCAAACAGAATATGTTTCATTTTCAATTGAAAGTTGTTTTGATTGGCCTTCTATATTGCACTCGTAAGCGGAATAAAGCTGCTGTTTACAAGTGACTTGGTATTGTTTTCACACCCGTTAACGTTTTAATTAGTGGCGTACGTTTTACAATGGGCCTTAATTCACCAGATGCACATTTAATAACAGATAACATTCAACACGGCATGATTGAGAGACACAAACTAATATAACTACACAATGGCAATATATATGTTTGAATCTGACTAGGAGGCAACATATAGTGTAACGCTTTTCACTATTTTAAATACCCGAGCAATGGCTTTGTGTTCATGTTATAGTTATTATGTTGACACAGATGTTGTAGTAACACATCAAATGTAGGATTCATAAAAATGAAGTTATCCGAATATTTTTTTCAATGTTTGACATTTTGGGAAGTAAAAAAAAGACAAACATTATGGCTAGTTAACGATACTTTAATACAGTGATTTTTATTTTCTTCACACAGAAGCACCGAACCAGCGTAACCATCATTTTCTAATAAAACATTTGTAATATTTTATGAACACATAATTTTTATGTCATTGTTCACGTAAATTGTTTAGTGCAAGTTAACTTAAGCTCTGTAGTCAATAATCAATCGTATACAAGTGTTTCATCACGTAATGTTAGTCAACCAATCAGAAAACGTAGAACTCATTGTTTACATTATATTTGGTTGAGGTAGATGCCTCACCATTTTGCAATTCTAAAATAAAATTTCTGCTGTTAAATGCAGATTTGAGACGTGTATTAATGCCTTTCACAAATTGTGCCACCAAAATTCAGGATGGTTTATTATCCAATGCTTGATCATTGTAATTTATATAACGAGGTGGATCTATTTATAAAAATAAGACGTAAAAAACCAAAGCAATGAAATCTTGAATATCTCAGCGAGAATTGACGGGAATCAATATGGCTGCGCCCAGCAATATCATCTTGTTGAATGGCTAATCACACTCTAACTGTAAACGTTCCGGTCTTCCTGTTGCTCTGTCGACACGTGTGAGGATTACTTGAGAACCTACAGTGTACCGGAAATAACGTTGAATACCTCGCACTGCCTGCCAAACGATGTCCGGACTTCGCTACCGCTGCTACATGCGTCAATTGCAAGGATTGAATCGAAGGATTCAGTTTGACGCACAACAACCTGACAGGCCATCTTTTCTGGATGCAGTTATTCACCTTAATCGATACACCTACAGTTAACAAGCTAAGTATACCGTTCTTTTTATGGGTAACCTGTTATGCGTGTAAGCCTTGTATGGCTGTTTTTGTTTTGAACTTTTTGTCGCAAAGCAACCCGTTTATTCAGCCTTAAATTGGCTAGATATTGACCTGAAATATACAGTCTTAAAACTTGTCCTACCTGTGTTGCTATTTTTGCTTTGTCATCATATTCACATAGCAACTTGTATATTTAGTTTGTCTATTGGCATGGCAAGGTTGATGTTCGTGCTATTTCAAAGTTATTATTTTGCGTGATGGATTGCATAGTACAGGCCACATACTTTTATTATTGTGCCTTTTGAAGGCGTTATTTTGCGTGATTTAGTTTATAGTTCACACCACATTATTTTATTTATATGCATGATTTAGTTTACAATTTACGCTGCAATTATATATTGGTCATGACATTTATTTCTACAGCCATTTTCCCCTACCTCTGATTCAAATAGGGCAGTTGTCAGTTACTGGCATAAGTATTTGCACTCAGTACTGGTTAACCAGCTTACCCAGGAAAAGTGTGAGTAGGTTAACTGACCGCCGTTATATGACTGAAATACTGTTAAATACGGCGAAAAATCCAAACAAACAAACAAAACAAAACTACAACAAAATGCTGCATGCAGTTCATGGTCACAACCTATGTAATACCTTCACCACTACACAAGCAGTTCCCATTTTATATGACTGCTGCCAGTGTACTTGCAATAATTGTATTTGTGTTGGTTATTTTAAACACTTTCAATCATTATAATGCCCTATATTTAATTGCACATTAACACGTACGAATTGGTCGTATGCTTTAGGATCTTCTTTACATAGTCGAACAATTTTACTGATTTTATCTCAGCGAACACTTTTATGTTTTTAAATTGTTGCCATTTATGTTTCAGTGTGTTTGTTCAATTGCTGTCACCTTAACTACATTAGTTGTTTGAAAACCAATAACGTCAAATTTTCAGTTTAATGCATATTTACAGTTGCCATTGGCTCTGACAGTTTGAGGCTTTAGCGCTTCATAAATGTTCTGCCATAGTTATATATTATAATATAACATTGTTTTGTTAGTTACTTTCCATTAAATTAGGCTTGTTTGCCAACAATTCAAAACATACTTGTTCATGTTTGTCATGCTTGAAAGTTCAAGGCTGCAGAGCTTCCTTATTACTGCAAATATTATAACGTCATTGCTTTACAACAGCCTACTGTGAGTCAAACTACCGATAACAATGTTTCCTTTATAGCTTGTTTGCCACCATATGTTTTCACTTGTCATCCTCTGACAGTCTCAGGCTGCAGAGCTTTATAAATTATGTGCATAATTATGTTAGGATATTGTTATTGTACGTTCCAGATTCATGTACATTGCATCCTTAACATTTAGGTTGAACATTTTATGGTCTAACAGTCTAAGGCTGCAGAACTTGGTCAATTGTGAACATAAATTATTAATACTATCGTTTCCTTTTCTTTTGGCAATATTTTATTGTATCTTTTAATGAAAGTTTGTATGTAAATGCCGTTGTTGATACTTGTTATGCTTTGACAGTTGCAGGCTACAGAGCTTCATTAATTTATTTTGTAAATTTAACAATAATAATTTTGTAAACTACCTCCATTGGGCTTATTTGAATGTTTTTGTACCCTTATTGAATAAATTCACTTCTCTGAAAACGTAAGTTGGACTCTGACAGAATAATGCTGGAGGGCTTCATTGTTGAATGTTAATATATACTCATTCTTATGTTCGTGTTTGGTCATACTATAATTTTCCTTCTTGGTCTTATGTATATGTAGTATGTACCTTTAGTTTTAGTAGGCCATCCATTAATATTATGGAAGCCTTTGGTTGTGTTCTGACAGTCTGAGGCTGCAGTGCATCATGAATGTACGTATATATTTATTATTTCCATGTTTTAGTTAAACTTATTTAATAAATTCTCTTCTCTGAAAACATTAGTTGTGCTCTGACAGTTTAAGGCTTCAGAGTTTCATTGTTGAATGTTATAATATATATATATATATTGTAATGTTCTTGTTTTGTCATTTTACACTTTACCTCCTTGGTCTTATTTACATACAGTATATACGCTGT
Source organism: Congeria kusceri (assembly GCA_027627225.1). Lineage (NCBI taxonomy): Eukaryota > Metazoa > Mollusca > Bivalvia > Myida > Dreissenidae > Congeria > Congeria kusceri. The sequence goes on from CM051030.1 coordinate 22,951,499, forward strand.
ACTTTTAGTAGGCCATTCATTTATATGGACGGCTTTAGTGGGGACCTGACAGTTTAAGGCTCCATCAATTTCAGCAATGCATTTATATATGTATTATTCTTATTTGGCTATTTCTTGCCTGTGTCCTCAGTGCGTCATAGTTAGATTTGAGGTCCAAACCTTTAAAGGCTGCCGAGTAACATGTTTTCTACCTCATATTATCCAATACTTCTGTGTGTCGATTTACCTGTTTTCTGGAGCAGTGTTATAACTGCATTATACCAACATATTATACGAACATATTCTGACAATTTAAGGCTGCATATGCATGTTTGTTTCTATATATATAATTATGTTATTGCATGGTTACCTTCCACTACTGTGGGTCTATTAATCTGTTTTATGGAACAGTTTTATAACTGCTTTATACCAACATATTATGCTAACATTTTCTGACAGTTTAAGGCTGCATAATTATATGCTTGTTTGTATAACTGCAATTATGTTATTGCATGGTTACCTTCCACTACTGTTGGTCTATTTACATGTACGTTATTACTGCATTGTAGCAACCTATTATGCTACCATTTTCTGAGAGTGTAAGACTACATAATTACATTTTCTATTGTTACAGAGTTACTTTTTTTGGTCCGAATTGTATTACTATTTTATTCAGATACATTCATATGTAGTCAGTTATATATTTTAATATCTTACATTTAATATAGGTATATACTGCTAAATTTTCCCCATATATATGCTGCGATTATGCCAGAGTACAGAGTGTGAGTTTCATTCGGTATGGCTTTGTTTTTTGCCTAGTCAATATTAGCTGCGTATTTTTTGATTTAATGTCTATTAGCTTGGAATTAGGAGCCTTAAGCCACTACTTCTGTATCAGTCTAACACATATAGCATTCCTTGCTAATTCAATGGACATACTATGCTATTACTTCTAAGCACTGTGCATTTGAATTACTTTACACTGGTTATGTTGCATCTTTTAATGCATAGCCACATCTCTTTATCATACAACACTTACTTTTTGCCTTGTTGCACATGCAAAACATGTTTCTTCATTATCTTTGCAACTTCATTTTGCATTGGGGGGGGGGGGGGGAGTATTGCTTTTAATGTTTTTGTTTGTTATCATTCTACATCTTGGAACTTATTCGTACACGCGGGTTGCTACGTACACCAGCCCAAATGATATTAGTCAGTATTAAGTTGTTTTTTTCAATATCATTTACAAACGTTTTATCCCCGAACTCTTGTCCCGTCTCGGTCTTCATGGGCGGCGACCGGTTTAATTTGTGGCGGTTTTTGTCCACCGATTATGTCATTTATGGAAAAAATTGTGTTTTTATTGTATATTACAAATTGTTATACATATACACAATATTGGTTATTTTATGGCATTTTAAATAAATGCCCTTTTTTGATAAATTATCCCCGTCTAATTGCCCAGATTGTCAATGATAACGGGTCGGGTATTTCATTATAAAGCTATTTGCGAAACATTCTGCAAAACAAACCATAACTGGTAGTATGTGTCAATTTGGATAAGTCTTTTGAACGAATAGATAATTTCATCTGACGTTATCTTATAAAAATGTATTGAAATATAAGCTCATAGTGCACGGACAGTTTCATTAGCTACTAGTAAATGTTATAAAAGTCATTGAAACTGTAGAAATAATTTTGTTTAGACACAATCTCAACAATATCTTTCGAAACAGGTCTGTTAGATTATACTTTGTGTTGCTATAAACATTTGAAGACTGAGAAGTGCCCAGTGTTACGCAATTACAGCGAACAACGACAGTGCCTTCAGCGCTTTGATTTGATACGTTATAGAGGGATACACTTGAATGAGTGCAAGTGTAATTGAGGTTAATGTAAACATAACAAGGAAGTTTTACAACACTTCCTAGTCTAAATATCAAAATGGTGAATGCGTTAAAGAGCTTTTTATGTTTGTGTGGAGTACTCATTATTTCCCAAGGTATGACATTGAACTAATTTTACTTCTTGTATCATGTAAAATTTTGTCATTAAATTTTTAAATGTAATATTCAGGCAAAACTCAAACCACAGATACTAGCTGTGTTTTGAAATAGAAATATTGACTTCGGCACTGTACGGTTATTTAACACGCATTGAACCAGCGTTGGTATCTACATATTTCCATTTATAAAAAAGACTAAGTTTATCAGAGATACTTTAGTCTCCACAATAAATGTTGAGTGTTGAAGGTCCCCTTGTTCTTTGATAATTATTTGTGAAGAACGACAAATCTTATGCCAATAGCTGGTCATTCTTTGGATGGGTATTCAAACACATATATGTAAAACGTATATCAAGCTCAAGTTGAGGATCTTTGCACAATGTGTGCTTTCAAGCATAAACCATGAATCAAACTAGCTGTCTATAACAGCGTTTACCTTTAACATACAGTCATACATTCACTAGTATGTTGAATACGGCGCCAACATGGAGAGGTTCATCACCTTATAAATGAATGAATACACTTTATATAAATTATGTAGTGTAGTAGAATTGGCATTCTTAAAGCTGCTACGTCACAGAATGCCAAATTGACAAAAATGAAAACAAAGTTTTAAATCTAGAAACACAAGATATTATGAAATAGAACTGAGTGAAATAACCTTGTTGACCCATGAACAAAATTTCCAAACACCTTGTTTTAATCATTACAACGCATTCTTTCAACCCAATTTCAAAAGCCTCTCTAGACGCTTTTTAACGTTTTATAACTCTTAGGTTGTTGTTGTGAAATTACCACGGGGTCCAAACAGCCAATCGATTTCGCTTCCGGAGTCCCGTTGTTTACAAAACATATGTCCGAAATTACAAGTTGCGCTAAGTGCAACTGGCTTTACCGGCGCGGTTAGAACATCCACCTCACACGCCGAGGTCCCGGGTTGAATCCCCTGCAAGTGCTTAGAAATTTTCATTTCAGTGGTACTAGCAGTTATCTTTGTTTGCTCGATATTTTTCTAATGTATTTCAGAAAATACGATGAAAGAAATCTATCAATAAACGTTAATTAATAAAATCATATAAAATACAATATAATATCTCGTTTTAATAAGCTATTGGAAAAGCATCCGACATGTTCATAAACGGGCCAAATTACACTTACTCAGTAGCACACACCGAATATACCTAGTCTATTCTTAGAATGGCTTTTCAAGAAAAGTCATTGTGTGCGTTATTATTTGTATTGTTATTATTCAATTAAGTGTTACTCATTGAGTGTATTTGATCAGTATCGTATCGTTTACAATACAGACAACTTTTCTGGCATCATGTATATATGTCCAATTATATGAGAAGTAGCATTTTAAAGATAAATAACTATGCTTACTAATGATCGAGTTAATACAAACTTTGCAGTTTACATTTCCACAAGGAAGTAATGTTTCTTTCTACCTGGCAATATTTCTCAACATAATGCCACACAATTGAAAACTAACGTCTGACATCGCGAAAACACATGGCACATGCACAACAAAATGAATAATATAAAATTAAACGTGATTACAACTTTTCTTTACACACGATGCGTTTAAATGACATACTGATACTGTGAGATAGTATCGTACTAAATTCAAAAGTAAACTTTAAGTTTCATATGGGTCCAATATGGCAATAGCTATATGGGCTTGCCAAGAAACAGTCCATGTGTGGGACCCGTATGAGGATTTTGCTAGGATCGTCTCGAAATTATTCGATACGCATGCAGTGCCAATATGTATGTAAGTAAGTAAGTAAGTAAGAATGCAAGAGAGGGACGGGGGTAGGGAATGTTCGCAGGCAGGCATGTGGGCAGGCAAGCGGACTGTTATACAGGCAGGCATGCGGGCGTACAGTTTATTATTCTGCAAGCAATATTATCTAGGTTTATATTTGTCCGTTATAAATATTTGAATTGGGTTGTCATACGTGCATTGTAAAGTACAAAATAATGTTATTTGAAAATAATATCCATATTTCGTTAGTTTAATACCCAATTTAATTTGGGAACAACTGCCTAAAGCGTACTAAGTACTTGTTTCTATTTTACATAATCACATCAATTGCATATAAGAAGTAGACGTGCAATTTATAATCTACTTAAACGGCCACATGAATGTGTCATTAAGCTTGGGACGAGTAGCTACCCGAAAATCCGACGCTTGATTACCTGCGGGTACTTATCCGCTTTGTCATGTTGTGCTTTGTTAAGTCTTTCATCGGCATTTTATTGACTAAATCTTTATAACCATAAGAGTTACACATAGGAAATGAAATAAAATATAAGTTTGGTCTGAAGTTCTAAACATTTAAAAACAGGAAAAAAAAAGTACTAATCAACTTATGCAAAAGCTTTATTGAACGGTTTATATCTGACATAAAAACTGTTACCTGAAAAAGGTTTGCTACGAATGTATTAGGATTATTCAACCATATACCTGGGTCCTCGTATTATCTAAATTTAATAGACTCGCTAAGCCCGCCCTATTTTCATTGTCGCGGTGGCGTAGTGGCTATGGATATGGTGTCCGCATAGCGATCGGGAGGTCCCGGGTTCGATCCCCATTCTGGGAGCGTTCTCAAGATCTCCCCCCAAAGACACCAAGTACTGGTTCTACCCAGGAAACGGACTCGAGAGTGTCTCTATAAGCCGTAGGCTTTCCATGCAATCGAGCTAAAATAAATAGGTTTAAACTATTTTCATTGTCTAAGCCTCAACGTATAAAATATCTCCATCCCGGCACCAACCATGTATTCTATATGTATTCATTAAGGCTATCTTACACCAAACGTATCGCATGTATAGTAATAATTAAGTTCTATTTATAAACACTATTAAAGTTCATAACTTCAAGAAATGAAGATCAGGCTTAATAATGCATGTATATGCATGTTAATGTAAATAAATATTTATTTGTTACATGTTATATTAACATACATTAGCCATTAAATATCAATATATTAAGGAGGCATATTTCTTAAATAAATAGATAGAGAATATCTGTTTGTTTTTGGTGTGATAACACGTGATATCATCACCGGGAAGGAAGACAATTTTCAAGTACGCTTGCGTGTTAATTTTTAACACGGTGTCTACAGTCTTATGTCCGTACTTTAAATCAAGAACTAAACACGCACTTCTTGGATTAACTATATTTATGATAAAAGCACGTATTGAAGTGAAATTGCGTTCAGTTCTCCGAAATGCACATTTTCTAAAAATAGCGTGTACACACGTGTTGTGATATTAATAATAGTTAACACGGTCACGACATTCAAACGCACATGATTTTTTCGCAAGCAATTCAAGCGAATTAAGCTCGTAGCTGAGCGTTAAAATGTAACACATTAAAATATTTACTGTGAAAGAGTGTTCTGAAATAGATTACATACACGTAAAATTGTTTTCTATATTAAGGCGAAATAAGTTGTTTCCACTAACCCGACCGACCATGTGTTTTGGCCCCCGACTATAATTTTTTTTTTGCGGTTGGTAATTTTTCTTTTAGCAATTCGGGTGTTTTCGAATTATACTGAACGTTTCGTTATGAAGGCAGTAACGAGACTGGGATCCGGCCACTAGACATGTTATTTTAATGTTATATTACAACCGCGGAACCAGTCAAGGCTGCAATGCCAATAGTATTTGTGTTGTTTAACCGTTTGTATACAATAGTTGTCACCCTTTGTTACAACTTTGTAATGGCTTGCTTTAGTAAATAAATCGCATTTTGCAAAGTTCGTCGGAGTTTGTTTTCATAAATACTGACAGTAATTGGGCACACATTTAACTATCACAAGCGTCTATGCCTTAATAAAGTTTGAACGTGTGCAGGTGCTTATGAATAATAAATGGCAAAAAGCGTATATTGATGCAGAACTTTTGTATGTATCTCGAAACGTGTATAGAAATACCGAAACCCCCGTAATTACCGAAATCCACCGAAATCCCCATACATTTTTATGTATAATTTAATTACTATGGCTAATTGATAAAATAATGTATTAATAGTGTTTAACTGAAATGGTATATGATATTGTTAAAGCTGAACATGTATGACTTTCTTTCTGTAATTCTACATACCGTATCTCAAAGAAGTGTTGTGACCAGGAACCAATTGTGAAGACGCGAGTGTGTAGTATATTTTTATCGGGTGCACGGGGATTCACTTCCATATAACCATCGCCCCTATATTATTTATTAGTTGGGTTATGGGGGAAATACTGCAAGGTGCAGAAGACGCCCCAGTGGCGTCCCTGGGTCTTTTAGTGCCGGATGTAGAGCACCTGGTACACTGCACCTCGGTTAAACGTCTTATGCGAAAAACGAGTAAGTAAGTTAGGGTGTGGGGGTGATTGAACCTGCGACCCCTGGATTTTGAAGCCAGCGTGTTACCACTAGACCACGGAATCGCCTACAAAAATTTTGAAATCCCTGTTTAAACATGTTTGTATTCGTGAAAACCCTATTGAAACATGTTTTTTTTAAACATGCACATTTAATTCAACTTCAAGGAAGGATCTGTGTGGCCATTGTGGCTTCCCTGGTGCAAGTGTTGAAATCACAATTCAGAAGAACTACTAATATGCACAGTGTCACTGTGTGTTAAAATTTGTGGAAAAAACAAGATCAATGCGCCCGCATGGTGAAAGGAAATAGGAACTCATGTAAAAAGTAAAGATTGTAAACTTTGGCTTTGGTTTTCAATTTGTTTTACAAACTGCCCATTAAATATTAAGTGTGTCTTTAATATATTTTTAGCTTCAATAAGTTATAATAATTAATTTATAACCAATTACTAGAAACGTTGTTGAAGCGGATGCAGATCTGTGCCTTCTGGGTCACGAACAAAAAAAAAGTTATGCCTACCTACCTACCATACTTTTTTTCCAAGACGTTAGCGGAAACAAACAACTAGTTTGGCCTAATTATTCGGATTTTACAACACAATCGGGTTAAAAGTATGAAAATAACTTGAATAAAACAAGGTTTCGGATAATTAAACGCTGAACACTTTTTACAATAACACATTGGAAACTTAAATACTTAAACGTGGTTACTGGATATAAAGACTTACTACACACATAACAATATATATAAGTATGTTCCAAACGAACACACGTTATTACTTTAGTGTACATTTATTTTTTAATGGAGATGCAGAACGGGCAATACAGCAATGATGTAAACACAGGGAGATTACTGTTCATAGCAACAGTTAACATCAAGCGCAAGTGTAATATGCTGGAATGAATACAGTGCAAATGATAAAAATAAACACATTGGATGCTAAAAGTAAGTTTGTACCAAGATGACGAACACCAATGCAATGTGGGTAAGACGTGTACCCTAGTCTTATTGGTTCAATACGACGAGGAAAATCCAAGAGAAAATATCAGATAGGTATTCTTAGCATTTGCTGTTATTAATCGTCACTACTTTTTTGTTGTTAGCAATTCTGTATGATAACTGTTGACAATACTTTTAATTAAATATCATTTAAATTAAATATGTTGATATAGGGATATATTACTGTTATTTTTTTCTATATTTCACTACCTAGCATTAAATAAACATTATTCTTTTTGTGTTGAATGACAAAGTATTAAACAATTCAACAAATATTTATTTATCAACAATATTGCTCTGCTGCAGAGAAATTAGTATACCAACAAGTATCTATCTAAAGTAAACAATATTGCTCTGTTGCACTGAAAACAATGAAGCCAACAATGATCTGTATGAAGTCCACAATATTGCTCTTCTGCAGAGACAGTAACCGGCGTATTGTTTCAGAAATTAGTATGCTTGTTGATTACGTAACTATGACGTTGTAGTTTAAGATGTAGACCTTCCGTGGCCATGTGGTTTTAAAACTTGTTTGGACACAAGAACTTTGTCAGTCTTAACGAACGTCTTAATGACCAAAATTTAAAGTCAGGAATGAAACCAATAAACCTGACGATCTAAAATAACTTATATAAATAACATTACTAACTATTTCATTTTTGTTTGTAAAAAAGTAAATATTAACTTTAAATAATCACTATGTAATCAATATATTTATATATATAGTTTTATTATTTGTGATTGAGAATGAAAGTATCTTGTTATTTCATATTATCAATATATGCATGACTTTTTAAGTGATTTGCAATGGCAATGACTAAAACCATATTACCAACAATAATCTGAAGTGAATGCTATAGATGCTTAGACAATGACTCGTATACTAGTATTACTTCACAAATTGGCACACATTTACCATTATAATTAAAGTGTATGATACCAATTTAATGCACATAACATTTGTTGAAATAAAAAGAACATGTAAATACACATTCCTGTGATTATACTTAATTTATTACCATGTTTGTATATTAGATCAGAGAAATTTAGCAATAATCCATGTTCGGCAGTGAGAAATACGTCATGCAGTTCCATGGAATCTATGTCTCTCTTAATTTGCTTTTATAATTATTTATATATTTATTTGTTTAATCAGCGATGATATAGTTTCTGATTGTTAGATAGTAAAATTAGCGAATATAAATTTACTATGTAAGGTAAAAATAATAAATAATAATTCCGAAACTAGTATTAACTATTGAACATACATCGCAAATCTCGTTTCCGATTACACCATAAACTATATTTTAGGCGTAGCTGTCTAAGATCACTTTTGACCTAGATTTCTTGCGATAATTATGCTACGGGAACATTATAATTTGGCAAATTTTCTAATTTTAGGGAATGCAAAAAAACTTACAACAATGGTTTCATGTATACCAACAACGGTTGCATACTTTTAATGATTAAAATTTACATAATTGTTTACTTAAGCAGTTAAAATTAAGTTATAAACATATCTTCATCACTCTAGAATGGCACATAATTATGAAAAATTTTATTCATTGTATGTCATGATCAGAATGGTATCTTCATTCACATAATGAAATAACTTTATTTGTTTAGGCGACATAATCGGCGCGCTCTATAAATAGCAATTACAATGCTGCAATTCACGGGCATGACAGTCGGTCACAGCGTACAATGTGTCTGTTGAGCTCTCGTCACGTCTGCCTGTCAATAGTGTTTACGTTTCTTGTGACACGCACACAAAAAAAGTAGTAAATTTCAAGTATTTTTCTGATAAATACGCAAAAAGATATTAGCAGACTTGACGAAGTTTATAGTTTCTGTCATTTTGCCATTGTGTAAAATATTATTGTGACCGATTGTCGTGCCCGTGAACGGATTCTAGCTAGTACAAAACACCAGCTGGAGAGTGAATCATGCTGAAAATAGCGCTTGGTAGAGCTGTGTTAATACACACGCATCAGTAAGCGTCAGGAGAATCCTAAACCCGATAATTTCAATAAATGTGGAATTAATATTTATTATCTGACTGTGCATGTTAATTTAATTTGAATTGTGATTGCGTTTAATTAAGAATTATTTATAATTGCATATGTCTATAAACTTCTCCAGTAGATGTTATTTAAGTTATACAAATGTTCAACATTTTTAAGTAAAATGTGGTGAAAGAAGTCTCGTAAAAACCTGGAAATGGTATTCATGTTACATTAACTTCATTTGCGTAGCTTGAATACACTTTGTACAATACTATTGATACATATAGTATATTATTCCCCGGTATTATTTTCCGACAATGCTATTTTCTATATTTGCCTGACAAATTCATGTATCAATTATGGTTGCGTAAATGACTAGTATTAAGTCTATTCATGTATAACAGGTGAACACATGGGTCGGTACACGATCGCTTTATTCACGGTACAGAAATGATTAAGGATTGAGGTTATCTCAAATTAATTTTGGGGCCGATACGCTTTCATATGGTTTTCTAATGTCCGAGTAGTCTCCTTAGAAGAGACCGAAATATCTGAGGTCCGAGAAATCGCCTTAGATGGGATCGGACAATCTGAAGTGACGTAACCAATCATCCGGGTCCTCTTGCATTAAATTTAGGGCAAAAAACGATATCTCAATATTAATTTCAACGCCGATTGTCTTTTATCAAGACATTTATTGTTCGTGATAATCGCTAAATGCGTAACTATGTAAACCTCGTCTATTAAGCACACGGCAAATCGTTGGTTCTTGATGAATGGGTCCGGTGATAAAACACCGAAACACTTTTTAGAGGAAGTTCGGATATAACAACTGGAAACATTGAGTATGATTGTATGCATTTGTTTCTTCGCATGTCCATCAGCATAAAATACAACATAATAAATAATGCTAAAAACTACTAGATCACAATTCACTACCAGGACATGAGTAACTGTATTACATTGATGTTCATTGAACAGGAATCTGGTTCAACCGCATATTTACTGAAAATGGCGAAAAAATGAAATAATTAGAGTTATCTTGAACAAATAAAGTTATTAACTAATATTGTAAAAAATAAAATACATGTAACTGCATTAATCACTAAAACAATAGCATAACAATAACTTGTCTTTGTATGATTCCGTAAGTTATCATATAAATATATCGTTTCCTCATTTTATTCAATCCAGGTCGGCAATCCTTTAAGAGTTAAAACGCTCTTTTCGGCGCTTTATCGATGTATGAAGATGTTTGTTTTTGCATAACAATAACTTGTTTTTTTAATGATTTTTTAAGTTGTCATATTTAAACATATATTTTGTTTGTTGGAATAGTCAATAGACAAGCAAACTGTATGTCCCCTTTCAGTACAAAACGCTGTAAAATAAACTGTATATTTTATACAATGTTTATATCGTTGTAGTATTTGCCTTAGTCATGTAATATTTACATTACACCGTAACGTCCGCGGACAAATGCGCGTCTCACGTCATTAATATAAAACGTCGCGATAAGTTACTTCTAAAATTTGCATGTTGTTGTTTCTAGGCAAATAAGCAGTTACATTTTATTTAAACAAAATTAAAAAAACACGTTTTATAGTGGTGGATTTTCATTTAACAGTGTTATCGCATTTTCGTTTATTGTTAATATCATGCAGATCTTTTGAATTTTCATCATGGCCACAATCGGATTATTTGAACATTAGGCTATCGCATGTTTGTCTCGGACCGTCCAATATGGAACCATTGTTTACACGACCGCGTCACGTATGGTGAATTATTAGGCGTTCACGTTTAATTAATAGTAGCATGTAATATAGATATAGTATTTCACGGGACGCTAAAGTACAAGTGTTCCAATAAAGTATTACTTAATGCAGAAAACCGAACATGTAGTATTCATATTATTGTTTATAATTCAGTATTCTGACAGGTTGCTTAAGCTAAGCCTTCAGGTATAATATAGTGGAAATATGTTGCAATCGTTACTTCTTGCAAACTTAATATATCAATACAAAATGGAATACGACACCTGTGTCTGTAGGACTGTACGCTTTAATGTACATATATATGTTCCGGACACAGTGACATTTTATTGATATCTGGTCGCCCAGGTATATCGGACATGAAACACCTAGGAAATTAAAGTTTGAATGGGTCATATTTTTGGCAATTTATTGTTATGTTTTTGAACTTATTTGTGCATCATTAATTTATCGTTTTTTACATAATAAATAATTAATGATGATATTGAAATAAGAATAATGTTCAGTTAAAATTAGTGCATATATATCTTAAACCATCACAGTGAATATATAACATTTAGCATATACACCAAAGATTGTATATTTTTATAATTATAGTTGCTTGTTCGCAAGACTGGGTTTTAACGAAAAACGCAAGCACAAAAACGACAGGTGATGTAATAGAAATATTAACAAAAACAGAATTTATAAATTCTTATTATATGCATATACCTATCGTTTTTCTACGATTGCTACATACTGAATTTAACATTAAAATAACGCTAAGTGTATTTGTAGCTGTACTTGTGAGCCCAATGCAAAGATTGAGCTACTTTTTATATGGCCAATTTTTGCTGACGGGCTCTACCGGGGACGACCAATTCTGTGGTGGCAGTTTTTCTTCTTTGTCTATTTTGTTCCGACAGTATTTTAATCGCTACTTTCACGTCCCAAAATTAGATAGTTATTGTGAACGGATTGCAATAAAAGTTTCATGCATTGGCAGATACACCATTTCTCAATTTATAGTTCAATAAATATGTGTATGAAAAAACTTTCATTTGACAATGCCTGAGCCATTTAAACCTACACACTATTGGATTTTTAAATAATCTCGCTGTCCTCCACTGTGTAAATTTTAATCGATATTCTGCTACGCTGTAAAAGTGGTACGTCATTCTATTGGTCAGTATTAGGATAGCCTCACTCTGATTGGTTAAAGTGCTAAACGAGGCTGCAAGTTTGGGAATTTCTACGTACATATGATAAAATTATACACAAGCTTAAATCGGAATTAAATGCATATATTAGGTAAATTTCGGCTCATGTTATTCAGTTTAGGTGTTGTTGGAATAAAATACGTTGATGGATAACTCTGTTGTTTTAAAAAATGAAATTTTATGAAAATTTGAACTTTCAGGTTTCTACCACATAAATAGTTTTTTGGCGATGAGACGTTCCAGCAAATGTTGCCCTATATAAAACGTTACACTTAATTCGCAGCACGTCTCACTAATAAGACTAAGCGTATTTAGTACTAGCGTTTTCTATTCCCTTATTATTGTAGCCGGACTACCTTTAATGTCAAAACAAACTCGCGGTCGAATTCGGCAATTATTAGAATGCATATTTACAACTTTAATAACGTACGTTTCAACCTAGTTTGGCATATACTTTTATAAAATAAACAATTCATAAATACAATTAATTGCTTTTCTTAACGTTCTTTCATAGCGGTACAACATTTCTTCAGCAACGTTCAGTATAAGTATCAAATAACAAACCGCAAACTTGTATTACTGTTTTATCACAATCAACTATTATGATTGAAATTCACCCTCGTTAAACAACAGGCATACGGGAATAAGAGAAAGCGAAGCGATATATTGTGGATTCAAACCAACACATATACAAATGAAACAGGTATATCCAGTGAACATAGCACTAACCCGTCCGGAGCTAATGTTTTGACATTGTCGTAAATGATATCACTGTGCAATATCATCTGATATTGTGCACGGTTGAAGTAAACACTGTGCAACATCGTGTATGATTTTCTTTCGTGGTTTTGTCGCTGAGCCAATCAAATAACCTTTATTTATAAGTCATATTATAAATATAATTAGACATGAGTATGTTTCGTTTTAATGAACATGTATCGCCAAAGTACTTACTTTTACAGTGCCGCGACTAAACATCGTATCCAAATTTGTTTTCAGATGGTTATTTTCATTGTTGCGCTAGTTTATCACATACATTACTTACTTTCCACGATGATAAGGTTTCGAAAAATCTAGACGAATTATGATCACATAGTAATTTGGCAGGTTCCTTAAAGTGTTTACTATTGTATTTCATGGTTAATTTGAGTATTTAAGTGGTCGTAATGATAATGATTAGGCTATGCTTAAATTATAAAACATTATTCTTTATTAGTCAACCAAACTGTACGTCAGTGAATGGTTAAATAGACGAAATAAAAGAAAACTGGAGCCTTTTAATCTTTATACTTTTTCCTGTTTTTCTTACATAAGAAAACACAATATATTATCAAAATACTTGTTTGATGCATTAAATTTTAAATGTTTATTTCAGTAACCCGTGCTGCTGTAACTCTGACAGCAAACGGGACAACACATGAGGAGAATTTCTCCGTACAGCTAGTCTGCAACATTTCACAGGACACAGATGACTATGCCTCATGGTACAAGACAGCTAAGTCTAGCAGCGAGGAGGAGGTATTACTGACTATAGTGAACAATGGTATCCAGTGCACCACTGCCATATCTAGTGTACTTGATCCTCCTCCAAGCTACATAGAGTGCAGCTGCAGGTCACGGGTGTACACTTGCGTAATAAAGGGCCTGACACGTAATAATGACGGGGATCAGTGGAGATATGCCAGTCAGAAAGCAGGACAGACAGCTTATAGTAACTATTTCATCATACAAGTTGTTGGTAAGTATAGTGACATTTTGATGAAATATGGTGGTTTAGATAAAAAAAATCAGTAAATAAAAAATATTTTACAAATAATGTTTTCAATTACATTTTTTTTTAATTTTAACGAATGTTTAATGCAAGTTTTATATAATGGTTTGCACATTACAGTGTTTTTAACGAGCATGCAAAATCGGGACAAGAACGTTATGTAATTACGCGGATAATATAAGTATTGTTGAAAGATGCCCCGCGATCGAAACAATGTGTCTAAAATAATCAGAAAATTCGTCCAGCATTACATTTAAGATTTGACGGCCATTATAATTGCCGTTTAATAACATTGATAGGGTATTTTATCGACGGTATTTCCTCTAAACACTTGTTTAGTATATAATCTAATGAAGCCAATAAATTATTGCAGATTATTTCACTCGCATACTTTTATTTGGCCAATAACTATGCCCAATTATTGGGAAGGTGTGTAGATGCGCATTCGGATACCGGGTGCAGTACCAGCTAAAACCACATGATAGGTTTTTATGACAATATATATACTATTTTCATATTTTTGAAAAAAAATTCAATGTCATTAATTGTAAAAACTACGCGTCTGGAATAACCAAAACCTAATATTATAGAAAGAAAATAAATTAAAATAAACAGTCTGCCTTCGTCGGGGCTCGAATCTACAACCTTCGGGATCAATTTGTCGCGCTAACTACTCGACCATTCAATTGTCTAAACCTGGTATGGTTTTTGTTTTAATTACCGACAATTACTTTCCTAAATTTGGAAAGCATTCCAAACACTTTATAATGTTATTCATTTCCCTGTATGATTATCCCTAAACGACATTATATTTCCAACATATGAATTTCTAATACAGTTATTTCTCTTTCTTATAAATAATGTATTTTTGTATTTTCTAGGACCAACGGCAAAAATGTTAAAAATGTCAATTTGCCAATCTGTGAACATGACCCCTTAATGCGATGAATTTATAAACTTGTTTGTGGAAAAATGGTCATTGTCAACAGTTATTGTTTTATTAGCATAATATATAAGCTTTGATAAATTGAATAATGTCGTTTTGAATGTGTAGACATTTAAGATGGTATTTTGTTTGTATTGTAGACCATGTGTATTAATCCTTTTTTATATTTGCTCCGCAGTTCCAAAACAATTGGACATATTGATAAGAAGTGAAAATCATTTTCAGTCAGTATCTGATAGCAATAATTGCATAATCTTTCTTGTCTCGGCATATCTGAGTAGCGTCCGCCTTCTATTTGTAAATCATGCAATGATAGTATAAACCTTATCTATTCAACTCTTATGCTTATATGAACATTAGGATTCCAAACAATTAGAGTTGTTAATATTAGAATACCGATTCTGATTAACAACATCTAATAATCGTTGTTTTATTGTAGGTTAGTCGATTAACATAATTCTGAAATTGCTACACCCATATGTATCTAAAACCGTGGATTTCTGAAGACCAGTTCTTCCCTTATATGTATTAACATTTTCGGGGTTTTTGAACAACAGTATGCGTTCGTTGAAAGTAAGCAATCTAATCCAATACTTTGGCAGTATAAATTGTATATGTACGAGCATGGGGATTAGACAAAGTTCTATATAGCGGGCGTCGCAATTAGTAGAGCGTCTCACACCCAAGATTTTTCTACAGAATTTCAAGGGCACAGTTTCAAAATCCGGTTGGCTGTGGTAAACCCGTATTTCCGCCCCTTAATTTAAAGTAAGGAGCACTAGAGATCTAAACAGATCAACTTTCTATTGAACCGGCAACTCTAAATAATTATTGTTGTAGACCGAGAAAAGATTGTGGAGAGAGTATGAGGCGTGAGGCGTGCTGTGCCACTCTTTGTTGAGTGCGGTACCAATGTCCGTTTTTTTTAAAGAGTTGAACACCCAGGTATTTAAACAAAGAGAACAATTCAATTTTGGAATTGCAAATATACAAATCTAATGGTGTGTGCCATTTTCAAAGATCATATTGTTTGTTTTATTAGCATGAAGACGTATTGGGGCTTTTAAACTTTGGCTTATAATGCTTTTTAACCTTTTGCCAAAGTAATTTTGAATTGGTCCGTAAAGTTGGTTATGAGATATGACATCTACATTCAGAGTTCGATTATTGCATAGCTAGCTCTGAAATCTACATTCAGGTTTAGATATGTATTACACGAAAAATAAGGTCACTTGTAGTGCTGGCTGAGAATGAAACCATGCACCCAGCATTGCATTAGTAATTGAAGTTGGCACTGAGATCTGTCATCTTAAATATTATATGGTAATATTACAAAAATTAGATCCAGATCTCTTAGTAACGAAGACTCCAACAACACCGTTGCAGCATACGCTGCAAAACGGGTTAAGGAAACATGATGTTACACACAAAACTACCGAAAATTTAGAGACATAAAATATTCCAAAATTTGGGTGTACGAATATTTAGAGTCAAATGGAAAAAAATACGTTCGTATTATATCTGTTTTTATATTTTAGAAACATCGGTTTGAAATTTATATTATTCTGTTTATTTTTATTAATAAATTTATGTCTAATTACGCTGTAATGCGGTTGTAGTACCTTGTAATATTATTGCCCAATTTGAACAAACAAACAAATCCGTTAAAAACACAACGCGTTAATAATGACACCTCTTAAAACTACTGCGTGAAAGAGCGTATTATCACCTTCCCCTTTAGCCAGGCATCAAAATCTGCAAGACAATAGTAACACCCATAACAACAGCGTTGCTTTGACTTCAAAAGTCTTTGAGGTGGCTGCCGAACTGCGACTATCGTCTAGCAGTTTGCATCTGAAAGCGTGTAACACGACAGGCACGTGGTCATTGTCAAAAAGCTACGATCGATACTACTGTACCTGAATAACGCAAGCGCTCTCGATAGAGCATTATGGATTAGTGTTCTAGGAGACATTTAAAGGGTGTCAAAAATCGGTGATATTTTATTTTGGGCAGACACAATATATGCAATGTTCATGTTGAGACAGTGCGTTTTTTATGTCAATGTATTAAAAATCGATTAATACGTGTTTTACACACAAGGTAATTTATAATAATTGCATATTTTTAAAATTTTAATTCAATTACATTTCTTTTGAAAGAACTATTAATATAATATTACTAAACAACACACACAAACGACAACAAAATCATCAGATTTTGATTAATTAATCCAACCAGTGTCAGAAAATATAGAGCCATTCATTATGGGTTTAAAGATGACTGTCTGATAATAAAGTGTTTCAAAATAAATTATTTTGGCTAAAAAAGATGGTGTCCGAAAACTTAGAGTGTTTACGGTATATGTTTCCTCCATTAAACTCTTTTTTCTGTTTGGCTATTTCTTCCAATCTCTACTTTTCTATATCGATACAGGCACATTTTAGCAAATGAAATCATAATTATTACCTACTTCATACTTATTGAGTTCATTGCTACATACAATTGTCAAATATACATAACATAAATACAAAGGAATATATTATTCCTGTAATGAAGACAGCCTCACTGTCATTTTTTACATAGTGCAACTGTATTGTAGCTACTTAGAATAGTCATATATGCATATGATAAATACAAAGCAATTGAAAATTACTCAATTCTTAACCATTTAAATCCCTATTATCATGTTTTCTATATAGAACAGTGTGCTTACATGCAAAGTGCAATTTCTTTATCATCCATATTATAATATTTAATATTAAACTTGCAGAGCATATATATGTATAAAGAAGTCTTACTACTAAATCCCAGTGATTTTGTTCAGAATATTGTGTTTTATACACGCTTTTGAGTTATTTTACGAATATTGTTTATTTTAAAAGCAAAGCTTTACATATGTACATGTAACATTCCCATTATATAAAGGGAACTTTTACATTATATTAGATTCACTTTTATGTTAACCAGTGTGCTCGGCATATCTTTTTTAACCGAAGTCCGAAGGATAAACAAACCCAGTCATTCATTCTGACATTGGCATCTAGCTCTGAGTTTACGTATTGCATGGCTACATTCTGAGATCTGCATTCAGCTATACACAAATAATACCATGCGAATGAGGTCAAATGTAGTGATGTCTGTGAATACCGCTGCGTATCCAGGTCACTATTCACTTATGCATTGAATACGATATCTAACACATTCGCGTTATACTTCTACTCACTGTTTCACAAACAATACAAAGCAAAGCCGGTTCGAATAGAGACATGGCTGCGCATCCAAGTCTATTATCAGCTCTGAATTGAAAATTTATGATAAAATAATGCATACTACAACACGTCTCCCGAAATCAAGGTCAGCTACAGAGAGAATCGAGTGAACGCGGTTTTGGAAATCTTTTACAAAGATCTTACCATTTAAGCACTAAGCATCCGATAACACTTTATCTTTTTGAAGTTTTCTTGCTTGAAATAGTAGTTTGCTTCTTGCACGGGTAAGGTCTTCGTTGATGAAAATAATATTCACATCGCTGGAGATTATATCGCCTGCTGAATAGCTTTTACTGGGAACGAAAAGTCGCAAGCTTTTTAACAATGATGTCTCTAGGTTTGTCCTTTTATATTTGTTCGTCCCTATCACCTTTTTGGGAGTTAGATCATTTAGGTTTTCCAACACGGTGAGACCTGTCAATCTCGTCAACCTCAATTGGTCAATCCAATGCTTGGGACATTTTAAAAACAATTTCATCAGTATTTTAATCATCGCACTCAGGTATATCACAAATGCGAATGGAGTTACGCCGACTGTACTGCTCCCAATGTTCAGTGGCAAGTTCAGGTTGATCAATGCGTTCGAAGAGACGTTTGTTCTCCTGTTCTAGGCTCAGAACCTTTTCTGGTAATTCTTTATTAATGGTTTTCGAGATTTCAGGCAATAGGAGTTTGAATGTGTCAGCCACCATGGTTTCAATTTGGGACTTAAATGTCTCATTAAGTTGACTGGTTATAAATGCAAGATCCTCCCGGCTTCATTCCACAAGTTGTGGTTGTGATGTAATAGACGTATCTTCAGAGTTAACCAAGTCAGACCATTTTTGCTTTTTCTCAAATGGATCCATTGGAGAAGTAACGGAGTGCTTTCTGGAGGTTTGGATAGGCGTTGTTAGGCGAAGTTATGTGAGCCATGGAATATTCAACGTTGGATAGTGTGACCGTATTATTTGTTGAGAAGTATACTTCAGTGATCACCAGCGTGACTGACCACTGATAATCTTTATTCAATACTGGCAATTATACACTTGAATACACGTGAATAGACACAGTCAGCTAAGCAATGTGCGCCTACGAATGTCAATATACACAAAATAAAAGTCAATATACACTGAGATATTTTACCTTATATTGTGCATTCCAATATCCTTTTCACATTTTTTTTCAGATTCTCGTAAAAGCTGACATTGTATGACACTTTTTTTAAACTTTAGGACCTCTTTTCCTTCGAATAAACGTTACATTTTGTAAAAATATCACGGAGCGATGTAAACAACAACCGACCAAGCCAACCGGAACCGGAAATGGTTCTGGTCCGGTGAAACATGGCGACCAGGGGGGTGGGGGCAGTTTTCTTTATATGGCTATAGGAAAAGCTTGTGAACGCTCTAGAAGTCACATTTTTTGTCCAATCAACATCATGAAACTTGCTCAGAACCTTTGTTCTGATGATATCTCTGGTGAGTTCAAATGTGGTTCAGGTCCGGTAAAAAACATCGAGGGGGGCAGTTTTCCTTATACGGCTATAGGAAAAGCTTGTGAACACTCTAGAAGTCGAATTTCATAAAACTTGGTCAGAACATTTGTCCCAATGATATCTTGGCCGAGTTCGAATCTGGGTCATGTGGGGTGAAAAACTAGGTCACTAGGTCAAATTGAAAAAAAGGCATGTTAACACTCTAGAAGTCACATTGTTTGCCCAATCTTCATGAAACTTGGTCAGAACATTTGTTCCAATAATATCTCGGTCGAGTTCGAATCTGGGTCATGTGGGGTCAAAAACTAGGTCACTAGGTCAAATTGAAGAAAAAGCGTGTTAACAATCTAGAAGTCACATTATTTGCCCAATCTTCATGAAACTTGGTCAGAACATTTGTTCCAATAATATCTCGGCCTAGATAGAATCTGGGTCATGTGGGGTCAAAAACTAGGTCACTAGGTCGAATTGAAGAAAAAGCTTGTTAACACTCTCAAAGTCACATTTTTTGCCCATCAGAACATTTGTCCCAATGATATCACGACCGAGTTCGAATCTGTTTCGTGGGGGGTAAAAAACTAGGTCACTAGGTCAAAGCGAAGAAAAAGCTTGTTAACACTCTAGAATGTCTCCGCGAAAGACCGTCGGAACTCTGACATTGCTGAAAATTTTGGTAAAACATATTTTATGACAGCGATTGCTGTATCTGTTTCCACTACAGTCATAACGTCATACTTGAGGGTCACCGATTGTGTTGAAGAAGTTGAAAGGACTTTTTCAAATACAATTGAATTCATATATAACTTGCAAAATTAACATGCTGATAGTACATGTAGTAGCTTTAGTTAATAAAGCACTCTCAAGTTTATATTGTTTTAGTTTTCTTCAAAGATATTGTTTTGATCGTATTTAAATGTTTCTTGCAAAAAATAAGTGGCAAGTAGTAGTTTGTCCGGGCCAGTAATATTTGGGGCATTACCGGTCCTCTAGGCCAGTACAAAATTCACGACTTTCGCGGAGACAGTCTAGAAGTCACATTTTTTACCCAATCTTCATGAAACTTCGTCAGAACATTTGTCTTAATGGTATCTTGGCTGAATTTGAATCTGGGTCATGTGGGATCAAAAACTAGGTCATAATGTCGAATTGAAGGAAAGATTGTTAGCACTCAAGAAGTTACATTATTTGCCCAATCGTCGTGAAACTTGGTCAGAACATTTGTCCCAATGGCATTTTGGGCAAGTTTGAATCTGGGTCATGTGGGGTAAAAAACTAGGACACTAGGTCAAGTTGAAGAAAAAGCTTCAAATTTAATATGTACTTTAAAATTGTGAATGACTGTTGCGACTTAAGTTTTTCAAACCATGATGATTAAGGCCGCATTTCCATCAGCCCGTATCAGTATATCCATATCCGTATACAAATCTAACACATGGAAAATTGTTCAACTATTGAAACAAAAGTGAGCGACCCAGGGCCATTTGGCCCTCTTGTTTGACTATGTATAAAGTTTTATATGCAGCTTTTGTACAAAGGAGAACTCAAAAAGCTTGGCGTACCCCCTTTTTTGAACCCCTGAACTACACCAGTTAGTAACGTACCATCTACCCCCTGACTATTGTTTCAGATATGCATACAGTGTGATTAGGCATTCAGTAAAATGTACAATAACAGTGCGATTAGGCATAAATAACTGACGAGTAGGCGTACAGTTTTCAAAAAGAAAATTGCGATTAGGATACAGTCAATATGCAAGTAGGCATACAGTCGCCAAGAATCTGTCGTCCCCCCAAAAAATTGAATTTTAAATACATCTGAAACAAACTTGGCACAATTGTGAATATATGTGTAAATGAGATACTGCTGTACCGAATAATTACTTAAACAACCCTACATTAAATGGAAAATATATCCATTTACATCTGGTGTGTAAATGTATGAATAATTCCACGTTTTTGTATGATAGTTCTAACCAAGAAACACAACTGTATGCCTACTCGGTACCGACTTCCGGAATTTATACAGTTGCGTTCTACACTGTTTTGGTGCTAGACGAAACGGTAAAATCTAGTTAACGACTTGTGTCGCATGCAACTCAAGAAGTATAACCTTTAAAATCTGGTTAAGCAAGAAATGGCCTTTTGAATTATTATAAGTCCAAATTAGGTCAAGATCAAGGTCACAGTGAGATTGGGTGATATGTGTAGATAGGGAATGGTCATACGCAACAACTGTGTAAGTATCAAAGTGTTGTAGTAACGTTAAAATCTACTTAACCTTGTCACGGACGGAAGGACGGAAGGAAGGACGGACAGGACGATCACTAAATGCCTCCTGCATCAAGGTGTCTGGGGCATAAAAACACCACAAATCCATTACCCAACTCATATTTTAGTTGGCCCATTGCACTAACCTATGTTTTAAATCAAATTGATCCTATCCCCCTTTGCGTATTGTTCAGATACCTAAACCTGTCACAACAGTTTGGTCTGCATCTGTGCAAGTTCTCAGGTAAGCGTTTTGGGCCATCATGGCCCTCTTGTTTCATAAACAAAGAGCAATAACTTCGGTCTATGAAACACAATCTGGCCCATTTTTGGCTTCTTCTGAGATCTGATGGTCCTACACAAACTGTGGTTAGATTGGGTGGAAAATAAAACCGGAAATGTTGGAAAAATACATTTTTTCACTTTTTTGCATGAAAAAGGGGCAATAACTCTAGTGTTACTGGTGTGATCTAGCCCAATAACAATCCCATCCGAGATTTTATGGTCATACACAAACTGCGCAAGTTTGGTTAAAATTGGATAAAAAGTAAAGTCTCCAGCATGAGAACATAACAAATTGTTGACTTCCGGTCCATTGAAAAACATGGCCGCCAGGGGGGTGGGGGCAGTTTTTCTTATATGGCTATAGAAAAAGCTTGTGAACACTGGAAAAGTCACATTGTTTGCCCAATCAACATGAAACTTGCTCAGAACCTTTGTTCTTCAGAACCTTTGTTTTTTTGATATCTTGGCCAAGCTTGAGAATGGTTCCCGTCTGTCCATAAACATGGCTGCCATGCAGGTTCGGGGGGGGGCGGAGTTCAGTTTCCCTTAGAAGGATATATTGAAAATTTTAAAAAGCTTGTGAACACTAGAGGCCACATTTGTATCCCAATCATCATGAAACTTTCTTAGAACATTTGTTGCAAAGATAACTTGGATGTATCTTCATGTAACTTGCTCAGAACAGTTTAATTCCTTAGCCCCTCAGGTGAGCAACTTAGGGCCTCATGGCACTTTTGTTTAGCAAAAATGGCATTTTTGGACTTGTGTCGCATGCAACTCAAGCAGTATAACCTGAGTGATGAAACTTTATAAACATATTCATCAGCATGTGAACTTGTGCACCTGGGAATTTTGGTGCAGATTAAATCTCATCAATCATACTTTAAAACAAAAAAGAATAATGTTAGAAGGAAATCTTATGGATTTGAAAGCCATTTATTTGTATTTCAGTAACCCATGCTGCTGTAATTCTGACTGCAAACGGGACAACAAATGAGAATTCTTCTATACAGCTAGTCTGCAACATTCCCCAGGACACAGATGACTGTGCCTTATGGTGGAAGAAAGCTAAGGATGGCATTGACGAGAAGGTACTGACTATAGTGAACAATGGTAGCCATTGCAACACTTTCGTATCTAATGTACCTGGTCCTTCTTCTAGCTACATGGAGTGCAGCTGCATGTCACGGGTGTACACATGCGTAATAAAGGGCCTGACACGTAATAATGACAGTGATCAGTGGAGATGTTCCAGTCAGAAAGCAGGACAGACAGCTTATAGTAACTATTTCACCATACAAGTTGTTGGTAAGTATAGTGACATTTTGATAAAATACGGTGTTTTAGATGAACAATTAGTCAATAAGCAATATTTTATAAATAATGTATTCATAACAATTTTTTTAAGTTTTAACGAATGTTTAATGCAAGTTTTATATAATGGTTTGCACATTACAGTTTTAAAGAGCATGCAAAATCGGGACAAGAACATTATGTTATTACGCGGATAATAAAAGTATTGTTGAAAGATGCCCTGCGATCGAAACAATGTGCCTAAAATAATCAGAAAATTCAGCCAATATTACATTTAAGATTTGACAGCCATTATAATTGCCGTTTACTAAGATTGAATGGGTATTTTATCGACGGTATTTCCTCTAAAGACTTGTATAGACGGGTATTCAAACAAGGCGAATTCCCATTTTTCACGAATTTATATTTCTAGTTACAATAATATATTGATGTAATCGTTAAGAAAACAATATGTTGACTTTGTTTTTCGATACAAGGTTCTAACATGATTCGAAATTACGCCTAAACAATCGCGCATTTTAATGGCACGAACTTCCCCACTCTACATCTATGAATACTGCACATGCGCATAGCAGTATTTCATGTACATTTCATTTATATCGATTTTACTACTACTAATTTTCCCGCGCCCGCAAAATGTGTCACTGCAACAACTTTTTATAATCATGAAAAAAAAACACAATATTTTACTTTTTGTTTAGAAAAACGAGACCCATGCGTTAAACAGTCATTAAGCAAACACTTCTTAAGATATAATTTTATTTTAAAATATATTATACCGTATAAGCCGTCGATATGCTCCTTTTGTATATAACGTATACGCCTCATAAATAAGCAAATAATAACTACTGAAGCCACTAAATTATTGCACATTATTTCACTCACATACTCTTTTAGTTGGCCAATAACTATGCCCTATTATTGGGAAGGTATGTAGATATGCATTCAGATACCGGGTGTAGCAGCAGCAGAACACATATTAGCTTTTTATAATATAATATATAATATTTTTGTATTTTTGAAAAAAAAAGTTTTCAATGTCATTATTTGCAAAAACTAAGCCTCTGGAATACCCAAAACCTAATATTATAAAAATAAACTAAAATAAATAAAACAGTCTGCCTTTGCCGGGGCTCAAATCTACAACCTTCAGGATCAATTTGTCGCGCTTACGACATTCAGTTGTCTAAATCTGGTATTGTTTTTTTTTTCAAAAATACAGACGGAAAGCGTTGCAAACACTTTATGATGTTATTCTTTTCCCTGTATAATTATCCCTAAACGACATTATATTTCCAACATGTTAATTTTCAGACAGTTATTTCTCTTTGTTATAAAAATAATGTATTTTTTTCTTTTCTGGGATCTACGGCAAAAATATTGGAAAATGTCAATTTGCCAATCTGGGAGAATGACCCTTTATGCAATATATTTATATACTTTTTCTGGAAAAATGGTCATTGTCAACACTTATTGATTTATTAGCAAAATATATGATAAGTTGATTAATGTTGTTTTGAATTTTTAGACTTTTAAACTGGTATTTTGTTTGTATTGAAGGCCATGTGTAATAATACTTTTTGCTTAGCAGCTCCGAAACATTTGGACAGATTAATAAGAAGTGATAACCATTATCAGTAATTCTCTGATAGCAATACTTGCATTAACTTTCTTGTCTCGGCGTATTTGTGTAGCGTCCGCCTTCTATTTGTTAATCATGCGATGATAGTATAAACCTTATCAGTGCAATTCTTGTGCTTATATAAACATTAGGATTCTAAACAATTAGAGTTGTCAATGTTAGAATACCAATTCTGTTTAACAACATCTAATAATCGTTGTTTTATTGTAGGTTAGTCGATTAACATAAATATGAAATTGCTACACCCATAAGTATCTAAAACCGTGGTCATATACAATTTCTGAAGACCAGTTCTTCCATTATATATATTTACATTTTCGGGGTTTTTGAACAACAGTATGCGTTCGTAGAAAGTTAGCAACCTAATCCAATATTTTAGCATTATAAGTTGTATGTGTATGAGCATGGGAATTGGACCAAGTTCTATATAGAGGGCGTTGGAATTAGTAGAGCATCTCACACCCAAGATTTTGCTACAGAATTTCAAGTGCACAGTTTCAAAATCAGGTTCGATGTGGAAAACCAGTATTTCCGCCCCTTAATTTAAAATAGGGAGCGCTAGTGATCTAAACATATCAACTGTCTGTTGTATCGGCAACTCTAAATAATTATTGTTGTAGACCGAGAAAAGATTATGGAGAGAGTATGAGGTGTGCTGTGCCACTGTTTGTTAAATGCGGTACCAATATCCTTTTTGTTTTAAGAGTTGAATACCCAAGTATTTAAACGAAGAGAAATATTCAATTTTGGAATTGCAAATATAAAAATCTAATGATGTGTGCCATTTTCATAGATCGTATTGTTTGTTTTATTAGCATTAAGACGTATTGGGGCTATTATAATTTTGCTTATAATGCTTTTTAACCTTTTTCCAAAGTAATTTTGAATTGGTCCGTGAAGTTGATTATGAGATCTGATATATAAATTAAGCTCTGAATTCGAATATTGCACAGCTAGCTCTGAGATCTATATTCAGCTATACATATGAATTACACGGCAAATGAAGTCGCTTGTAGTGCTGGCTGCGAATGCAACTATGCATCCAGCATTGCATTAGTAATTGAAGTTGGCTCTGAGATCTAACATCTTAAATATTATATAGTAATATTACGAAAATGTGATCCAGATCTCGAAATAACGAAGACTCCAACAACACCGTTGCAGCGGGTTAAGAAAAAATGATGTTACACATAAAACTACCGAAAATTTAGAGACATAAAATATTCCAAAATTTGGGTGTACAAATATTAAGAGTCAAACGGAAAAAAAAAATTACGTCCGTATTATGTATGTTTTTATTTTTTAGAAAAATCGGTTTTAAATTTCTATTATTCTGTTCATTTTTAATTAATAATTTTCTGTTTAATAACGCTGTAATTTGGTTTTAGTATCTTGGAATAATATTGCCCAATTTGAACAAACAAAAAAAAACTTTAAAAACATAACGCGTTAATAATGACACCTCTTAAAACTACTGAGTGAAACAGCGTGACATCACCCTCCCCTTTAGCCAGGAATCCAATCTACAAGACGATAGTGACACCTATAATAACAGCGTCGCTTTGGCTTCCAAAATCTTTGATATGACTGCCGGACTGCGACTTTCGTCTAGCAGTTTGCATCTGTAAGCGTGTAACTGCCTAGCACGTGGTCGTTGCCAAAAAGCACCGATTGATACTACTGTACCTGAACAGCGCAAGCGCTCTCGATAGAGCATTAATGAATTAGTGTTCTAGCAGACATTTAAAGGTTGTCAAAAAATCTGGGAGATTTTGGGCAGACAAAATATATGCAATGTTCATGTTGAGACAGTGCATTTTTTATGTCAATGTATTGAAATTGGATTAATACGTGTTTTACACACAATGTAATTTATAATGTGTGCATATTTTTTAAACATTCAATTACATTTCTTTTGAAAGAACTATACATATAATATTTCAAAACAACACACACAAACGACAACAAAATAATCACATATTGATTAATTAATCCAACTTTAAACAAGTGTTCGAAAATATAGAGCCATAAATTATTGGTTTCAAGCTGACTGTCCGATAATAAAGTGTTGCAAAATAATTATTTTGGCTAAAAAAGAGGTTGTCCGAAAATTTTGAGTTTTTACGGTATGTGTTTCCACCATTAAACTCTTATTTCTGTTGTGCTATTTCTTCCAATATCTACTTTTCTATATCGATACAGGCACATTTTATCAAAGGAAATCATAATTATTACCTACTGAAGGAAATCTTAATTATTACCTACTTTATACTTATTGAGTGCATAGCTACATACAATAGTCAAATATACATAACAGAAATACAAAGGAATATATTATTTCCTTAATGAAGACAACCTCACTGACACGTTTATGCGACAGTATTTTAGCTACTTAGCATAGTCATATATGCATATGATAAATACAAATCAATTGAAAATTACTCAATTCTTAACCTTTTATATCCCTACTATCATGTTTTCTATTTAGAACAGTGTGCTTACATGCAAAGTGCAATTTCTTTCTCAGCCATATTCTATTATCTAATATTAAACTTGCAGAGCATATACATGTATAAAGAAGTCTTACGACACAATCATTGTGATATTGTTCAGAATAGTGTGTTCTATACACGCTACTGAGTTATTTTACGAATATTGTTTATTTTAAAAGCATATATTTTTATTATTAACACAGCACCCACACTTCAAAGCTTTATATAGGAAACATTCCCATTATATAAAGGGAAATTGTACATTATATTATTTTCACTTGTATGTTAAACAGTGTGCTCGGGCAGTGGTTTTTAACCAAATTCCGGAGGGTAAACAATCCCAGTCATTCCCATTCTGACGTCGTCAGCTAGCTCTGAATTTACATATTGCATATCTAGATCTACATTCTGAGATCTGCATTCAGCTATACACAAATAATACCATGTGAATGAGGTCGAATATAGTGCTGTCTGTGAAAACACTCTCGCGTTATACTACTACTCACTGTTTCACAAATAATACAAAGTAAAGCCGGTTCGATTTCAGACATAGCTGCGCATCAAGGTCTATTATCAGTTCTGAATAGAAAATTTATGATAAAATAATGCATACTACAACACGCTTTTAAGCAGACCAAATTATCGCAAAAACGAGTACAGACCTGGCTGCGTATTCAGTTCTGTATTCAACGTTAGATTGAACACGCATGATAGAAAACATATTCGAGTCATACTACTACTCATTGTTACAAAAAGCAAACACAGCATAACAGATTCAAATGCAGAGCTGGCTCTGTATTTAGATATGCATTCAGCTCTGCATCTGTATAATATAATATAAATATTTAAGTGTCATACTTCTACTTTACAATGTTAAAATCAACATAAAACACCGAACCAAATACAGACCTGGATCTGCATTCAGCTCTGTAATCAGCTCTGCATTGCAAATTTACGACACAAAACACATTATGCTTCATACCACTTCTTGGTACAACAAGCGCCCAAAATAACACCTGATGACCGAATAGCAATGTAGTCAGCTCTATAATGAAATCCTATGATATAGAACACATTTGCACAATACCATTACATACTGTTATAAAAACAACCAAAATAGCAGAGAGCAAATACAGACCTGGATATGTATTCAGCTCTGTATTCAGCTCTGCATTGCTAGTCTTTGATACTGAACACATTTGCGATTTGATACAAAACTGGCTATGTAGTCAGATCTGCATTCAGCTCTGCATTGCAAGCCTATGATATGAAATACATTGGCGCCATACAACTACTCGAAATGATGACACCAATCTTGAAAACCGGATCGAATACGGATCTGGCTCTGTATTCAGATCTACATTCAGGTCTGCATTGCAAATCTGTGACAGAAAACATATATGCCGTACCTCCACCCGAAATTGTTGAAATCAAAATAGCACACACGAAACCGAATACAGACCTTGCTCTGCATTTTGCACTGTATTCCGCTCTGCATCGTTAACCTATGAGTTAAAACAGAAATACTTTTGCGTCTTACTTCTACTCGCTGTAACAAAACACACCCATAATAACACATGTCCAAATACAGATCTGGCTCTGTATTCAGCATTTGCATCGCAATCCCGTGATAGACGCTACACGCTATTATAAAAACAAGAAACCAAACGACCTGACTCCGTCTTCATCTCTGTATTCAGCTCTGCATTGAATACCTCCTTTAGAAAACACTTTTGCGTCATACCACTACACGTTGTTATAAAACACAAACACTGAAACTAATACCGAACCGAATACAAATATGGCGCTTGATGCAGCTCTGTAATCAGCTCTACATTGCCGGACTATGATGGTAAACACATTTCTGTTATACCACTACTGACTGTTACAAAAACACATAAAATAATACCGGATCGAATACAGACCTGGTCGTCTATTCATAACTTTATATAGCTGTGAATTGCAAACCTATGATATAAAACACATTTGATATATACCACTGCGTGCTTTTATGAACAGCAGTCACAAATAACACAGACCTGGCTCTGGATTAAGCTCGGTATTTATGTCTTTATGCCAGCCTATGTAGTAAACACACATTTTCATTATACCACTATAACACAAGATCGAATACCTGGCTCTGTATTCTGTCTTGTGTTCAAGTCTGCATTACCAGCCTATGATAGTTAACACATTTCCGTTATATCACAATACGTTATTATAAAATGCACCCCTAGAAACACGGTCGGAATTCGGCTCTGTATTCAGCCCTTTATTGGGCACTGCAATGCAAACCTATGATAGTAAACACATTTGTGCAATACCACTACTCACTCTTGTAAAAAGTACTCAAAATAAGACCGGGTGGAATACAGATCTGGCTCTGGATTCAGCTCCGTATTCAGCTCTGCATTGAATAGTTAACACATTGGCGCCATCCAACTACATGCTGTCATGAATTGCACTTCTTTGACGGAAAGTGTTCAGACCTGGCTTTGCATTCAGTACTGTCTTCAGCTCTGGAGTAGTAAAAATAGTTGTGGTGGTGGTGGTGGTGAATGGTGGTGGTGGTAGTGGTGGTGGTGGTGGTTGTTGTTGGTGGTGGAGGTGGTGGTGGTGGAGGTGGTGGTGGTGGTAGTGGTGGAGGTGGATGGTGGATGTTGGGTGATGGTTGGCGGATGTTGGATGGTGGATGGTGGATGGTGGTGGTGGATGGTGGATGGTGGATGGTAGTGGTGGATGGTGGATTGAGGATTGTGGTGGTGGTGGTGGAGGCGATGGTGTTCGAGGTGGATGATGGTGGTGGTGGTGGTGGCGGTGGTGGTGGTTGTGGATGGTGGATGGTGGTTTTGTTTGATGGTGGCGATGGTGGATGGTGGATTGTGGTGGTGGTGGATGGTGGATAGTGGTGGTGGTGGTGGTGGTGGAAGGTGGAGGGTGGAGGGTGGAGGGTGGAGATGGTGGTAGTTGGTGGTGGATGGTGGATGGCTGATGGTGGACGGTGCTGGTGGTGGATGGTGGATAGTGGTTGTTGGTGGTGGTGGTGGATGTTGGTTGTTGCTGGTGGTGGTAGTGGTAGTGGTGGAGGATGGTGGATGGTGGATGGTAGATGGTTGTGGTGGTGGTGGTGGTGGTGATGGTGGTGTTGGTTATTTCGATTGTTAATAACAGGGAAGTACTTTCTCATCGAAGAATGGTATAATTTTTCTTTAAATGGTATATTCAAAGAAGGTTTTTACAAGTATATAATATCTTCAAAAGGCTAAATTATGATATCTTGAATATTAAAAGTCATTGTTTTTGCAAAATGATTAATGTATGCGTGTATTTTTGAAGGTATTGAATATTTCCGCACCATCTTACTCCAAATCATGTGTCCGTGCCTCCGTAGTAGTATTACACTTAGAGGCACTTTTAGCTAGTCATTTTTCAATTGCGAATTTTTCAGAAACAACATATCCCATCGTTCTGAAATTGTGTGTACCCCAATTATACATGTTTTCCAATCCATTAATGATTGAATATCACCCCTCTACGGTCATTTATTATTCATACTTTCACTATTCGCTCAATCAGGAGCGTGAAGGCATTCCCTTGAACTATGTGCACAATAATATTCTGTCTAAGAGGCAGAGGTGTGTCCTAACTCTGAATGCCAGAGGTGACCATACAAGATACTCATAACAACTTTTACTTGTTCCATATATAATGTTATCACCTTTTATCTACACTTACTTTTTGTTATCGCAATTTTGCGATTTTGAATTGTCATAATGCTTTTTACTTTTGTTATGTGGGGTATCAAAATGAATAGTAATTTTAAGATAATACTATATATTGAAGTGTTCTACCTTATTTCTTATTTTTGACAAGTTTGAAAAATAATCTTGCAGTACTTAAAATAGTTACAGCCGATTTCCCAAAAGTCTACTTAGAAGTGCCATCTACAATTGTAAGTGTAGTAGTAGTAGTAGTAGTAGTAGTAGTAGTAGTAGTAGTGGTGGTAGTGGTAGTAATAGTAGTAGTAGTAGTAGTAATAGTAGTAGTAGTAGTAGTAGTAGTAGTAGTAGTAGTAGTGACAGCAGCAGCAGCAGCAGAAGTTTCATATTTGTTTTGGTAACTTTGTATAGTGGTCCTCTGAAAAGATTGTTCAAATGATTCCCCTCGGGTCAAAACAGACCACGCCCTAGGAGCCACATGGTTTATATAGACTTAAATCGCAAAATGACTTTAAAAATCTAATTAAGCCGCAAGACCCAGAAGTTTCATAGTTGGCATGTAACATTGTAGAGTTGTCCTCTACAACGATTGTTCAAATGATGCCCCTGGGGTCAAAAGTGGCCACGCCCTGGGGGTCACATGGTTTATGTAGACTTAAAGAGCAAAATGACGTAAAATATCTTCTCCCAAAACCGTCAGGCTCAGAGGTATCCTCTTTGGTATGTAACATTGTAGAGTTGTCCTCTACACAGATTGTTCAAATGATGTCCCTGGAGTTCAAAAGGGACCACGCCCCGGGGCGTCAAATGGTGTATAGAGACTTTAATAGCAAGATGGCACACCCCGGGGTCACATGGTTTCTATAGACTGATATGGAAAGTGGTCATTAAAAATCGTTTTCTCTGAAACTGCAAGGCCCATAGGTTTCATATTTGGCTTAAAACATTGTCAACTACAAATAGTGTTCAAATTATGCCCCTGGGGTGGAAAGAGGCCACGCCTAATAAACCATGTGGGTTACATGGTTTATTTAGAATTCTTCTCATGAAACTGCAAGGCCCAGATTTTTGTACTCAGGTAAGTGGTTTAGTGCCATTTGGTTATCTCGTTGTTAGCCATTATGATTCCTTAAACTCAGGTGAGAAGCCTAGGGCCATCGTGGCCCTCTTGTTTGTAGTGATAAAGCCCCATAACTCTGACCAAGCGGTTTCATAGTCGAGCGTGCCGTCCTGAGACAGCTCTTATTTGATTTCCCGTACAAAAATCTTGATGATTCCAAAGATGGAATTCTACTTACCTAAAAATAACGCTTGATTGCTGTACAAAAGAGCCATTTTCGTGAAATGACATCGCATTGATTTGCATAAGTGCACGTTTTCTAATTATGGATTTTCGGCATGAGCCGATTATCCATAATTGGCCCTCCTAATATTATGACGTTGAAATCAGCCAAATAATGTTTTTTAATGTAAATATGTTAGTATATATAGTAACATATCCAATAATGAACATTAATTATACTCAGGCGAGCTGTTAAATAACTAGGTCCAAGGTCCCTATGTCAAAGGTCAAGATCAAAATTCAAGGTCAAATATAAGAAATCAATTCATAATATTATGTCCGTAGCATATCTTTGTCCAGGATGTATGGATGTTCAAACAACTTGTCAGAAGTGACAAACGTAGTGAGACTGAGTATCGCACGCTAGAAGCAGTTCTCTAGGTCCAAGGTCAAGGTCACAATTCAAGGTAAATGTCCAATATAAGAAATCAATCCTTAACACTTTGTCCAAAGCATATCGCTGTTAAAGATTGACAGATTTTCAAATAACTTGCAGGAAGCGACAAGCATGGTGGGAAGGATAGTTTCGCGCAAGAACCAGGTCCCTAGGTCCAAGGTCAAGTTCACAATTCATGGTCCAAGGTCATATATAAGAAATCAATCCCTAACATTTTGTCTGGAGCATATCTTTGTTCAGCATGAATGGATTTTTAGATAACTTGGCAAAAGTTATAAGCATGATTAGACGGAGTGTCGCATGCAAGAACCAAGTTCTTACCTCCAAGGTATATGTCGAAATTCAAGGTAAATGTAAGAAATAAATCCTTAACACTTTGTCCGGAGTATATCTATGTTCAGCATGAATGCATTTTCAAATAATTTGGCATAAGTAGTTAGCATAGTAGGACGGCGTGCCGTGCACAAGAACCAGGACCATAGGCCCAAGGTCAAGGTCGCAATTCAATATCAAATATAAGAAATAAATTCTTAACACTTTGTCCGGAGCATATCGTTGTACGGCATGGTTGAACTTTAATATAACTTTGCAGAAGTAATAAGCATGGTGAGGTGGCATGTCAGACGAAAGAACCAGGTACCTAGGTCCAATGTCAAGGTCACATTTAAAGGTCAAATGTCAAATGTTTGCCCAGCATAATATTGTCATGCATACAGGGATTTTCAAATAAGTATGAAGCAATTATCGACATCGTGAGATGGGGAAGTGAAGCATACAGGAACACTAACTTAAATTGCCAAAGTTTTAATTACCTATCTTGATTATTTTGTTGTATTGATTAAATATTTAAGAATATATATATATAATAATGTTGAGACCTCAACTCACCACACAGATAGAGGCTCTAGAGATGAATTAGATGCTCAACTCCGATGACTATACCATTTTAGTTTTTGAATTGTTTCTCTTTTGTCAT
Source organism: Congeria kusceri (assembly GCA_027627225.1). NCBI lineage: Eukaryota > Metazoa > Mollusca > Bivalvia > Myida > Dreissenidae > Congeria > Congeria kusceri. The sequence continues at coordinate 22,985,745 of CM051030.1, forward strand.
TTATACTTAATCCCCAACAAGCTTCTTTGACAGGTGCATCTTTGTGACAATTGCACCCTTGTTGTTCATCTGATCATTTCCAGTTGTCCACTTTCGAAATGTGGTCCCACATCAAAAATCTGAACAAATTTGTATTCTTATCACCGGTTTTTACTGAAATTCCCTTCTGTAGCTAAGACTGATATTGATCCATTAGTTGATCCTTTGTGAACACAGGGCCTTAATTTTTGAATTGATATGTGTTCCTTTTCAGTTGTCATCACTGGAGTCACTCTAAGTCAAGTCCCCGCGGTCAAGATCATTGCTGACACTACAGGAACACTCGTATGCAAGACCTCGGGCGGACGTCCTGCAGCAATTATTACCTGGTTCCGTGAGACATCTACTGGGGATGTGAATATAACATCCCAGTCTTCAAGTGTGACTTCAGTGCAGGCGGGACTGTCTGTTGTGACCAGCACACTGTCTCAAAGGCCATCAAGAAACGACAACTCAGCTAGGATCTACTGCAATGCCAGTAACGGTGGCAAAATGTACAGATCACAGACATCCACCATCGATGTGTTATGTAAGTTATTATACTTTCTGCAGTTACACACGTACATAGTATACATTGTATTCAAGTGTAAATATGTATGTTTGGTGATGCCTTAAACAAATGATTCCACTTACAGACGGTCCTGATCCTCCTGTGTGCACATACCAGGGTTCCGCAGTGACAGGGACTATCAAGATAACAAGAGGCAGTACACTGAATATCACCTGCACAAGCGCCAGTAACCCTCCAAGTTTCACATACAGGTGGCCCTTACCAGACTCAAGCACTCAAACAGGTTCCCAGTTGAGTGTTGCAGACATCCAACCTTCGCTAAGTGGCCAGTACAGACTGCAGGTCTCGAACAACATGACACCAACAGTGGGCGCAGCTGTCACTGGGACCAACAGTACAACGATAGCGGTAGATTTACAATGTAGGCAGTATGGATTATGTATATGCAGGTCAATTTTTGGAATGACATCCGTCCAAAACAAATCTAAACAATGCTTGTCATTTGTTTGATTTGTTGATGCTATACTATATGATTTTAATCAATAAATTGCATTAATAAATCGATAGTTTGATTATGATTGCAATTTATATAAAACTCCGTATTGAACAAAAATAAACAAAAAAAAACATGTGCATACACTATTTAATGTTACTGAGATCAATAATAATAATGATAATAATAATAATAATAAACACCAACATGCATACATGACGAAACCAATCTAAAACTGATATATAAATATTATTAAGTAGGTTTTGTAGTTATTTTAGTTTGCTTTAATTCATTATTAACCTAGTTAAAAAAAAACAATACACTCAAACTAATACATTAAAATACATTTATCATTAGCACGTTGCTTTAAACGAGTGATGACAATTATGCAGTTTGACAGTGAAAGAGTACACGGAATTTAACTGTTACATTGTCTTACCATGACCGGAAATCTATAGTGTTGCTCTGATTCTGTAAGACCACTCATGTTTGCGTTACCTACATAAATGCCATTGATCTAACAATGTCCATACTAGCATGAAACAAGTGTATGACGTTCGTGACGGTCGCGTTTGTTTTCATATACAGTACATGTATGCCTCTATTTCAGATCCGCCATCAGCGCCGACATTCATGATTGGCAATGTAACCGTTTTTGGTACAGTTGGGATAATTGCTGGCAACACTCTTACAATTAGGTGTTACAGTCAAAGTAATCCTCCTCCGACATCGTACTCGTGGAATCCTGGTGGAGCTAGGAACAGCGCTGATCTAGTACTTAATAACGTTCAGAATCCGGAAAGTAATGGTCCATATACATGCACAGCGGAAAACACCATGACAACAACAGGGGATAAGTATGTAACAGCACAGTCGAGTTCCATCGCGAACATAGAAGTGTTGTGTAAGTAAATATGCAGTAACTAAATATGTGCATGTTGTAAAAATATAGGTTAGCAATACCTCAAATGTTATGTCCCAAATAAGCCAACTCAATTGCAATGTAGGGTTGAAACGTCGCCGTCTAAGGATAATGCACACTTCACTGTGTTCACGGATGTTTGCGTCTTACATGAGTATTATTATACATATAAATACAGATCCACCAGATGATCCAACAATACACATTGGAGATATTACCGGTCATGAAGTACCCGGAAAGAAATTGGGTGTGGTGTTTGGTGCAACCATAACGCTCGCCTGTCATTCTGACTCCAACCCACCTCCATCCTATTCCTGGCACAATCAGCTCTGGACAGGAACAGTGCAACAAAACCCCACAATTACCTGCAACGTATCGAACACCATGTATCCCACAATACATGAACCGGTTCCTGGACATAATTCCGCAACTATAAAATTATATGTGTTATGTGAGTAGATGTTAATTGTATTCAGAATTGTATATTATATGCATTTATTATTGATAAATGGCTGACCATTGATTATTCTTTTTCCGCAGCGGAAATTGTAAATGTTCGTTCATGTATCAAATAAAGTATTTCCTTCAATATATTATAAAATCGTGTTTATATGATAAAGTCAAACATATTTAGTATCGTACTTTGTTTATAACCTATTGTATTGTTTTGTTCAATATCGTAGATGAACCTGAACAATCAACATACTTCTATGTCATAAACGAAACGGTAACAGAAACAACAGTGGTTGTGACTTGTCTGCCGACATTTAACGGCGGTTTGTCACAAACATTTCAACTACAATACCGTGCATTGTCACAAGATTCATTGACTATTCGTACGTTTAACGAGACAAATTGTTTCGAACCGATGTATGCGATGATAATAGGACTTTTAAGTGGAATAGAATACCAAGTGGAGTTATTTGCATTCAATGCAAACGGTAATTCAACGCCCCTCAGCAAGACATTCAGAACTTCGATGCCCAATAATAAAGGTATGAAAGTTTCCCTGATTCGTATGGATTCGTTTTCCATTAACGTACACGGTATTCCAAACAGTTAAGATGTGCAGTCAAGAGGAATACTAATTATATATTCCTTATAGTATGCCAGAATAAATTAATACACTAGTGCTCCGTGTTACGCTACAGAATCAATGCATGCATACTCTGGTAGAAGATGTACATACTTTATTACAGACGACACAACGACCGCGAAAGATACCGGTGTTCCGGTTGCAGGAATTGTTGGTGGAATACTATTAGCATGTACACTCATAGTTATTGTCTCGACTGTGGTTTGTCTGAGAAGAAAATATGACGTTAGATGTCCCTTGACACGCAAAGGTAATTTAGTCGCTCTGTCCTTGTACAATGTTGTAAATGCACATGCGTACGCAATATATTCATATTTATTCTTGTTTTGTTTAATGACCGAGTCTGTAGGCATTCTTTCATAACATCGTTAATACTGAATGTGGACGCTATCTAACAATACATGTATATTCCTCAGTATAACAAAATAGCATTATATAATTATATTCTTTGAATTCAACATAGTGTACACAATATAGCACTAATTACTAGGGATTGCAAAACTATTCGAATATTCGATTGAATTATCGTTATTTGAATAGTTAAAACGCTATTCGAATATTTGCAAATTTGTATTGCTTTTTAAAGCATTACTTTTTGATAGTAGAAAGCAGTTTTTATTCAATCTAAAAGCAGTATTTCACCTGTAGATACATATTTCACCAGTAGATACATTACACCGTGTTTTCAAAAGATTACCCTCGTGTCATGTGTCTGACAAAGATATTGAATATACGGGTCCGTGAAAGTGGTCAGCGTCTAGTGGCTAGTACTACACAATTACAGCGGACATTATAAAGCCATAACATTTCACCTGTAATTAAACCTGTAAAAAAAAATAATAAAGCAAATAATTACTTAAGTGAGATCAGCCATTTGGCAGTCCTTATAGACGAGAAATGCTGCTCAAATTCGCCGATAAACATATATGATCATCGACACGTGTCCAACTTGATAAAAAATATGTGCATTGTAAATTATTGCCAATATTCTTAATTAAAAAACACTTAACATGGGACTTCAGTAGTTTATTGTTAATGTCATTAACGCATTGATATGATATTGCAATTTGTTAACGAAGATACGGCGAAACTGTGTTCCAAAAAGCTGTAACCTTATTTACATGGTGTCGACAAGGTAATGAAAGCTTCATGTAGTAAATATAAATCAATGCGAATATTCGAATATTCGATTCAATGAAAATGCGAATATTCGAATACCGAGTTTAGTATTCGATGCCATCCCTACTAATTACATATTGATACCTAACCTTTTTTGTGCCAGCTCACAAAACGCTATTATTGTGTTCCTGTTTTTAATTGTTTTTGATTAAATATTCGATATTTAATACACTAACATAAATAATATTTCCGCGATTTGTTTCAGAAAACTTGAAGGAGGGCCACACTAAACCGAGGTATTAAACATGTATAACTGTTCCTAGTTGCACTATACATTGCTAATTGTATAAAATACTTGTAAGAACAACATGAAATGCGCATGCAAACAACATGCATACATTACAATCATATACAAATTATGTGTATTTTCCACTATTCGGAACGTTAACATAAGTATATTGTATTAGCATATACATGTATGTTAAGATATATACAATTTAAGGTCTGACAAAACCACTGGCGATGAAGGTGCGTACACTTCAATTCAGCAGGATTTAGAAGAGAGCAGTCACCGTTATAGCACACCTACATCAACACCCGAGCAACAAATTGTACAAGGTGACGAAATGTTAAACACTCAGAAGAGTAAATTATATGAAAATTTGGTTGAGCATGAGGGGTACGGAAATACCACTAAGCGCTCTTGGTGCATGCATGATTTAACAAATCATTATTGAAAGGTTTGATAGACATTCACGTTAGTTTTGGATGTGTTACCTAAGTATGACAAAACTTGTCTATATATATTGTAATTTACATATTCCGAATATATCCGAATACAGAAACATGTTATTGAGTTTCTGCTTCAATCTTTACACCTTCTTCTACTTATTTTGTTTAGTGATCGATTCGCGTCCTTTAAACGTCATCTTTTAATGTTTCTTTTGAAGGTCATCCACAACAAAACACGCCTGCTTACGGGTATGTATGTTATGTCGCAATAATTACATGCACATAGTATGTATTATGTGCAATACATAATTTATTAATAACACATGTGCAATTATAAATTATAAAATATATTTAATCAATGTAAATGTAAAGTATAAATGTAAAACGAAATTTCCAATTAAACATGGTAATTCTTGTCCATGAATATTGCGTCTGTCATTTTGTTTCAGTTCTCCTGGCACTATCACGTACGAATCACTGAACAGAAGTACACAGTCTGTAGAAGAGTATGAAATGATACAGTCAAGTCGTCACTGAGTTCGTAGTGTGTTCGTAACGTGGTGCATCGTTGCTCTACCGCGGACCATGCTAGGACACAAGTAAGAGCGTATTAAAGTGTCTCTCATGGAATGTAGAAGGACTTACTGATGAGAAAAAATACTCTCAAACAATTTTATAAATATTCTTTGTGGATATGACATTATATGTCTAAGCGAAACGTGGATTAATATTAACTCTGCCATTGATGTTAAGGGATACTCAAACCCCATTCACTCTTATCGAAAATATCAAAATCGACGCGCAAAACGATCAAGTGGCGGTCTCATTGTTTATCTTAAAGATAGCATCAGAAACGGTGTTACCCTAGCTTAAAACTCAGTAGATTGTATTATTTGGATTAAACTTGATAAGAATATTTTCAATATGAAGGATAATGTATATATTTGTTTTACATACATGGCTCCGGAATCACCCCCGGTCCATAATATGTATAATGTTTATATTTTCACTCAACTGGAGCAAGATATTTTATTGTTTGAGGACCGTGGGAAAATATTTGTGTCTGGCGACCTAAATTGTAGAACTGGTATTAAGCCAGATTATATCCAGTTTGATCGCAATTTAGGTGAAGATGACGTAATTGTTATTGATACTCCCACGCCTCGGAAATCACGAGATCCCACCTCAAATCATTTCGGTGAGTGTCTACTCGATATATGCAAAGCGACAAATCAGCTGATAGTTAACGGTCGATGGCCATGCGACGGGGGTAACTTAACTTGCATGACTCATAACGGTACTAGTGTGGTAGATTATTTGTTGACACATCGTTATAATTTTGATCTGCTTGTCAATTTCACTGTTGGGGATTTTACTACTTTTTCAAATCACGCGCCACTCTCCTTTTCGTTTAAAATAAATACTGTGTGCCGGAACTCCACTGGAAATTTTAAATCGCGGTATTATAAATTCGAATCAAAACACAAAGACTCGTTTGTGTGCGACATAACAAATAATTTAGATACTCTAATAAATGATTTTAATATTGAACTCAACGGGAATGGAGATGTAAATAGTCTCACGTCGATATTTACGAACTTTTTATGTATTTACGGAAATAAATATTTTGAAAAAAGCTCTGTAAAACGAAATGTTCGTTTTCGTGAGGGGAACAACTCAAAATATTGGCTTGATGACGAATGTAAACGTAAATATACCGTATATAAAAAAGCCGTTAGACAATTTAACAACACACTATCGGACGCAGACAGAGTAATAATGCGAAAAAAGACTATTAATATCAATGTCGAAAGTCGAAATATTTCTTTAATCATTCGCGCTGTCGCAAGATGAATGATCTTAGGCGGAAGTCACCCAAAGAATGTTGGAAAATATTTTAACCGCGAAAAAATACACTGCTGGAGATGATATTTCAAATGAAGAATTTAAAAACTTATTTTAGTAACCTCATGTCTGGTAGTGACAGGCAAATTAACGATGAATATTTGGACTTTATCACTCAATTTGATGACAGTCAAGAATTTAGAGCGACGTTCGAGTCACTAGATATTCCAATTTCAGTTGATGAAATTTTAAAAGCAGTTAAAAGGCTTGGTGTAAATAAATCCCCTTCCATTGACAATGTTTTTTTTTTCAATCATATATTAAACTCAATGTCATTTCCACGTGCATGGGCCTCAGGCATGATTATCCCTATTCATAAATAAGGTGTTAAATCCGACCCAAATAAGTATAGGGGAATTACGCTAACAAGCTGTTTCTCTAAATTGTTTACCATTGTATAGAATGAGAGACTAAACTCATTGGCAGTTCAGTTCTAATGGATGCTCAATTTGGATTCAAAAACAAATATAGCACTCTCAACCCAGTATTTATTTTACATTCGTTGATACAAAGACAAATAACGCATAAGAAAAAATTATATTGTTGTTTTGTGGATTATCGGAAGGCCTATGACTGCATAAATTGGAAGCGGCTGTGGTTCAAGCTTATTAAATTAGGAATTGACAGCAAATTAATGTCCGTTGTACGTTCAATGTATAGTGAGGTAAAACTGTGTGTCAAACACTTGGGAACATTGATTTATTTCAACAGCAATCTTGGATTATTCCAAGGGAGAGATAACCTCTCCGTTCTGCTTTTCCCTCTACCTAAATGACATTGAGATGCATTGACAAGAAAATATCGATACTGGCATTAATACTGATCAAATCGATATATTTTTACTATTGTTCGCAGTTCTTATATCGGAATCGAAAGATGGTTTACAAAAGACTCTTGATAGTCTATGTGCATACTGTCGTCAATGGAATCGCACGGTTAATATAGAGAAAATTAGAAGCATGGTCTTCAGAAAAGGGCGAAGGTTGGGGATTGACAACAAATGGATTTATACAAATCAAGAAGTTGAAGCTGTTAACTCGTTCAATTATTTAGGGGTGGTGTTTTCCAATGGCGGCTCCTTCGATCAGGCTATGAAAACACTCGCGGGAAAAGGATTTCGATCTCTACATTCATTAATGTCCTTAATTAGAAATAACAATGTGCCAATAAGTATTATGTTTAATCTGTTTGATGCATACGTACTATCAGTTTTAAATTACTACTCAGAAGTTTGGGGTTATGTACTGTCAGAAGTTTTAGAAAGAGTCCATAAGAAGTTCTGTAAATGGGTATTATATGTAAAACAGTCTACCAATACTCTAGCATTGCCTTGCGAATTGGGTAGATTTCCATTGTTTATTGAAAGATATTTTAGAATGATTACATATTTTTTTAATCTTCAAACTGTTAAACAAGACAATTGTATTTTATATACCATATTAAATGAACAGTTAAATAATATAGATGTAAACAATTCTGGCACAAATTAGGCCTCACAGGTACGTCATATATTACAGATATCCGGTCTAAATGATATATGGCTCTATCCCGGTTCTCTTAAGATAGAAGCATTCATTCCCATATCCCATATTAAGAACTCGACTCCGAGATATCTATATTAGCAATTGGCGGTCAGATCTAGACCAATCAACGTCTCTAGATGTATACAGAGAAATAAAACAATCAGCATATATAAGTCTGTTGGAAAATTCAAAGCACAGAAATGTCTTGGCCAAATTACATTTGTCATCTCACAAATTAAACACTGAAATCGGTCGGCACAATAATATACCAAGAAATGAACGGAAATGTACACTTTGCGACCAGAATGATATTGAAGATGAAATCCATTTTATTCTCAAGTGCCCCATATACACCCACATTTGACAACAATATATCCAAACATATTTTCATACACGCACACATTTGGTAAAATATATTGCTTTAATGTAATGTGAAAATAAAACGATCATAAAAAGGCTGGCAACATATTGTCATAAAACATTTCAACTAAGAGAAACATTAATTTAATTTATCAAATAATATATACATTTTTTTTGCTCATTCTAATTTTGACTCTTTACACATGATATGTCTGTCCAATATTTACGGAAACAACAATGTTTACTTACGTTTCCTTAATATAGCCGTATGGTGTCTGTTTGCTTATTCAATATTAAAATAGTAACACATTTCTTGTATTGTTCCCTATAGGCTAGATATATATTGCTCCGTACTTATCGTATGACTTACGACTTTAAATTTTACTACTATAATGAAGTTATTCTACATTCCTGTCAAGCTTCCAGTACTGATGTAAATTACAATTAATTGTAACAACTTGTATCTTGTTTACCTTAAAACACTCTCACTTTTATGACTTTTGAAATTAGATAAAAATGTTTAATTTATAATATTCAAATGTATTATTTTCATGTCACGTGCCATGTATGTTTTCATTGTTTGTATAACGATAAGATTGTATCCCTTAAGTTAAATAAATATTATGTTATGTTCTGTTCTGTTGATAAATCTGCTGCCAATAAGTATGTAAGGAACATTAGACAATTATATGTGAACATGAATATAAAACGCTAATTTGTTCAGTATCGTTCAAGTGTATGTGACATTTATAGTAGAGCATATGCGCTTACAAAACGTTTATACTTCATACGTTCGCACATCGTGCAAATTAGTATTTTTGGTAAAATTATATGGACCTAATACATCGACCGCAATGAATGTTATATATTTGTAAGTATTTCTCAAAAAGTTAATATGTTGCTCATCTACGAACAAATTTATATTGGATAACATGTATTCGTTTACAATCTACAAGTGTCGAAGCTAAAGTAACGCATATATCAACAAAGAACATTGTGTTCAACGTGTTTTCGACTACACATTGTAAAATTGGCAAATGCATTATGCTTATACTAAGTAATGATACTGATATAGACATCGTATAAGCATGAACATGTATACAATTAACATAAACATAGTATTTAGCATATGCCCCAATACTCACTATCTTACAGCAGACATTGTAATAGTGAATAATTCTTACATCATTCTGTACATGTGTCTTTAACCAGCGGGTGATGCCGACACTAAATACGATATTTAATGCAGCAAACCGCCGCATCACTTATTCAATGCACACCACAACTATATATACATATACTAGTCACGCAACATGTTATTTTAACTGATTCAATAGGGTGTCCGCATATCTATATCCCAAACACACTATATAGGGAACAATTTGTCCCGTCCCTTCGCGTCCAGTCCTAAATTGTTTTACACATTTGTTGAAACTAGTAGTTTCAAACTTGTAATACATATTTAGCAGATTTAAATCTTTTTGACCCGGACCATTACCCTGTCATGAATTTCCTGAATCATGATCCTTTGTGACTAATCATCTTTGTTCAGTTTCTTGTTTAGGTCAACTGTTGTAAAATATATTTGTTCTACACTTGTTATGCATATTCAGCATGATGCGGTGAGTAAATGTACTTCCGTTTTTCCAAAATTTGCACCAGTGAGACGTAACAAAATCCAAACACTCCGCACAGTTGATCGACAATCTTGTAATTACCATCAATTGTGTGTTAATCAACCTTTCCGTAGTCCGTACGCGTCCGTTAACTTCAGAATCCGCACTATTCCGTTGAAACACAATCCGAACACCTCCGTTCTTCTGCACCATTACGCAAAATTCAGCAAAACGATTCTAGGTGTTAAACATGTATTCTAACACGTCACGCGGCTTTTTTTCCCTAGACAAAGAAGGAAATCACGTACGGCTAAATCGGCAATACTTATTACATTTACATAAATTATTAAACGTAAACATTATTGACAATTTTATTTTATTCGTGTTTGTTAGAATGTTACTTTCACTGTACATATCATAAATGAACATGACGTCATATTGTTTTTATTTAGATTTTAATCAACGAATCTGACGTCATTCGCTCAATATTTATGAAGGAAGTTGACGTCATATTGTTTTGTTATGATTCATTGACGTCACTGAAACAACTCAAGCCAAGTCAATATTTGTTTATTGTCGGCACATATGAATAACATATATACACATAATCTATGTATAGCTTTTTACCGACCTTATGAAACGCGTGTGAATGTGCTTTGTAGGAAGATGGGCAGAGTGAAGATAAAATATAGATATCATTCAATAACTTCAAAATAGAGACTAAGATCGTGTTAGAATTCGCACTCGTGATTTAATTCCCGCGCATCTATAATCCTTATCGTGGGTCAATTGACAAGAAACTATGATATAAAAATATGATTTCTTCATTAACATCCCATTTCTATACATCATTGAAAAGTGTGTGTGTTTTGCTACGTGTAGGTTCTCATTGATATCTTAACAACAAACAACAATTAAGAAAGACAATCGACAATAGACCTCTGCAAATGAATTCTTAAAAAGCTGTACATAAACAAATACAAATAAACATCAATCTCCACGCATAGATCTAACTGGTTCTGAGCCTATCTCGATTTTAAATCCCGGCCGGCATGAAGTTGCACGTGACCTAATCAGATCAAATAGGGCAATCCATTTGTGTTTATTTCATTTCAACTCGCAAAATGTATAACTGAACCAAAAATCAAACGTTTTTTAGTCCTTACATCTCCCTTAATCCCTTCCAAATCTGGAAGTATTTCAATCGCGTCGGCAGTGGTTACTGAAGAGTACCCAGGAGGAAGTAACTGCTGCGATGAGTTGCAATATACATAAGTAGTTATCTGCCCTTGGAACAAATTTAAATGAAGGAAAACATTTCAGGAAGACCTTTGTTTACAATAAGGATTGTTATGGAAAACTATTGAAAATGGTAATATATAGTACGAGGGTTAAACCTATAAATATTTAGCCTATTTTCGGTGTGCAAAATCATCTATGACAATACAACAATAGCAAACAAACGATTGGATAAAAACCTATATATATTTTGGCGAACCAGGAAGTAAATCTAAAGATACATTTAATTGTTTTACGAATATTATAATTAAGATAAATGGGAGAGCTTTCGTTACACGTTTACAACAAGAACTACTATATTAATTGGGTAAATACATGATACAAAGTATACAAAGACAATATATATATATAACTGTATTAAAATTATGTACGACATTCAAACCCATACTTAAGCGATTTTCTATGAACATGAGCATGCTTAGTAATTATCTACGACAACAATATTTCCATATGGGTACTAGCTTTTTTATGTATTTCAGTCGAATATTCTTAACTGACTATCCACTTGCTTTACTAAAACTATCGTTTACAAATATAGTTTAGCCACAAAGTCCCCAGCGGTCGGTGGTAAGCTAGTTTGTGTAAACATGTCTTTGTTAAAACGTTTGCCTACTCTGGTGATATTTCCGGAACTGAAAGTGGAACAAAACTGAACGCATACAGCATGGAAGCATTGTACTTCATAACAACAAATATAACAAATAAGTTTTTATTTTTAATTCAATGCTGTTATAAAGAGACGGATTGATATAACACGGATCCTCTTATTAAGGTCCTGTTGAAAAAATGTTTCATGGCTTATGTAATTTCTATTCACCCCAGTCGAAATGTAGTATAAAGCCTGTCTTGCATTAACAGATGCCACTTGTGCATTCGATACTTAGGCCTGAGTCACACAGTCGACAGTTGTAGTAGCAGTTATCTCCGTAAGTTACTTAAATGTAAAACATTTATTTACTGTCTCTTATTGTGCTATGTGCAAAGTCGTTTATCTCTCCGCCTGTCCCATTAATAAATATGTGATTTTTGTGTGTTTTAACATACATGCATTTAAATTTGTGCGCATGTTGTAATATAACGTATGTTGCTCCTTCTTAGTACTAACAGGGGGGTGAACGTATTTGGCACCGCGTAATTTTTAAGTTGGACATTTGCATCGAGTAATCAATATGGCCGTCTAAATGCACCTTTTAATGGACATTCCAAGATTTGTTCGACTGGTTAGTGGGTTTTAATATTATTTTCGAAAAATTAAACGTGCTTATCGATTGGTACTGTGATGAAACTATACGCGGTTTTTTATTTTAGCTTCGTAGTATAGAATAAAAAAGTTATTGAAGTCATTATGTACTATGATGTTTGTTTACATATTGGAAAACGGTTAATTTTCAGTTTTTGAGTTGTTTAAGAGACGCTATAGGAGGTTATTGTATATATATTTGCTGTTATTTTGTGTGGAAAATAACCATATTTAGACTTTATATGCATTTGCACCACATCTGGGGCTTGTACGACGAAAAAAACTGGTTTATGCCCATTTTGGCACCCAGTAATATATTTATGCCCATTTATGCATATAGCAATTTGCTTAAATGTAAATAAACTGCCATTTTCATTATTTCTTTTATAGTTTTTCAAGTTAGGACAGGATAATATTCGGTGTAAACATATGATTATACCGTTTTCAACGTTACTAATACATTTTAACTAAATTTGTTCTCAAAACCAGTAGCACATATGTTTACGGATTATGTTTACAAAAACCATATCCACTTCAGGAATCACATACAGCTTATTTCAATGCGCCAGACGGATTGGCAGACAAACAAAAATAACTACACCTGCATCGACCATGCTTGAAGAATCTCAGAAGAAGAAATGCAACGGATGTTGGCTAGTTCATACAATGGGAATTGAATGAAATGCATGTTTTACTTATTGTAAAAAATAAAAGCGCGTATTTGAATTGTTTTGTTTTGTTGTATTCATATGTACTGTACGATATTGGGAATTACACAATATAGCAGCACAGTAAATTGTATATGTACATTGTATAATATTAACTATGAATTTAAAATGTGATTTTTAATTAATTCAAATATATGTCTGTATGTAAAACACGTTTTCAAATCACTATCTACATGTATGTTTCATTTAACTTCGATATAATCACATTTAAAAAAACAAAACTGAACAAAACATAATTTTATTACCCCTAGGATTACAACGATACAACATTCGAAATACTAATGAACGGTGAATAGATCTGAAAAGGAACAATTGCATACATGTATATGGAACGACTATTTTAGTATTATATTATAGTACAATTTCCATTTTCACAATCAAATAGCTACACAAAATAAATATGCAATATGTTAATCAAATGATAAAAAATAATAGTATGAATGCCATTCAATCAGTGTATGTATATTTACTTTTGACATTAAATATGAATAACATATACTCATCAATGTTTCTGTTGATAACCAGACGGTGTAAAAACATACTTCTAAATATGTTTAACACACCGAATCACGTGTCTAATACGATGGTTTATGTGTCACATTCTTAATACACTATGTATACACCGAACATGTTTCTAGTCCTCATTATGTCCCCCATTCAGTTGGGTTCTGACCTCTGTGAAATGTCCGTGCATGTAGACTCGAACGAGCAAATTTTTCCCGACGCATAACCGACTTTCTTTATGTTGTCTGTGCATAACTGTAAACATAAGTAATTAAATTAGCAGAAATCAATAGAACATAAATGCACCTATATACGTTTAATTAAAAGTCAATCAAAATCATTGTGTTCCAGCGTTAAACAATACAAATAAGTGCCATCGGCACTGCCAGTGGTGTATAAATTTGCAACGAATAGAGTAACATTTAAATAGATTCTGGTTTCAAGCAAAATAGCCATGTATACATTTTTTAATATAAATGCTACGTGGTAAAGGCCAACTACCCACGTATTGGGCTGGATGCGGGCATATGTAGATAAAACCATCAAGGAAACGTGCATTCTCCCAATTCAGTGACAGACATTTCATTGTGTACATTCATGAATAATTATTATGTGAATATATGTAAACTATCAATTTTGCAAACTTGATAAATCTTTGCTATGTGCGACATATTTTAGATTTAACAATAATAAACAATTTAAATTGTCCATTTATTAAAATACTTAGTCTGAAAAGAAGACCACTGACCATAGTAGTCAAAAAAAACCGTGCTGATATCCATAATATTTTAACCCTGTTGTTAAGACAATATGTGCATCGAGGTGTCCAAAGAACTATGGAGCGTGTTTTGCGCTATATAAGAAATTTCAAAGAAACACGAAATCAACGAAATATGCAAAAATCTACCTTTTTCACCCAAGATGGCGTTTTTTGTTTGCAATTTGTATGGTCTACAGCAGAGCGAATACCCGTTCTGGTAATGTGAGTGAAATATTTTTTGAATCGTGGCATGTCTCACTGAAAACAAATAATTAATAATTAACTTAATCAAAAATATAAATTTATCCTTGAAAAAAATATTTCTTTGCAAATTTATACAAACAAGAAAACAAACTTAAAGGGCATTATAGTTTGTGCTTTTTTACGGATCAAATTATTTAAAACTGTATTTTTAACACGGTAATTCATATACAAATTAAAACAGAACAATATCATTTTGCCAAACAATCAAACTACGAGACTATCTTTACGTTTATTCCTTTTACTCTGTGCACAAACGGGCATAAACGTATTACTAGGTGGCAAACTGTGCATAAACCAGTTTGTTTTCGGCCGTATAAGCCTCAGATGTAGTGCAAGCGCAAAACCAAGTCTAAAAATGGTTATTTTCCATATGAACACATCGAAACTGTATACAACAACCTCCAATAGCGTCTATAAACCAACTCAGAAACAAAAAATAAACCGTTTCAGAAATGTATACAGACATCCTGGTCAGATCGTGGTTCATAATGACTTCAATACTTCTTTTATGCTAGCAGCTACGAAGCTGAAATAAAAAAAAAACGAGTGTAGTTTAATCACAGGACCCTCGATAAGCCCGTTTAAATTTTCGAAAATAATATTAAAACCCACTTACCAGCTGGACGAATCTTCGAATGCCCGTTAAAATGTGCATTTAGACGGCCATATTGATTAGTCGATGCAAATGTATCACTTAAAAATTACGCGATGCCAAATACGTTCACCCCCATTACTAAGTCTCAAATATTATGTTTTTAAACTGCTGATCATCTTAATTAATTAAACGTGTGTGGTTTATGTTTACAGTGACATTGATAGGCTCATACAAATACATTTAAGACCATATACCTCGAACAGCAAGGTCACGTGTGTCAAAGCTTAGATGGTCCCTGGAATCCGTGCATGAAAATGCCGCACACATTAAATCGTTAACAACTTTGATAGTTAAATATAATTCATAAATGCTTGCATTTGAAGTCACAATATAGGCAGAAGTAACTGGTGCGCACACATCAACCGACCAACAGCATTTGGTCATAAATTCGTCATGTTTAGCCCATATAACACCGAACCCCGCATCATTACGACATGTCATCGTGAAAGGCGATCCAATTTCGGGTATTACATCTCAAACGCTTTCCCTGTAAAAAAAACAGCAACAGTTGATTGCATATAAGTGTACATAAGTGGTAGTGTCCACGTTCACTTATTACGTATAAGCGTTTGTCACTGAGTTACTTGAACGCATACGTAGTGTAATGTAACAATAAAATGGAATGTAATAAGCCATACATTCAATAAACACATGGGACCGCAGAACAAAACTAACTGTACACACCCATTACACCGTTAAAATCAATACGACCTATTCTGTAAACGGAAAGAAACACTTCTTAATAACTCATCGTTTACCCATGACTATAACTTGGAAAACATGGCTGTACAAGCTTTTATCTTTATTTTGGATTTACGTCATTTAAATGCTTTTACAACGTGTTACAGTATCGAACAATTTGGTGCACTTATAGCCAATGCATTAAATACATGATATATACTGACTTTTGCATTGTTTATCACATTTCACCATACAAAATTAACCTGAGTTCCTCATTGATTTGGTTTATTGTTCAGTTGTGATCCCGTTCGAATGTTTGGCACATATACTCGCATGTGTTCGTATTCAATAGAAGGTAACAACTAAATGTTTAGAATAGAAGTTATGCTAACGTATAGTTGATTTCAGAGTTATTCTGGAATTTGATCCGTTCAAGTACAATAAGATACCAGATCATATTAGTTTTATTTTTACTTAATGATTCAAATTTTAAATCCTTTCAAAATGCAATATAATGAATTTCTTAAAAGAAGAAAAACACAGTAAGAACAATTGTACGTGTTACATGCTGCGACGTTATGTGCATTGTTCACATAACCATCAGTCTTGATCACTTTTGTTGCCAACTAAACAAACACTCATATGTGCATGTTATTACATGAGCTAATTAATAATAATTTAGACAATCACACATAATATAAGAACCCAAGTCAAACAAAATAATTGACGTTTAAGTAACTGTTAAAATGTAACAGCATACAATATAATCTGAAAAAAGACACATAACCGCAAAGAGTTTTCAACAGCGTAAAGCGGTTGTAAAATAAATAGTTCGGGAATTTATCGTTGTATCCATTATGCGCTTATCTTTGCACACTCAAAAAACTAAGCAAACGACACAAGTTTTTGTTAAAAGGCCAAGTTAAAGGAATGTCTGGCCACTCCATGGGGTATTCCACTATGTGTATTGGTCCACCATAAAATATCTTATCTGTAATCTTTTCTCTCAACTGGCTTTGTCCACTGTTTCCCCTGCATCAGTATTGATCTCAGCTGATAAGGGTCGCCACACTGTGTCCACACTGTGACCACAGCAGGATGCCAATACACAGGGGTATAATACCACTTTTTTTTGGGGGGGGGGGGGGAGGGGTTAGTCAAATTAAGAAGGATTAAGCTAGGCCTTTAATAAACTATTCTGCAGAGAAGTGTAGTATATAAGGGGCTAATGTGCATTTTATATTGGATTTTTAACGTGTTCTTATTTACGTACACATCGGGTAAGGAATTAACTAAACATCTGTATTGATTACTGAAACAGAACAAAACGTCTATTTAATCCTTTCATTAAGCACTTGTTTATTAAAAACTACCAATTAAACGGAACTTTTGTTGGATTAATTTAAAGATCGGTTTATATTATGTTTTGTTTAAATCTTAATAATTATTTGTGCACAATAACATCAACAAACGTCATCCATACCATTACATTTTGTGTAAACTGTTTTCAATTTAAAAGTTAAACGTCATTTTAAGAGAATGTATTCAAATAATGCAAACACGTATACCGAGAACATACGCGTGTATATGCTCATATGCTTCGTGTATTTTTAGAAGTACTGTCTCTGGTCCTGTGGGTTTCAAAACCAATATTGCAAGGATCTACAGATTTTCAAATGCGAATGCGATGAAGATGTGCTTGGTATACGATGGGGAAAAGGTAGTTCTCTGCCATTGTTTTTCGTTGGTACAATATACAACATGGGTTACAATGGGGTCTGTACTGCAATCGTTGCGAAGCTGAACCAAATAACACGTTATACAGTTACAACTGCATTTGGAATTAAAGTCAAACACTTACTGTGAAGAATCTGACTACAAATAATGACGGAGAGAATGGCAGTGTGTCGCATTTCCCAGAAGTGGCAGAAACCTACTTAGCAATGTTGTCGTACTAAACATCGTCGGAAAGTCATTAGTTGTTCGATAACAGTAATAAATTATACAAAAGCTCGAAGTGATTTTGGTGTACATTTCATGTTTTATAACGGCGAACAATCATCAAAGTCATGTTTAGCTTTGCACTGAATTTATCAAAATCGTTCATTCCGACACTGAAGTTTACCACACTGTCGCATTTAACAATATATTGATCCAGGACACTTAAATAAGCACTTACACCAATACGACTGGCTTTAATATGACATTTGTGTTCCACGCCTTATAACAGCTCCAGTCAGTTATGTTACACTGACCCTAGATATTGACATTATTTCTGCTATTGATATGCAAACCATCCCCAACTATCAGTTGGTTCAAGAGCAGCAACACACAAACCACCGCGACAATAAATATAACACACCAATCGTCTTCGTTTGCAAGCGAAAATGGAAAGAAAAACTCACTTATCCTGTTGTCGTCCAGAGTAGACAATGGAGTCAACATCTATTATACTGCGGAAAATGTTGCAGCCCCAACAGAATAGAGGAAACTGTCCTTAAACATTGTGCGTATGTCTTGCTATTATTAATACCTCTTATATTCGTTGCATTGATTTCTACTGCACAATTTCATTATTACATACAACTACTATTTCTCGCTATGATCATTTCGTTTATTGATTATGTACTCGTAACATACTATTATGTTACAAAGATGGACCTAGCACGCCAGTTTGTAAATATCAAGGGCGGACAGAGAGTGGCCCAATCTGGATAATTTAACACAGTACATGTACAATATCCGGTGCTTATGATAGAAATCCGGCCTCGACGTACACGTGAACATATCCCACAGGTCTCTACTACGGACAGAATATGACACTTGGTAGTGTACACGCATTGTATGATGGCAATTTTACGGTCCAAGCAAGAAACACATTTCATGCAACTGGCAGTACAGTAGGTGTTAATAAAACGAATCAACACAATATCCGGCTGATAGTTTTGTGTAAGTAGTTTGGTGTAGCATAAAGACATAATATCACACACTTGTATGCATTTCGATATGTTAACGTGTAAGGAGATAATTAAAAATACAAACAGCTTAAATGTTATTTAAACCTGCGTTAGTGTACAATACCTCACTACTATGCATTGATAAATAAATACGTACTGATAAAACCACATGATACCAATGAATTATGTTATGCAAAATACAAAATCAGTGTGCTTTAATTTTTTTATTCAGATCCCCCAACACCGCCAACGCTAATGATTGGCAATGTCACAGTGTTTGGCGTTTTAAATGTCATCATTGGTAACAATCTTAACATTAGCTGCTCAAGTCAGAGTAATACCCCGCCTACATCGTAGACTTGGTCACCTGGTGGTACTGGAAATAGCACTGATCTTGTACTCAGCATTGTACAAGATCCGGCAGCTAACGTACATGTGTTCAGCGGAAAACGTCAGGCAACCAATTATAGCTGGAGCGGTAACCGGACATTCGAGTTCGATTGTGACAGTAGATGTACAGTGTAAGGAAGTGCATAACATGAATAAGAATATAACCTACATTTTGAGCCAATGGAATAACTGAACTGAACCCAGTATGTACAATGCCTAATCAATAAATACATGTTCTTAACAAATGCTCTATCTTGCTTTCGTTTGGTTATTTGTAACCTCGCCTTCTTAACAAAATGGAGTAAGCATTACCATACATGGGTATCTACTATTTACATGTACGTTTTACTGCGCTCGCTCCGCCTTCTAAATCTATAAGATTTTACTTAATATGTTCTAACTATTACTTAGTGTACCGCATGTGCAAGTAACAACCTCCATAAGTATATGCGAGTTGGTTGTAGGCTATTTAAATATGTTTTTATCCGTTCATGACCTTAACTTAAATATTCCTTGCAGCCATATAAATATATGTCCGAAATTTAAAACAGAAAAAAACTTAAATAGAGCAGTTATGTCAGTAATGTAATATATCAGTGACAGTATACATATTTGTGTATGTAATATATTATTTCTTATGGTATATGTC
This sequence comes from Congeria kusceri, assembly GCA_027627225.1. Classification (NCBI taxonomy): domain Eukaryota; kingdom Metazoa; phylum Mollusca; class Bivalvia; order Myida; family Dreissenidae; genus Congeria; species Congeria kusceri. Next base: position 23,006,188 of record CM051030.1, read on the forward strand.
CTAATAGTAATGCAGATCCACCATATATTCCAACAATACACATTGGAAATATTACCGGCCATGAAGTGTCCGGAAAGAAATTAGGAGTGGTGTACGGTGCAACTATAGCTCTCGCCTGTCATTCTAACTCAAACCCGCCTCCATCCTATTCCTGGCCAAATCACCTCTTGACAGGAACAGTTCAACAAAATACCACAATTACGTGCAACGTATCCAACACCATGTACCCCATACTACACGCACCGGTGTCTTGAAATAATATTGCAACTATAAAAATATATGTGTTATGTTAGTAGACGTAAATGCTAATCAAATATTTTCGATCATTTGTTGAAAATTACCTAGTTTACCGCAACGAAATGTGTCAATACAATTCAGTTGTTCATATACATTCTTAAAAAAATGGAATCATCGTTTTAAAATTAATTAATATTAAATGTATAAAATATAGGCTTATATGTGCATTCCATGGTTTACGTTGTTGTATTGCATATAAAAATTCTAAATTCATATACGAACATAAACAACTAACATACTTCTATGTCATTAACAAAACGATAACAGAAACAACAGTGGTTGTGACTTGGCTTCCGAAATTTAACGGCGGTATGTCCCAAATATTTCAACTGCAATACCATGCATCCTCACAAAATTCATGGACGATTCGTACGATTTACGAGTCGTTAGATGGTCTTAAGCCGATGCATGCGATGATAACCGGACTTCAAAGTTAAACAGAATACATGTTCGATTTGATTGGTTGAATCCAAATGGTAAATAAAATCCATTCAAAGACAGATTCAGAAGGTTGGTGTCCAATGAAAACGGTATGCAGTTTACATGTATAAATATGCATAAGCACAATTGGATGATTGTTATTGAACTTAGCCGTATTCCAAACATTGACATGCTGTACTAAAGAAGATGAGTTTACGGAAGTGACATTATATATGGTCCTCTCAGGTTTTAATGGCTACATAGAAAAACATGCAAGCATTGTGACTGATACAGTCATGTCAATACAGTATTTGTTTCTATCAAATATCATTAAGCGCGTGTGTCGCATGTTACCATGTATGAACTAGAATCTGTATCGAAATTTAGAAATATATTATGTACAACCCGTACCAATTAAAAGGTGGATGTCTTGTATTGCAGATAATACAACAACCAAATTAAAGAGAGGTACACCTGTAGGAGGAATTGTTGGAGGAATACTGCCAGAATTTATACTCTTAGTAATTTCAGTCACTGTGATTTGCCTGAGGAGAAAGTTGGACTTTCATTTACACGTAAACGTAACACAGCATCACTGTTCGTGGTATAATGAAACCAAAAGCAAATGTTCGCATTGTATTTGATGTATACATCTTATCTGTTTGAACATGTTTCACTTTAATGGCGGGAATGTAAACATTATATAAATTGTTTCACTTTAATGGCGGGAATGTAAACATAATATAAATTATTTTTAATAAATAATATATGATAATGCAACTCAAATTAAAACACAGTTTTATACATGATAAATTGTATTTTAAATCTAAATATTACAAACAATATATTTCTGATTTATATTTTATACATTACCATTTAGGCTATCTCATATTATTTTGTAATATGAATTGTTTTCATGATCTATTTCAGAAAACAGGGACGAGCATAATACTAAATCAATGTTATGTGTAAAAACTTTACTGGTGTCTCTAAATATTTTATCCTATTACTACAGCCAACTCAATTGGAAAACAACCCATCGTATAAAATTTAGTTTTATTCGGTAGTTATTTTTAGCACACGTTTTTTTGATCGTTATTGTTAGAAAACTATGTATTTCAATTTGACGTCATACCAAATAATGACGTTTTTAGTAAACGAAACAAAAGTGTTGAAAATGGGAAACCAAAGCTATTTTTTATTTCTGTCAAACTTTCACGCCGCTTACATGATTGCTGAGCACAGCATAATGTGATAAATACAATATTAATATAAACTATATAGATAAATATGATATAAAACGTTTTGGATAAATATCAAGTTTATCATGCTCGGCAGGAAACAGTGTACGTAGCGCTCGATATGTCTCGCTCTAATGGTTTTAGGCCTAGCATAATAAACTTGATATTTTTCCAACACTCGCATAATATTCTCTTTATTATTTGTTCACACCTAAGCAATATAAACATGCATACCATATGTATACACTATTATCTGTTTTACTACGCGTATTCCATTATCCGGATCTTTTGTATATATGTTACCCGTTTAAAGTTTGACAACTTCTGGCGATACAGGAGCGTACACATCAATTCAGCATGAATTAGAAACCAACAGTCACTGTTATAGCACGCCTACAGCAGCAACAGAGCAACACATTGTGCAGAAGACGCAGCATGTCGAACGTTTACAAGCAGAGCATATTCAATTATATGAAACTATGATTGCAGATAAGGAGTACGGACATGTAGGTATGTATTCGTTTTAATTATTCATTATCGAATGGTTTGATAAACATAAGTATCAGTTTCAGATGTCGTTTGTGTTGACGATAATAATGACGCATAACACAATTCACACGTATGGCTTTGGAAACCAAATAGCTGCGTGTACATCTTGAAAATGGAATACGACTAATAACGTAGTTTTCAACTGGGAGTAATATTTGTATCGATATGGTATTACTAAACTATCCATACACTGTAATGTAAACGTCAGCTTCATGAGTACTTGACACTTTGTTCAGTTGGCCGGGCAATATCACTTACGAATCTCTTACCAGAAGTGCACATCCTGTAGAAGTGTATGAAATTGTTCAAACAACTAGACGTTGAGTGTGATATACGTGCATTTGTTTTGTTGGTATTACCAATTTTATCACCATAGTACGTTGAAATGACATAATCTGATGCCAACTTGTAGACCTACACTTCGTTTCTTTATAGTTACTGTATTATAAAATTCAATTATGGTGATTATGGAAGGAACTGTTTATCAAAATAAATTCTAAATTATAACTTTATCAGCGTCGATCATGTGTATATACTTATAGATTCGGATATATATTTACATATTATACTATATATTAATTAAAGCATATGTCCATTGTGCGATAAACTAGTATACGCATATGCCATTTATTGTAAAATCGTTTGATTGTAATATATCCTCATATTATTAGTTAATGTGTACTTTTTAGCTCAGATCGTACTTTCATATGCAATGTTACATATTAGTCTGTAGCTCCATAAATCACATAACTGAACAAGAGGTGAACTAAGTATTAAACTCTATAATTTGAATAAACACAATCTAAAATTACCACACGCTTCGATATTGATACTCTATTAACCGTAAAACAATGAAATGTATTATAAGGCTTCTATAAAACATTAAGCATGGATAATTACAAGACGTACTCAATTTGGAGATTGTTCGGTACAAGTTGCTGCTTAAACAAATCGTTTACAATATGTTGCATTGAAAGGTATTCTCTGTTTATTTCAGTGTAACTGTGAAATATCAGCTGCCATTCAGTCAACCGTATTTAATGACATTATAAATCAATCCTTTCAAGATTTCTGATAGATAATAACCATGAGTGTTCAACTAACTATTTATCGTAAACTTGAAATTTCCCTTGTTTAATACGAATTAAATATGGTTTCGCCTATTGATTTAACTGAATCGAGGTGAATTCTTAACTCATCTTAAAGGGACTATGTCACAGAAAAAGTCATCTCCTTCAGCATGTGTAATGTTTATATGTTCAAGAAATGAACAATACAAAGGCGTATAAATAAAAATCGTATGAATAGTGTACTACATTATGATAATTTTGTTAAAAACCAACAAAGAAAAATACTTGAAAAAATAACTCACGACGACGGAGTCGTAAGAACAAATGACAGTAGGCAGCGCTGTAACCAATTACGCTATGTTGACTTGTGAATGAATGTGCATAGTATGGTTATATAACAGACCCACAAATCTGTCGTCAAATTGTAAACAAGAAAAGAGCCAAACCAACAAGATCTAAATTATATAACGATTTTGTTCTCAGTATGCATCAATTATTTTTTCCATTATATGTGCATTATTGTCAACTTTATTATATGCCAATATTTATATTGGGCCCTTTTGGTTTACATAGTCCCTTTAAAGTGTGTGTGTGTACGCTCTTTATTACAACCAAAATTTTACAAAATAAGAATATGATAGTGTAGTTCAAAGTAGCTTAAAATCAACCGAACACTATTTTTGACAATAAAGCTTGCTAATTTTGCGTTTTACAGCAACGGTCCTTATTAAAATGTATTCCATTTTTAATCGATATGTAGTAATCGACTTTATTATGTTATTTTTATTTACGCCACTTTGTATATTCTAAGTATGTACAAACACATGTTAACACTATGTATTGAAAATAAATGTCATTCTATATTAATGAACCTGCAGTGATTGCGGAGCTTTTGTTGTACAATGGCATTTTAAATAGGCAAAACCTATTTTATTTTACTCATAATTATTGTTGGTGTATAAACAAACAAACACAGCAACGAACATACGGATACACGAATAGTCCAACTCGTAGTTGAGCTTAATAAAAACGACAAGTAAATACGCGTAGATATTTAAAGTGTGCATGTACGATCTTACAACAGATATAGTGGCATAAATACAATTAACCAAATAAATTTCAATCTAAAATGGAATATAAAGATAAGAACAAACATTTCTTTTAAACGCACAATAAGCTTGTTTTTAATCATCAAGTAGTGTTCGTCTGTACAGACAGAAACTAAAATACATGGATATACGCTGACTTGACAGTTGGGTTAGGTTACACAACACTAATAAACGATGCAAAAACTCGACACCTAATACTTGTTCATTGATTCTATTTGAATTGTTTCTAATGTCATGACAGCACACATACGTTTTTCTTTAGCAAGTCTAGTTTGTCCTTTTAATATATATTCACAAATATAACATCTCAACCAAATGAAACGGAAACAAAATGTATGTATCTCATCATCCTCCGTTTCCCTATTCGTGCATTACCGGTTACGATATCTAAAAATATCACCTAATAGGAAGCTGTATAAATTAAAATGTTATATGTCAGTCTTGCATTCTTGATGAATTCACTGATTTTGACAGCATACTACTAAACGATTCCTGTTGATAAGCCGAACAGATCCTGTTACAAACCCGCATTTCATCGCCCACAGAAATTTCATTCTTTAAACGTTTGTCCTTGGATGTTTTATACAAAGACAATATTGTTTGGAAGATACATTGTATAAAACTATGTTTAACATGGTGAATTAACTTATTCACCAGTAATATCTATGCCAATATTACGTGTATCAAGATTTATGGAGATGATAACACGCATATATAATAAGTTCATTTTATCTTAGCAATTGACCGAATACATTTAATGCCCCTACTGAAGGCAACTCAAAAATAGTGACTTAAAAGGATGTGTTGACACATTCTCAAATGTTCCTTTTAAATGTCATAATGAATCGAACCTGCAAACACTAAAACAGTTGGACCAATGTCTCAAACATTACATTGTATTACAATGACAGCATAAAAAAGTGGTGCTCTACTGTTGATTGCGTCTACGTCCACCAGATCTAATGTCAATGTCTCGATATTTCCTGAGCTAGATGGCTGTATATACATCGTCGTCAATATAATGCTCCGTGAGTCATAAACGTTGTAATTTTCATCAAAAAGAGCAGGGGCGGTTCCAGCATTTTTGTGTTACGTGGGGGGGGGGGGGGGGCGTAAACTGTTGATCATTTTCTTATGCAGTTATGACCTTTGTATATTCTATATGGTTCTGTACTGACCAGCTGGCAGTTTTAAACTGCCCGTTTTCCTTGCTAAGTATACACATTTGCTAAAAGTTGTTAATTTAAGTAACATTTATTCAACAATTCGGTTTATTAGTGACGCGAATAGTGTATTTTGTGCTCCTTTCGATTTCTTAAATAATCTCTAAGAGAATTTTGACAATTCCATAATTTTGTCAATAATTCGTTTAATTTCCAAAACTCAAAAGCGACTGTCTTTTATCCAAATACATTTTTATATATTTTTTTTAATGTAATTTGTAGTGCGTTAAAGGGTTGTGGTGCATCAATTCCAGCGGTTTCGTATTTGTCCCGGGACCATTAGTAATCAAATTTAATCACGAGCATTGATGTATGACAAATGCTTAATCTATAAGAAGTACCTCAAATATTTTATCTAAGATATGAAGATCGATGGAACTATGCTGTAGAATGTAGCTTTAGAGAAAAATGAAAAAAGAAGTTGTTGTACCAGAAGTTGTACAAGTAGGAGGAGGAGAACCTCTCGTCGTGTTCCTGATTAACTAAGTTTTCGCTTGCCCTGAAAATAACTAGTTCCTAACAAATAACGCTTCTTAATCTTAAAATAAATACGGATATCAGACTGCTGATATTGTTATGGATTAAAATAAAATTCATAACTTCGAGGTTTTTTAATGCATCATCTACACGTTAAATAGTAATTTTTCAGAGACATACTGTAAAATTAATAAATCCCAGACTGTGATAAAGTCCAAACTACATTTTAAAGTGAATTGGGTCATAAAGAAAACCATTTATAGATTTGTTTTGGAAAAGATGTAAATTGTTTTAAGTATTAAACCCTTTTTGAACAATATGGCATTGCAGACCTTACACGTTTCATTATAAAATTCAGTGTATATTGTATGAAATTACAGTACACACCACGTACAACCCGCAAAACACGCGATATGCGACAAGCCGATTTTATCGCGAAGCTCAGAGCGCTCGCTCGCGATGACACAAATCTGCGTTAATTCTCGCGACGAAAATTTGCGCGAATAGCGACAACATTTCGTGATATATTCGTCGCGAAATTTCCCGATGGGGCCGCCCACTATCTTTTGCGAATCTTCGCGAACTTTCGTGACGTCCCTTAGCGAAAATTTATCGAAGGCTCGTCATGACAGCGCGAATTTTGTGGCTTTCTCTTGGCGCGTACTGTAAAACATTCATGGTTTGCTCTTCATTTTCCCCATATATTCACCGATATATGTGACAAAGTTTATTCACCAAAACAAATTTATTTATCATACAGTTTATGCTTTAACCCTTTTAAAGTTTGGTCTTCATCTGCACTTTGTATCGACTAAGTTAGGCTTTTTCCATTATGGAACATACCATTCCCAGATAATTTTGTTTTTAACCCACGAAAACATACGGTTTAAAATATTTTTACATGATTCTTGCTGATTCTTCTATAATTTTTTTTATCGTTGTTAAGCTTCCAAATAAGCAAAGCAAAAAGTAGTTCCGATTCATAGCGCAGCATAATACAATGTAGTTCTCATCATAATTGCATTAATATTTGTCAGATTATGATATAATCTATATAATGTTATCGTTGTATATCGCCTATTAACAACTTTGTGTCGTTCTTATGTGTGGCCGTTCATGCTTATTTTTCAAATAAACGTTTAAATGAGCTTCTAGATATATTAATTTATTATTCTCAAACAGTTTACTTTGATACTGTGTCAGTAAAGATGCCGACCATTAAATAAAAACTTGAACTTGTTATCAATAATGTATTTCCCAAAGATATTTTATATATTAAAACATGATTTTATTTAAACTCACTTTATACAGAGTGTTTCAGGACATATCGTTATACATGTGTACAATAATAACGTACACTAACTCAGATTGTATAGAACGGCACAATATTAACCTACTTGCCATTAGCCGACGACCTATAAAAACTAGTTTGGTCGTATCCTTCCTTGTTTGGATTACCAACGCACAGGGTGGTACAAGTTTTAGGTTGGGACGCACTAAATGTGGAGTCATGCATCTCTCCACATGTCAACATGTATAAAACTTCCGTATCGATAATGTTAAAGTAGGAAGTCATTTCGCGATGTTTAGTTTAATAAATACGGCGTGTGTCGTTTTATTATGGATTACGTACCGAACAGGTATCGTTTGTTTGTTTAGCAGTTCGTGCCACGCGAAACCCCACAGCATTAGTGGTGTCTTTTACTTCCTTTGATTAATACTCGCGAAGCGACATCATTAAAGTTTGCGACGTTATCGGGCGGCTTCAGTACGATCTTTCGCGAAGAATATTAAGTTTTGCGTCCGACGAATATTAAGTTTTGCGTCCAACCAGTAAATATTCCCACGTGTCTTTAGGGTCATTATGTAAGTTCACTGACAAAGGCCTATAACCTTGACCTGCAATTAAGCAATTATGCCCCTTTGTGTACTAAGAAAATTCAGGTTAAATTTTGCGTGCAACAGCTCCATATCTCTGTATCTACTACAGATATTCAATTATAACTTCACACATGTACATGTATTCGAGGTTATTATTATATTCAACAAAAAGAAAGCATCCATTATATATTAATTATTGCTTTTCGATACCTGAATGAAATATTTAAACACAAAATTAAGTCACTTTAATAATCTTGCAATAAAATGCTTACATTTTTTTCGGAATTATTTTCATCTTTTTGGTTAAGCACAAAGAAAAACCTAAACAGGTGTAAATATCAAAATCGGAAAGCAGGAACGCGTGTGTATACAATTAATTGTTGACATTGTGCCATTAAACGTTCCACTTATATCAGTTAAAATCCGTCCTGCTCGCAGGATACCAAGAGCCTGGTTTCGCTCGTCCATATTTAAACATGCCATGGGAACTTCACATGATTTGGACGATTTTATGAACTATCCACACAAACTCGATAGCAATGACAACTTGCACAAAATGTGTTCACATGTTCATTACACAACAGGTAATTGCGTGTTGGTGGGCTAATATTGAACATTGAAGAAAATCATCTTTTAGTCGATAGTAATCCACAAAAAATCTGATTTTTTTTAAAGATACAGGTGTTGTTTTTTTGTTTTGACTATGTACTTAGTGATTTTCAATTTTACACCTGTTACGTATGTGTATTGTGTTTGACAATAAATATATGGAAATCATTCATAAAAAATATTGCATTTTATTGAAAGATGATTAAGGTAACATGAACTTTATGTTTAAATATTACATACAGGTATCGGGGAAACCAATAAAACTATAAGTGGATATTTATTTTTTGTATATAAAGTCACTGACAAGCAGTTACGCAGAATTATGCCCCCTTGTGGACTTGGAATTATTATGGTTAAAATGTGAGTGCAAGTAAATATATCTGCTCAGTAACTATTACAGATATTTAATTGAAACTTCACACATGTCTTTGTGTTCATTATGTCGGGTAATTTATAGAGATATATCATCAAAGCGGTATGAATAGCCGAAAACGCTGTCCAGAGACAGCTCTTATTATCCGAATTATTGATTCACCAATTAGTAAAACTACAAGTAATGCGTAAAGGTGTACGTTTATAATAATTAATTTCTCGTCACAATTGTCGAGGCACAGAATAAGTCGTCACGAACGTTCGCTATAACGCGCGATATTTCGCCGCGAGGATAAGCGATTATTCGTGACATTGCGAGCAAGCGCTCCGCGCTTCGGGATAAAATCAATATGTCGGATATCGCAAACTTTGCGGGTTTCGAGTGGCACGTAAGGTACGTGTTAAAGCCAGTAATACTCTGGTTAATCTTCTTTTAAATTTACAGCCAGAATGCGAACTGGCAGCTGGCGTCTAGGTTTGCAGTTAATTTTTAGTAAGGGAATTCGGAATTGGCAACTGCCTACCAGTTGCCAGTTTGCCAGGCGTGTTGAATTCGCAGCCGGAATGCAAACTGGCAGATAGAACTGGCAACTGGCATCTAATTTCCATCTAATTTCATGTACATCCCATTCCTAAAATGGCAGCGTGTGAAATAGCATCAACTTAACACAACAGTCTAGAGCGTGTTCGTGAACATACTGTAATGGCCGTCTCTTCTTCACACGTGTGTAACGTTATCACTTGTTTATAATCAAACTCAGTCCGTTTTCAAAATGGTATTTATTTAACTATATTAACTGTTAATATTTTGAGTTTCAATCAAACAAGTTCTTAATTATTCATTCCCATACACACTTTACACATGTTGCAGGACTTATGAGTCGCTTAAAAATTAGTTGTCCAACGTCGGGCAATTACTACAACAAACTGGTTTTAACGACCTCATTAAAGGTAACCTATTTTTAGCCGAATTTAGAATAGGTCAATAAGACATTGATATTTCTCAATGGAGTAGCGCTCTGGAACAGTCTATTGCACGTCAACGATTCCATGCGTTTAATTTATAATAAACCGAAGTTTGAAATGTAGGATTATTTAATTACCACAAATAATGCCAAAAAAAAAGGATCAGTACTCGCATAAACTAATGATTAAACAAGGACGACATCGTCACATACCCCGGAAAGTAAGGATGCATGTACTCCTCGATTGCAACAAAATTTCATTTCTTCCTGATATGTGACATTCACGGGCAATTACGGGAACGCTACATCCTTCCTTACTTTACGTGAAGAAAGTGTACACGTATTAAATGTAAAGAAAAATGCGACGCGATTATAAGAAATTAGAAATGTCTTTTTAAAGTACAATCGTCGTTGAAAATTTCATATTTGATATCAGTTTTACTCTTAACATAATACAAGAAAGGACCCCCGCTTTTTAAGTCCCACCTATATAAAGAGACTGCTCGGACCCCAGATTTTTCGAATACCATATCAAAACTTCTCGGACCCCCAAATTAATTTGATAATAATTCAATCCTTATTAATATTTGTACCGTGAATAAACCGATCATACCACTTTTATAAGGAGACTTCTCGGACCACAGATCTTTTGGAAACCATAGGACAACTTATCGAACCCCCAGACTAATTCAATCCTTATTCATATTTGTACCGTGAATACACCGATCATACCACCTCTTACCAGAAATGTTATCAGGTCTTGTGGTCTCTAGGCGGTTTAACCGCGTAGTACCATTGCGTCTTTACTCATTTTAGTTGACCTCGTGCATCTGCACCAGTCCGACCCTCGAGGCCTGCATCCCTTGAGATACAGATATGGTGCAATATCCAAACTGAGCTGAAGCTCATAACGAAAGAGAATGATACAACATGTCATGATTCTGACTCGGTTTTATTTTCAATTGTTTTATATCATTTTGCAACTTTGTTTACTTTGTATTCGTGAATAAATATGATGAAACATGACCTTATGAGCTAATACGATCAGGGTGTAACTACTAGAGCCAGTGTGTAAACAATTGGGGACAGTATGTCAACAATTCGGGACAATGTTTGATCAACATGGGGCAATGCGTCAACAATTGGGGACAGTGTGCGAACGATTGTGGACAATTTGCCAATAAGTAAGGACTACGAGTATCTGTTAAGATGTTGTTGTTTTGCAGGTAAGTCGATGGGTTTTGCCCCAATTAACTTATTACATAAGTTATGACTATTTGTATTTATAACAAACAATACACAATAATCCAATAAAATGAAATTGTTTATGATTGAAAACGAGCTAGAGCAGATAAGCAGCTTTTAAAGAATTGTCAACGATCATCGCACGGCTCGCGCGCGATACCCTTGAGGAAATGGTACAGTGTCATCTACAATATGTTTCCGGGCTCAAAATTAGTGAATCAAAATCTCTGAGGCTACGACGCCAGTAAATCCTTCGATATCGTACGAACATCGAACGGCTTCCTCAAGGAGGACGCACAGAAAGGGACTTTTGGTCAGTTTACGGGCGCCGTATTCGCATCTGAGTCCACATGTAAATTAGGTCCTAACTATCTGATATGGTTTGCAACCATGTTTGTATATTCTTTTCATTTTATAAGTTATCTGTTTATTTGTTTAATATGATTGAATAAAATACTAGCCTCTTCTATGAATAACAAACAACATAATAAAATATTATCCTTCTGATCTACATGTCAAGTTAAAATTTGTTAAAGATAATAACACCTTCAGGATAGGAAAATAATACGGAAACAAAATTATTTTTGTTGCTTTAAATACACTATTCATCTCTTGCGGCGATCATTCGAACAACTTGCGATGACCGTGTGGTAATCTTATGCGACTGTGCGACAGCTGTAAACATATTTAACAATTGAACGGTAACCGTACGGATACGATGCAAAAGACGCACGTTATGTCAGGTTTACATTCGTCTAAGATTTTCCGTACGATTTGTTATGCATCGTAGGTGGCTAAGAGCTAAGGCATCTGTGTTCACATTCAATACGATCTATTTGCGACTCTTTGTACTGACTGTCGGGAGCAGACGAGGGCAAATCCGTACGGAAACCGCACGGAGGCCGGACTATGGTTTTACGGGAATCGTCGGATTTCAGTGCGGCCGCGGTCCTGATGTCTCCGCAAACTTCTCATGGAAATCGTCCGGAGACTGTGCAGCATTTATGCATAGGCCGTGCGACTTCCGTACGGAGATGTTGCGGCATTCTCACCTTACCCTTGCGAACGTCCAAAGTGCCACCTACAATATGTTTACGGCGTAGGTAAGTCCGTACAATATCGTACGTAAATCACACGGCGTTTTCAGGGAAGTCGCACGGATAGGGAATTAAGGACAGTTTACCGGCGCTGCAGACGCATCTTAGTACGAATGTAAACTTGGTATAAAGTCTACCATGCGCAGTCACCTTTACTATCCGCAAAATCGAGAATGCGCGGCAGCCGAATTACACATGGTTTTACAAAAGGTATGAGCTTGTCCGGAAGTCTCAAAACCTTGCGTTGGATATTCGGTCTCCGGCGACGGCAGCGGCCCGAATATGTTATTACCAAGGTTTACAATGAATGAAACTATATAATACTAAATTTGTCCTTACTGTTTGTAACTGTAGAAGCGAGGAAATGTATATAATATTGTGTTTTCAAAAATGTCTGCTCAGTCATTATAGATTTGATTCGTTAGGCATATCAAATCATGTAATTCGTTGTAATCTGGCAGTCATACTTCGTACCACTCTTGCCCGTACCTTATTCTAATACTGCCTTCGTGTTACAATTGTCGAAGATGTTTTAACCTTCGTTATACTAAATACAGGATGACTGGAGCGGGCCATCGGGTGTCGCGTGAAGACAGACTTTCCCGCAGTATTTCGTGAATGCATGTCGGCATCCCCGACACCCCACACCCCACCGGCGAAATAAATAGGCTCCCACCTCGAATGTGTTCAAATCCGCCCCTTAGCACCCGACCCAAATCAGCCGCACCGTCGTTTGACCCCCACCTCCGCGATATCAGCCGCATTGCCCGACCCCAATTTCCCGAAATGGTCTAAAATGTTTTGCCCCACCTCTCCAAAATCGGCCGCATCGCTCGACCCCACCTCCCCGAAGTCAGGTGCAACGATCTACTCCAATTTAACGAAATCGGCTAAAACGCTTGACCCCAACCTCCTCAAAATGGACCGCAGGTGCCTGAAATCGATCCGCCCGCTCTCCACGATTGACATAAGCTGCCTGAAATCGGCCGAAACGCTAAACCAACCTGCCGCAACGATCGACCCCATCCGTCCGAAATCGGCCGCATCGCTAAACTACACTTAATTAATCTTTCTAAAATCACACTAACCGGGTTTTTGTTTTAAGTGAATAAAACCGTGTTGCCCGAACTCACTTGGAGGCAGTGTACATTGAAAATACTAAACTGCATTTCTTTATGTACGGAATTATTTTTTAATCGCTTATGGTATTTAGATACGTTTCAAGGCCTATCCATATCCGTGTTGAGATTCTGTCATGACCGCAAGTTGTTTCAATAACCTTTCGAATCTGACCGACTCGCAATTGTCTCCACTGCTCTTGAAGTTGAAGAGGAGTGGAGACAATCGAAACTTACAATTAAACGTTACGGAAACAAACTGATTGTTGGTAACATGCATTTTTCGTAAAATCGCGAATGGGATAATCGCATCTTTTTTACATTTAATAAAGAAGGAAAACATACTTGTGATCAGGAGTTCGTGGGTGCGAGCCCATTTGGAGGCACATTTTTCATTATTGTATGCTTTTCTTCGCAGAGAACATTTGGGTTTGCTGATCCAGACGCTTTAGTTTTTGAAGTGAAAACATTTTAAGACAATTTAAAATAATTAAAATTATGAATAAGTCCATTTAAAGATATTATGTCAAAGAAACATTGGTTTCCTATTGCATTATAAATGATTGTGATTGGAATCAGTCCTAAACAAATAATCGTTGATTAATCAGAGCCAAAAGTGAATAATTCATCAAATTCATCATGACGAAATAGGTGGTTTGTTGTTGTTCAGCAGAAATCATAATTTACCAACAGTGTCAATTTATTTTGTTAAACTTGCTCCTAAAGTTAAAACAAAAACGGTTTTAATTTGCAGATTTTGTGGTGCTAAAACACAAAATAATATAGTTTTTATCTGCTTGATGTAATAAGACAAAACGTGTTTTACCATTTACATAATAATATTATCTATACAAAGGCTCTTAATAGATAAAATGTAGTGTATTACAATGACACCCCCTTCACATTGTAGTGATTTGTCAATTATACATGTAATATAAAAGACATAATGTCTCAAAACTAAACTAAATGCAAGTTTTTTTTTATGTGAATAATTATTTGTTAATACAAATAGAATATATGTTTACGATTTTAAAATCACATTCAAGAATTTACTTGTGCAATGTACATTACATGCAATGTACATTACATGAATTATATACGAAGGGCAGTAAAAACGTTAATGGACAATCTCATTATTTTTCGCATAATTGTAGACCCATGTAGATGAAAATACAGCTATAAAATAGTTGATGTGTGTTGAATAAAATGACGAAAACGCATTTGGTTATTTTAATAAATAAGTATCTTATGACTACTTCATTTGTATATACAGTGACTAATGCGGGGCACTTCAGATTATTTTTTCTTAAAATGTTCGATACAATATAAAGAATGATATTTTTGGGAGAAAACCTTGTCGAATTATAAGGAAAATCCCACTGATGTTAAGTTTACATACATGTTTTAAAACGTTAACAAAGTTGACGTCATACGACAAACATCAACGGAACGCTAGTCATTTGAATTGTGCCGTTACGTTTTGTCAAGACAGAAAGATGGCCTCCACGAAAAAAAAGTGCAATTTTTATCAAGCATTGCGTTAGAGCGGGAAAAGACACCCCGGACAAAATTAAATAGGGGTCCATTTTATTAACTGTAAATGATAGCAGATTCTATGGTGTACAAACGATTATATTCGCCTCCTCTTAAAAAAGCTTAAGTTGCCAAGTCGGACCAATTGAGAAGAATGTCATCGCGGATTAGTATCCAGGATCAGACAGAACTCCTTGAGGCATTCCAATCATCTTTCGGGTGGCTGACAGAGTCGTTGTGTGCAGAGGTGTTTCGAAAATGAGTTATGAAACTCAGGAACTCGGCTAATATTTTGAAATAAACATTGACATTAATAACGTTAAGTGCGCCGCGGTACTAATCGGTGTATATACAATGGTATGTAGTTCTTTTTCCTATTGTTATAATATCCTGATTTTGTGTATATCTTTTGTACATATACTATTTGATATTTGTGTAATTTTTCAGGCGGATCAGTTAAGTTTTAATAAAATTATGAACTTTGTCCATTTACTTTTTGACTGCCCCTCGTATATATCATCCTATTTAATGTTAGAGGTAACCAATGGTTGTGCGTATACCTATACGCAACAATAACCATAGTTCATTTTAACATGCAATACACGGATATTTAACAACAAAAAACTAAGATAATACATGCTTAATAACAACTCTTTATTGTAACCGGTTTTCAACAGCAAAATGGTATAATACACACATTCTGTGCGCATATATATTTACAACGATTCTTGCAATAGAAAATTATCATTCACTCAGTACATACAAAGTATTATCCATTCAGTATACACAACTGGTATATAGTGTGAAATGTATTATAAATTTCATATTCAAACAAACCCTATTTCATAAATATTATTTACCCTGTTTTAGAACTAATGTAGGTCATAAGTTCAACGATATGGTAAAAGTCCTATCTTAGGTGAGCAGACGATCAAACATGGATACATTTCTCCAAGCGAGCGGGGGGTCAAAGATAATTGCATTACCCACTCTCTCAGATATGACTGATTGGCAAAGGTGAATAATGTGGCTGCGTTTTATAATCAAGTGTAGCGTAAAACGTATTCTTAATTTTATCATAAGAACGTTTATTGTATATTAAGGCAGAATTGGGTTATACATAGCCTATACTGCTACTTAACAAAACCAACCTCAAATCTTATCTGGATGTTGCATTGTCAGGTTAATAATAACTGCTAAGATGATACCATACACAACAATTATTTTAAATATGAAAGTAACTTTGTTTTCAACAATTCTTTTGCTACATAAGCCATTGTTAGTTGAAAGCGAGTTACGGATAAGTTAGTTGGTTCTGTCATAATGCTAGAAACACATAAGCTATTCCTTTGAATATTGAGATCACACTGCACTGTTGAAGGTATTGTTTTGCTGACGTCTAACGACGTACCGATTCAATCTGCTCTGTTTTACCTTCTTTCATAAAATGTGAAAAGAATGTTAAATCATTTTCACAGCAAATATTAGTTTAATGCTTCGGTAATCTTTCAAAAAGATGGGCTATATCGCAGGAAACCTACACAGTTTTTCACTAATTGTGAAATTAATGACCTCGTATTTTCGACAGTTTTGTTACGTTTTCCCTAAAAACATTCACAAATAAGCAATATACGTTAAAGGGAACAAAGTGTGATTGTACTAGTGTACTATTAAGGAATGTTATAAGGGTTACCTTTCTTGTAAATATATAAAATACTGGCAACTAAAATTAAAAGACACAATTCTAACATCAACTATGATTTTGGTTTTATAAATTCCAGAACCAGTTATACCAATGAAAGTTTTTCGTCGACTTTACACTGAATCTGCTGTTGGCGACCACGGTACAGCTTTTCGTCAGTTTTCTTGAAAATAATGTGATGTTTCGTCTGTGAATTCCAGCTGAGCTTGTGCCATACTGTAAACATGATGTGAAAACGCACTGCTTATATACACGATAAAGCATATTTTTGACCTTGAACCGATGCTGCTGATAAACCTTAACCCATATTGTCTGACCTATTGACCTCTTTAAATAAATTAGATGATGACGTTGGTTGACCTCAATCCGATGTTGAAGTGTTCCGGGTCACAGACATGCGCCACAGTAACCTAAAATGACTGACCCAAATAACAAACCTTGACACTGATCCGGATGATGACGTAGGGTTGACCTACTGATCTGGATCTTGGGGTTGCGCCACTTGCGCCAGATCTAATAAACCTCATTTGCTACTACTCTTAAGAGTTTGTGCGATTTCCGCTCAGAATTTCTTCTTGGAATCTACGGCGATTTCTGGTCGGCAGTTACTCTTGGGATATTTTGCGTTTTCCGTTTGGGTGTCATGTTTATGACTATATGCAATTTCCGGCCGGGAGACCATCTTTGGACTTTCTGCGTTTACTGGTCGGGAGTCATACTGGAATCTTCTGCTATTTCCGGTCGGGAGTTGTTCTTGGGATTTTGGGAGATTTCCGGTCGGGAGTCATATTTAAAACTTTCTGCGATTTTCGGTCGAGTGTCACTCTTGGGACATTCTGCGTTTTCCGCTCGGGTGTCATGTTAATGACTATGTGTAATTTCCGGTCGGGAGACCTTCTTCGGACATTCTACGTTGTCCGGTCGGAAGAAATTCTCGACATTTTCGGCGATTTCCGATCGGGAGTCATATTGAGAACCTACTGCGATTTCCGGTCTGGATTCACTTTTGGTACTTTGGGCGATTTTTGGTCGGGATACGTTCTTTCAACTTTCTGCGATTTCCGGCGTTTGTTTATTTAATGAATTGTATTGGATAATAAGATAGTGATGTTGTTCACAGCAAGAGATTGTTCAATAATGTCCACAATGTTCGGTAAAATCATTTTGCATAAATTGTCTTACTTGCTTACCGTTCACAAAACATCCCGATTGGGTATGCTACATAATACGCGTGTATATTGAGTTTTTTTGGGGGGAAATAACTTTTGTTTCTACAATATTGCCTTTCTGGTCTAGAACTGGAATTCTCTGACATTTGAACCGGTGCTCACTTTTGTTCTGAAGAGTAGTATGACTTTTTTGCATTTTACAATAGCTCGTACAGTCCGGCATTCAACACACATTGTATTTTATTCCTCCGCTTGTTTCTGTGATCAAAATTTCAGGCCTTGTTGTCGCGGCCATCTTCTTCCGAAAAGCTTTTTTCACATTTTGTCTGTAATCACGTCTCTCATTCACCAGTGATAATCGTTCATATTGATCGGAAGAGTCCGTTAGTATTACAGCACTATAACCGTCTGTCATTGTCTTGTAGAGTCTTCATCACATCTTCTTGGTATATGTAGGAGTTTCACTATAAAAACTTGTTATAAATTAAACTAAATAATTATCTTAACGCTATTTTTTTTAAATTGTTCACGTCGAACCGGACGTGACGTCATTTAATAAAAAAATGTAACTACAATTGCCGCCTCTTTATCTAGTTGTCACTTCTGTAATGCTTGTCCGACAACAATGATGCATAATAATAATAATAATAATAATTATTATTATTATTATTATTATTATTGTTAGAATTATTATTATTATTATTATTATTATTATTATTATTATTATTATATAAATGAGCATTGATGAATAATAAGTACAGATCTTGTTCAGTTACATAATCATGTAAGATTGACAACATGATGTAAGATTGTTACATAATAATGTAAGACTGAAAACATTTATTGTCAACAATCCATCAATGAATTTTTGCGTTATGCTAATTTGATAGTTATTCGTTTTGTGCACATTAACGATAACAATTCATTTGTTGGCGTGACTACCTTTGATCTATAATACTCATATTCTTGGATTGTTAAAGCCAAAGTATTAGTTTATGAAGTCCTGGCGTACTCAAACGTTTTAAATCACGGTGTACTGTATACTGTGGAATGATTCACAACTCAGTTTTGAGACGCTACAGTGTTACACTTGAATGCTTATTTATCAGTGTAATTGAGTAAATGTAAACATAACAAGACAGTTTAAAGCACTTCCTGGTCTAAATAGCAAAATGGTGAACGTGTTTAAAATCATAATGTTTATTGGTGGATTACACATTATTTCCCGAGGTAACAGTTTGATTTTGTACTTGCACTATTTAAACATTATGCGTTTTGCTTAAATATTTAACTAAAACAATAATCAAAACGCAAACTCTACATTTATTGATCAATTATTAGAATTCTACGAAGTCACAGTGAGGTCTTAGACTTTGATATAATACGGGATATCTCAAATGGCTTATCCGGATTTCAGAGTACATGTTGTCCGGTGTATTAGTGTCTCCAACGGGAACGGTGGGTTGGGCATATCAAAGTCTAAGATAACACTAATTCTAATCATTCATAAATAAATTTCGAATAATTTATTAATTGTACGTCATCACAGTGTGACTCAGCCTTTTCTATGAAAATTTTAGTAGCCACCGAACTACAAGGGAATGGACTTCGCAAATAAACTAAGCTCTCTGTTTTTTGTGATATGTTAATCCACTGAATAAACAGTACTTCAACTGTTGCAGAACATGTTATATATTAACAAAAATACCGGTACTATGGAAATTTTCTCAGTTGTATAATTACATCAATTACAAATCTGAATAACCCATGTGGCAATCACAAACAACATTGCTTGTAATCAGTGTTATAATTACCGAGAATCGCTAATGTAAACAGAAGTGCCGTAAGTAATCGGCTTATCATAAAACTGCCGGAAAATGCACTCTTTTATACCAACAAGCTGTCCAAATGATTGGCGAGAGCTTGGATTTGTTTACACATTATGCCGGAAAATGCACTCTTCAATTCAATATACAAAAGCTTTAAAATTTCACTCCTCGATTTTTTAAAATAGCCAACTTGAAATATGAACATAATTTGAAAATGACACGTATTCTATATTAATAAAATAAAGAAACAGAAGTGTCGCTTTAATAACTTATTTTTGTTTTAGAAATAGTCTGCAAACATAATGCAATGTAAAATATTGTGTCAGAATTTTACATTCATGTAAATAAAAATGTAAACCCATAAATTTTATAAACACCAAAAATTTAAATTTCAAATATACTGTAGATTGTATCGATAAGATCGCTGTGGAAATATTATACGCCGCGTTTTGTCACGACATTCAAATAAAAATCAAAGTCATTGAAAATATATCAAACAGATTACATACATAACCAGACGTCACATGACACTCAAGTGCACATTTAATTAAGCAGCTCAACTACCAAGTTTATTTGCATATAAATTAATAGTTTTAAATGTTTAACAAAGTTTTGCAAAACTGTATTTCTTGAAAACGTTACATTTGATAAACTTTGAATCATGTAAATTTCACATTGTGCCAAATAATTAAATACAAAATTGAACTTGTATAGCTCGTATTTTAATGTTTTTATTTGTGACCATTCAAAGCAATTAATATTTTTGTTCCATTATGACATAATAAAACTCACAAGATGAACAATATTTAAGTTTCTTTTAACATCAATATTGTTACCAAATAAAAATGTTTACTCTGAAATGTACATAGCTATGGTTCACACATGACTGATCTTATACTTTGTCAACGTATTGTTAGCGTTCAGTTTCAACGTTTACTGTAAACAACCAACAGTTGCTAATACAATTGTCAGTAAAGATTTCAATATTTAAAACATTTGTTTTTACATTATATATGGATATCTGCCATTAATTATTAGGCATAATTAGCAATTTGGTTTATTTTATAAAAGTGCTAAGAATTCCACAAAATTTATTTGAAAAAATCCTATGTAGGCATACTTGGATCAGTTGTGGAATATTGCAGCAAAAACGAGAAAATATAAAGTCCCATGAATTTGCCGTATTGCTTTCAAAATTATTGTTATTATATTGAGACAATGAGATTATAAATTAAATTTTCTGCATTTTTACATTAATTGATTGATTAAAACTATTCTACAAAAAGTAATTTATTCAGCAGAAAAGGCAAAGTAATTGAAAATAATTAAATTTATTTGACAATTACGGCCTAAATCTTGGTCAGTAGTTACATATTTTCAATTAATTTAATTGACTTTGGTCTCAATTATTAATTATTTTCAATTCCATTCAATATATATATTATAAAACAGCACATCCCTGCATAGGCTTACATTAATGTTTTCAAAGATAGTTTTCATTTTTATTGTGTCGACTATGGTAACTAATAGAAGAGCCATCACTATAATGTAACATATGCCCCGAATGCTCTTTAAGTAAGTGCAACATTGAAACTAATAGATATGTGTAAATAAAAATGAATAAAACTGTAAACTGAATTAACTCAGTCAATATGGCTGCTATAGAAAAACACGTGAAAAACTTTAACCGCGATTTCTAAGTTAAAAACTTTAAAAAAAAAGCATAAATCATTCAAAAACAAAATATTGTTATGCCAACTCATGGGGGTAGCTTTTTCTGCACAAGACAGTGGAGGGAAAAGCACTTGAAGTTTAAAGTAAATACATTTAAAAGTATTCAAGTTATTGGTATTTAATGAAAAACCTAACCAAAAATGTGTAAGGTAAAAAAGGAACATAAATCTGTTGAACCACAAAACAGCTTTTTCGGGGCTGATTTTCTTAGTTGAACCATTGATGGTTGCAGCTGGGGACTAGTCCATATTTCTTTTTCTGTTTTGCATTCAAGAATTTGTATCTCTTTGCCATGAAGTCCTCTTATCATTTTTATTAGTGGATTGTCTACAGCCATATTTTTTTATCGGGTACTGCCAAGCCCAGTCATAACACACCTAGGTGTGTCCAAAGCGACAGTTTCCCTTTTGACTTCCCCCACCGCTTCCACAAGGAGTGATCTCTTTAAAACAGGGGCCTCAATAGTCTATGTAAAAGATAATGAGAGTAACACAGTTTGCAATCGTAACCGGTGGTAATTGAATATCTTGTACGTAAAAGCCAACTTATTTAGGAGAACTATCTAAAAGGAACATACAACTTTAAAGCTTTTAAAGTTGTTTAAACAGCTGAAAATGTTACATCCAACAAATCAAAAGCTTGCTAGATAATAAATTATTTTTGTCCTTGACACTTGTTTTTTTAAGACAAATTTTTTATAAAAAAACTGGACTGCAAAAACATCACAAATTTAATATAAGAAATGCTACTATTAAATTGTTAATGTATTGAAATATATTCAATATTTGTTGAATAATGGTGTTGTTTCCTATGTCCTGGTCTATGCTCGTAAAGGTTGGTCAATGTAGTTTGTTGCAAAATTGTAAATTTTATTATTTTCATTTCATATAGCATCTTTTTGACAGAAGATGTTTTAAATCAATTAATGTCAATCATGATTTCTAAGTCTAAACAAACTTGTGTGTTTATGGGTGATTATTGGATTTTTAATCTAAAGAAAAAAGAGATGTTTCTGGATGAATGTTTGTTACCATGGTTAGCAAATAACACAAAAAACTGCTCAAAGACCTCTGTGCTCGATCCACAATAGTCTTTGACATCAAGAATGTATTCCCCGTGAGCATATTGGTGAAGGCATAAGTGATAATATCATGTTCCAATGTCCAGGTTGATAAGGCACGCCACATGAAATTTGAAAGAAACTGTTGGCAATGCTGAATATTTGCAGAACCAGTAAACTGAGTAATCAATCTTAAATTTTAATGTAACAGTTTGATTTAGTTTAATGCAATTTAAGCAAGTTTTCTCATCAGAACAAGCAGTCGAAGTTGATCAGCCACGGGTGGCATTATAGTACCTTGCATTACATTTTTTTCGCCAAATGCTGAATGCCTCATAATCCATTTACATATATGGACTGGTAAATTCTGTAAACTCACTATTTAAAAAAAAAGAGAGCATGTTGTAAAAATATGTGACCAGACTTAGAATAAACGTGACGTAACAATGATTTGGAGTAAACATGACGTAACAATGATTTGACTGTTGTCAAATACTCTTAGCATCTGTGCAACTTTCAATGTTGTCACATGATGCCACGACATGTCATTGAATTTATGTCAGCATATTAAGCGAAAGATGCTCATTATACATAATATGATTACATGAATTGAGACATAATGTAATGTAGAATGTTAAAACATAAATAAATGCTACCGACTTTTTATAAAAGTTGAACACCAGTGCATAATATTTATCAATGCAATTCAGTTCAATACCATTTTCAACTATTTTAACTTAAAATAAACCCACTAATTTTCTGTTCTGAGTCACGTTCTTTCGAAAGCATTTGTACATAAATCGGTCATAAAATTCAAATATTGTGTTCATTTTGTCAGAGTATCAAACACAGAATTGTAGGTGATACAAACCTACTGAATTAGATGCTTATTTTTGTGTGTGTGTGCATTCATGAATGATTTTAATTGAACGCGCTTTTAGTTGTTGTATCAAAGCGTGTGCTTTCGGTTAAACTAGATACATAAACACAGCTGACAATCAAATAGTTATCGCTAATAAACACATACATTTAATTACATTAATTAATGCAATTCAGTTGTTGTTAACAGTTTTTACAATAGCTGCGTGTTTTCTTGCGGTTCGTAAACTTATTGGCTTTTAACCTGCGATATATCCCACAGTTAATTATTCCGACTAGCTATACATCCACATAATTATTGGTTTGATCATGCACAGTAATTATTTCGCATTAATGTCGCATTGTTTTTTTATTATTATTGACTTTTTAATTACGTAAGCTACAGTAAACGATAACGGGATCATTCGCCCCGAAAATGTTTCGCCATGAAGGAAAAGCATATACGTAATGGGGCCAGTAGATGCATTTCTTTCAATTATTAAAAAACGTAGGATTCACTGTGTGATTGCTAATATAAGCACTGGTGACTTTCGTTTAATTTCCTTAAACTTAATGCACCGATATTGCGATTTATAGCAACCGCAAATAACGCAAAGGCGAGGTTAATAATGTTCAGATGAAAATAATAAGTAAGGAATTATGCCATCATAAATAGAATAATACAACATTGCACCATAAGGTACAAAACACTTACAAGCTCTATAGATTTTTCCGCGAATCCCACCTGCTTAAAATCGGACGCAAATAGCGTCGCGTAAAGAAAGTAATGCGAACAAAATATTTATGAATGAACATACACGTATTTACAAAAACAAATACATTTATACAGCGCAAAAAGTATTTTGCAATATTCAATATTCAATTGCGCTTTACATAGTCCTATTCACAAAGCCCTCGTATTATGCATTTAGTCAGTCAAAGAAAACAGTGAACATATGTTTTTTAAGTTTGCATCTGAATTGATTTTCATTCTGCAAGCACTTCAAGTCTTTTGGAAGAGCATTCCACCACTTAGGTCCAATAACAGTTATGGATCTTTCAGCCATTTTTGTTCGGGTTCTGGAAATCGTAAAGTTAGTAGCGCATGTTGATCTTAACCTGTATTGACCTTGATTGCAATTGAACAGTTGTCCGAGATAAACTGGGCGGTTCCATGTATAATTCTAAATACGAGTACTAGAATTTTAAACTTTATTCGTGCACGCACTGGAAGCCAGTGCAGTGCTTTGAGAATATCCATGCTGGATTGGTCGCATGGAGCGTTAGTAACAATTCTGGCTGCGCTATTCTGAATTCTCTGTAGTTTGGCAATCTGATATTCGGGGATTTGAGTGAAAAGACCATTGCAGAAGTCTAGTGAGTGAATAAGGCCGTGCACAAGAATCTCAGTATATTTCTGTGATAGATGACTACGATTGACTTTCAGATTTCTCAGCTGCACTCAAGCAATTTGACATTTCTTTCTTGTTTGTTTTTCGAAACTTAGAACGCTGTTCATCTGTACACCGAGGTCTCGTAGGTGATCCACACACTTTACTACGCAGTCACCGACATTTACGCTCGAGATGTCCACTTTTGACAACTAACGTTCAGTACCATATATAATTACTTCTGTTTTTGAATTGTTCATTTTCAGTTTGAAGTGAGTCATCCATTCAATGACGTCTTTAAGACAATCATCAATCTGCTGTAGTACAGATTCCTCATTTTGTGGATTACCCGCTTGGATCTTGAACGGTAGCTTGTGATTAGAATTGCAACGATTTAATCATGGTTCGAATCAATTCGATTCGAATTCAAACATCATTTAGTTGAATATTTTGATTCGATTTTTTTACCTTTTTACATGCTTTTGCATATTGTGGAGTCATGACTTACAGCAAAGTAACGATTTCTATTCGTTATTATGAATAACAACTGTAATGGTGCCTTCTATATGAATATAAACAGATTTTATTTGTAAACATTGGTGATAATGTTTCAAAATGTTTCAAAACTAGTTTAATACAACAGCAACCGTGATGCCCTATACATGTACACGATTAATCTACACAAACATCGTAATTTTAATTAATGGATTGATACAAAAAACCTCTATAAATATATCAAAGAAAATCGAATCGAAATTGGTCGATTTAGTGTCTAAAATCGAATCGGGTCATTTACATTTGCGTGAAGAAGGCATTGGAAGGATCTACCTTGGATGACCTTCAGGGAAATTTGTTAAAATCATTTTGATTTATTAAACACATGGCTGCCAGGTGCAGGGCAGTTTTTCCTTTATGTATTGCTATATAAAGTCACATTGAAAATATAATTATATGCATGCACTAGCAGGATTTCTAAATAATTATTACAGAAATGTTCTTTGGTATTCGTCTACCAGATTCCTTTATGTCGTTTTGATTTGTTAAAAATGCATGCCAGCAGGGGCTGGAACAGGTTTTCTTCTATGGCTATATTGAAAAAATTGAAAATCTTCGTGTCTGCAGATTTTAAAGAAGTCCACATAAATGTTCTGTAAGTAATCCTTTACCAAATTCCTTGTAATTTTTGTGTTTCGTAAAAAAAACATGGTTGACAGGGCGCGGGACAATTTTATAAAATGGATATATTAAAAACTTTCCAAATAGTATTGTTTGAAACGACTTGCTGGATTTGGAATTAGTTTCACATAAATGTTCTACAAATACGAAATCATTTTGATTCTTTATAAAAACATAACTACACATGTACCTGATGGTGGATAAATTTCCTTAAATGGCTTTTTAAAACTTGTTTACATTTCCTGTCAGAAACCACTGATTGGATTCACAGTAGCTTGAAACAAATCTTTCTTGGTTTGCGCTTCCAATTTCCTTCAAATTAGTTAGTTTGTTATCTGTCATTGTTGTCTGTTTGCAGTATTTTTTTGTTCAATTGTCTCTGAATATGCTATTACATTTGTACAAGTATATCTATGTTACCAACAAAATAAATCATTCGCACCTACACTCATGTGACAACTGTAAGAAAATTAAAAGCGTCAATCTGCCGGTCTGTGAATTTGTCCCGTTCAACTAAATAAATAATTGATATGGTTACACTAATAAACTGGGTTAGATTATACACATGATTATCCATCATTACTACACTTCGTAATGTTTCTACTACACATCTTTAACGCATAGATCATACATCAATATAAATCTACCTGTATGTGCAGAATGTTTGTAAACCAACAACATACACGTGTAAATAACAGCAAACTACAAGTATTATATAATTTGATCTATATCGTCTGTGATCTCGCAGGATATATTAGTTGATACATGTATAAGGATGCATTGCATGTTGTTATATATTCGTGTTTGATATTTTATTGCCTTACTTTGTAAATAACTGATACCTTATATGCTACGTTTGGGGTGACATACATGTACAATGAAACAATGAAGTCAATATTCAGTCGGGCTGTTTTTTTTATATCATTTGGGTCCAGTCGTCGCTCAAATAGTGATATCTCCATCGAGCACGATCGCGAAAGACATCCCAAATACAACCGTTTCCTATCGAAAAGGAGCGCATGGATTCGTGTTAAGCGTATTGGAACTTGGGGAACACAATCGTGATGTTCGTTTAAGATCAACAAGTAATCGTAGACACGATCGCAACAATCCCAAGGGAACGTATGTAATTGTATCTGTACTGGAGATCAGACCGCGACAGATCGTGACAATTGTAATTGACAAATCGTGACCAGATCACAACAGAGCGCAAAACATCGTATCAAAACGTATGGATTCGCATCACATTGTGTTCAAGACTGAAATTTCAGAGAAATACCACGATCAAAAACGAGTGGCCAACCGTTGCGTTCGTGACGGATTGCACAACAGTGGGAACCTAGCATAAACAGAGCGTGGTGTTTTTCTCATCTACGATCGATCCCGATCACCACGATAAGGATGCATGATTATATACGATTTGTCGCGCTTTGTTATGATGCAATAAGATCTGGTACGATTATCCCGATGGACAATTGATCGCAGTTGATCGTGTTAATCGTAGATAATTTTTAAACCGCTGAACATTTTTCTACGATTAACACAATTGCCACGACTAGCCTTCAGATCTGATAAGATCTGATACGATCATCACGATTGGTCCACGATAAAGACCACGATTTCAATCGTGGCGCGAATCGTGATAGTGCAAACCGAGCATTAGCGTGTATCTAGATTGCGTAATGCTTTGTTTATTTTTAGCAACACATCACAATAAATGACCCTATCCAATCGATTTGTTGTTTTCGAGTTGAATTACTAATGTTTAAAAGGTTATATTGATCCATCCAATCGGATCATTAGTACTCATACATATATATCTGATTTAATGTCTAAATGGATATGCGTAAGTCATTTTGACTAAAATTGTGACATACAGAAAATGCATTTGTTCATTTCATTTTACAAACTTGAAAGGACATATTATTTAACTTTAAATTGTCATTTTAAAATGTGGCTGAGGTTGCAACGGGCAGTTAACGAATTAATGTATATGTTTTTTTTTATTCATTTTATTGATTATTTGTAAAATGACTGTATGAAATGAATTGAAATAGATAACAATTGAACAGCTTATTTCTTGTGAGCTGATATGTCATTGCAAAGTACATGTTAACTACACAACTTTAAGTAGCTTCGGTAACATAACCGGTTTTAAGCTCAAGTGAGCACAAAGCGCTCAAGGTTGAACTATTGTGGTCAGTCATCGTCTGGCGTCCGTCGTCCGTCGTTCGTCGTCTGTGCTGGATTTTGAAATAATTTTGTGGCAACGTTTCTTGGGTGACCCTCTGGCAAATTCCTTCAAATATTTTTGATTTGTTAAAATGGATGCCCGCCAGGGGGTGGGAAAGTTTGACTGTAAATGGCTGTATTGGCAACTTGTACAATCTTCTCATCAGAAACCACTAGATGGATTTCGAAATCATTTAAAAGAAATGTTCCTTGGGTGAATATCTACCAAATTCCTAAAAATAGTTAGACAATCTTCACGTCAGAAACATCTTACTGGATTTCTTGGGTGGCTGTCTACCTAATTCCTATAACTAATTTGATTCGTTTAAAAACATGGCCCCAGGGGGTGGGGAAGTTTGACAGTACATGTATACGGCCGTATAGGCAACTTTGACAATCTTCTCGTCGGATACCATTTACTTGATTTCAAAATTATTTCACAAAAATGTTCCTTGGGTGTCTGTCTTCCAAATTCAAATAAATAATTTTGATGCATTTAAACATGGCCGCCAAGATGTGAGGAAGTTTACCTTTTATGGCTATATACGTAACTTTCACAATCTTTTAGCTGAAATCACTTGCTGGATTTCGATATATTTAAATAGAAATGTTGCTGTGGCGATGTACCCCAACCAAAATTCTTCAAGTTATTTTGATTCGTTAAAAACTTAGTGGTCATCGGTGTGTGGAAGTTTTCTCGTATATGGCTATAGTCATCTTTGACTATATTTTTTAACAGAAACCACTTTCTGGATATGGGAGGAATTTCACAGAAACGTTCTTTGTGTAACTCTCTACCAAAGTCCTTCAAATAATTATGAATTGCTATCAGACATAGGTCAGAGGTCATGGAAGTTTTCCATATGTTCGACTATATAATAAACTTAGGCAATTTTCTATGGAACTATGGAACTGATTTTAAATAAATTTAAGCACCCCCTACCAAACAATTTGATTAAAAAAAATATTAATTGTTTAACTAGTAAGGCCTGTTCTTTAATATTTGGAACATTGTTTCATTGTATCCCTTAATATTATGTTAATTTTAATCAAGGCCTTGTCGCACATAGTGCCATCATTAAAGGAGTTTCAAATTCCCAGTGAAAGATATAAAGGATATTTGTTGGTTTCAGTGTACGATCGTATTTTATTTCATGAATGGTAATATAAAACATGAAAATGTCAGTCTTCGATGATCAAAAAATGAAATTAAATACGATCTTACATTGAAATCAGCAAATTGTCTTTTTATTTCATGCTTTTGAATAATAATAAAAAAATGCGCGATATATACTGAAACGTCATAATTTTGTGTATTCTGAAGTCATAAATGACGCAATAATTTACCAAAATAATTGTCGTTCATTGTTGTTGTAGGAAAATAGTGCCATACTTTCGGTGCTGTTGTCGCTTAATAATATTTGTATTGAAATGTATTTTGCGTTTCTGTTGTTCATAAAACCTGATGTTTACACTTTCGATTAGTTTAAGCCCCGGTCACACTGTAACGATTTTGGCTACGATAAACCACGATTGATCGTTGACGTGTTAATCGTGATAAGTCGTGATGTGATGCACAGTGTCCCAATTGTATTTTTCTACGTATACCTACGATTGTTGTAGGACAAGACTACGAATATCAACGACACTTGTAGGTTACCGCAGCCGATTTACCAAGGTTTCACAAAGATATGATACGACCTGCTACGGTTGGAATACGCTAGGGTCAGGAAAACGCTACGGTACTAGACGATTGTTAAAGTTTCTCCGAAGATTGTAGTAGGATTAAAGAAGATTCTTCAAGATAAACCTACGACCAGCCAATAATTTATCACGCTTCCCTTCGCTTCAAACCGATTAGGACATCACGATGCCTCGTGCATAATCGTGGCACCAACGTAGGCACACGTAGTAAGTGCGTAATAACATCGCCATAAACTGTACAGGCAACGCGACTTAATAATCGCTTGTCGTGGTCCGTCTTGTATAGTCGTGAGTAGTCTTGATTGTTGCCGCTAGAGATCCTACTGGAATCGTAACTGAACCGTAGGGAAAACGTAGAAATCCGTACCATATACGTAGCAAAACGTACCATAACGCAGTACAGTATAATATATATGTCATAAAATCAGTCACGATTAATCACGAAAAAGCACGAAAGGCTACGAATGCTTCCACGACGGCAGTAAGAATAAGCCATATTGAGATACGATGGCACTAGGATGGTCCTACGCTTTGGAAAATTCAAAACAACAACAACAACAAAACAAAGTGTAAAGTAGTTAATAAAACCCAGAGTGAAATGACTTAGAGTGAAATGTTCGCGGTTTCTCCACTCATATACCATAATTCTAAGATTATTATATGCTCTTTGAGTTTTGGCTCCTTTACCATACCCAATTTGAACATGGCAGACTGTCCCATGTCAACCTACATGTACACAGAGCACATCTGTAAACACACACACACACTGTAGCCTGTGAAAACTGACCTTTAATGTCTTAGTTTGCCCAAGAGAATGTGGCTTGACAGAATTATTAAATCTCAAGAAATATGTATATTTACTTGGACAAAATACAAATTATCTTCTTTTACATGTATCTTAGGAGCTTCTTTTTCACTAACTGTGTGTGTTGTTCAATTTCTAGGAAAGTGTATGCGTACGAGTTTCTCAAAGTCACTTGGTTTTCTATTCTAATTAATTATATTAGGCTGAAGAACTATTAGTGGTAAATATTTCCTAATTACTTCATTTAGTATTCATCTAAGAAGGTAGGACTGTGTATTAACGATTTAAAAGCACTTTAAAGGGCTTATACTTTAAAAAAAGCTTGTTTTATTAAAGATATTTACATCTTTGGTCAGCCTCAGATGGAGACGGCTTTTGTGGTCGATGGTTGTCCGTCGTCGTTGTCTGTCGTCATTAATTGACTTAAAACATCTCCCTTGAAAGCGCTTTAGGGAAATTAACCACACTTTGTACGAATATTTTGGGTCACATATATCAATTTATTTTCTAATTCATGTTGATTATTTACAAAACATGGCCGACGTGGGGCGGGGCATTTCTTTCTTATAAGGCTGTATTAAAAACTTTGAATGTCTTTTTTTTCAGAAACTACAGATGGAATTATAAAGCAATTTCACAGAAATGTTCCTTGGGTGACACTAAACCAAACTCATTCAGTTTTCTTTATATTGCCATATTAAATTTTAAAAAATCTTCTCAGAATCGACTGATTCTGGGAAGAATTCGAAATAATTTTAGATAATTGTTCCTATGTGTATATCATAATAATAATATATAAAAATATCGCTAAGTTACCCTTTACCTTATTCCTTAAAATAATTTTGATTCGTAAAAAACATGCCTCCCCCCTCCCAACAGGACAGTTTCCTTTATGGCGTTAACTTTGTAAATCTGCTTATTTGAATTCACGCGCTGGATTTTGAAATAATTTCACAGATGTGTTTCTTGAGTGACAATTATTTTAATCCTTTAAAACATACGGCCGCCAGCGCGCAGGACACAGAACTTCTACCTTAGTGACCCTATTCAAATTAATGAAATTGTTTTGATTTTTAAAAATGCAGGGCTATTAGTGGTACATCGTTGCTGTCTGATGCCATATAACTTTTTACGTCTGTTAACACACCATTAATTTTGTAAGAGCCATCATGATGCCTAAAACTCATGTGAGGGACCCAGGGCCATCTCGGACCTGATGATCAGAATACGTATAAGTGATTGTGTTATAAAATATTTCAATATTTGAACGAACAGCCTTTTAAAAAGTACAACTTACGTCGGGTTGAAGGAGAAATTTAAATGAATGTCATGTTACAAAAAATTCCGCTAACATGGTACGCGACGTTGAATTGGAATGACAATTAATAAATGAACACTCTGGCGATTATGTGTCACTGAATAGATCTAGGACACAGCGATACAGAATACCAACCATCAGGTTTCAACAATTGCAGTACATATGACTTCATGCTAGATGAAACACCAGACAGCATGTTTTATTTGAATTAATCGCCACAAAAGAAATCGATGAAATGACAATAAAGAAACACTGCCGTGATTGATGTCATTCACTTAATCAATCTCTGGGAAACAGACACAGACACATGTTTTAAGGACTTATTATACCTTACATATATATTTAAAGGCGCATTCAATACACCAATACACAAAATTATGAAGTTAATGTCCAATTCAACCAGCATTTTCTCATGACGTGAATAAATATTATTACATATTAGTGCTGTGATTTTAATTTCTGACCATTCTTTTCTGACAATAATAATGTAGAATCTAATAGTTTAGTTAACGTCTTATTGATTTCATATTAGATTTTTATTCTTGAAATAATTGTTTTCTAAATATAATGTAGACAAACATAACACTGTAATTTGCGGCAGAATACCTTTGAAAAGACACCACAATAACACACCCGGAGACTTAGAAGTATACTAGTGAGCTAAAAATCAACAAAACTTAAGGCAGGCAAATTCTTTCCATTTCAGGTCTGTGCATGCTCTAAAGGCCAATAACGTATGTATATAATTTAATTGATATAAACCGTGTCGTTTTATGTTTTTTCGCACATGTGAATGCCGATCTTTTGAAGATAGCGGGATTCCTTATATTGTAAAAGGTTTCGGTGAAAACCATGCAAATTTAATCGATATATCTTTTGGTTGTGATTAATTTAAGAAAAATTGTTCGATTTATCGCTGTTATCGTTTAAATTATTATATAATAATATATTTAATTTAATCATAATTTTCTTTATTTATCGATTTATCGGCAAATAAATAAAGGTTCTGATGCGTATGAGTGAAAACATAAGGCGCTTACCTTTGTGGAATAATAATCGTGGATTAGAATGACAAACCGGTGCTTATTTAACGTTAAATAACAATAATACGAACATTTGCTGTCGTTTCTGCTAATACTATTGGGTTATTTAAGAGCGTTCTGTACAATACGGTGATATATTTGGATGAGTACGCAGCTGACACACCATAGTGGTTCAGCCGATAGGCGAGTCCTATGACTATATCTCAGCTGTGTACGAGTTCTTTCACTTCCTCTTTCTTTTTTTGTAGATTTTACAGCGACGCTGCAACATCGTGCAAAAAAATGCAAAATAAGGAATGTGACATTGCTGTCTCCTGTTCAAGAATTAAAAAGGTTGCGATAATGTTTCTCAGCAAACTTTTTTTGTACGCGAATGGTATTATGACCACTACTTGTAGTTCGACCTCCATATGTATATCTGTCAGTTAGTTAAGACATATGCAACTGTTGCTTACGTTGTGGTAAGCACTGTTGAACACTGGAATAAAAAGGGTTCATCTGATGCAGACTGCGTATTGATTTAAAGTCTGGTTACTCTAGCGCGGCACATCGAACCACTCATCACCACTAAAGAAAGTGAAGTGCTCTAGAGCTTCGCGTCCGCAATGTGTGCATTCCCAAATTAGATTTAGTTGAATCTACACGTTAGAGTCCATAAAAGCAAGCATTATTATGGAATAAACAATACAATTTTATGAATAATAATAATGCGTTTTGTTGTTATTTCATTGTGTTCATTGCATCATTTATTTATTTTTAAATTTATACATGTAGTGTTGTTTGTTACGTTTAGATCGTTTAGATCGTTAGGTTTTATATTAACAGTTATAGTTAGGCAATATTTGAAGATTTTAGCCAATCGCGCAGATTCGATCTCCAGTCACTGATCGTGTTCACTCAGCCAATTTAATCCATCAATATTTATTACAAAACTTCACATTCGGTTTTGTGACTTTGAATGTGATACATTCATTATTTATATATATTTAATAGTTTTTAAATAAATGTCAGGTAACTTTTATTTAATATTATTTTATACTTTTGTATTGATTGTATTTATGCATTATCATAATAATAATAATAATAATCATCATCAAATGCAATTTGTTTCACTTAATAAATAAATACTTTCATCGTATTATGTTAGGAAAACATGTTGGTTCATCTATATGTCATGCACGTGTTTTGGCCGAAAATTGTTTACTAAATACGTGAATGTCGTTAAATGACTCCCACGTTAACAGTCATGCTCACTTTTTTTTTTATTTCAACGAACAACGAACTATGGACGAACAGACGAACATATATTTTACACGAAATATTGTGAAAGATACTCGTATATTGTATTGTGCACTAATAAGGTAAGTGTGTCACTTTCGCTGACGCTGAAACGGTAAATATGAAATCGCCAGGAAATAGAGCCAACGTTGTGGACACCCCTCTACATTATCACGTTATATGTTTCTGATGAATGCATAATCGATGTAGATTTTTTGGATGTACTTACTGATAACACAATTTTTCAACTCGAAAGTAGTCATTTATTTTACTCGAATTTCGACTTTAAATCTTATTTATTCGAAGTATCAATTTCTTTTATGCGGTATTCTGTGGCCACGGTGTATTGCATCTGACGGCTTCATATAATATATGAATTTTTTAAAGACAAAAGTATCATCCACAAATAAAGGTATATATACCCATTTTGTCTATAGTTTATCGTTTTCGCGAAGTTTGGCGCCGATACTACTGTGTTTACGTAAGAAATTGAAGGGGACCACTGGCGGGCTAGGTTAGGTGTTTTTACGGAGGTAAAAAGGCCTATTTATACAGTTTTTATCGTTTATATATGTGCCGTTATATGTATGGTTCGCAAGTTCTTTTGAGGGAGTGGGTAGGGCTAGTTCTTTGCTTTAAATCTATGTGTTAACATATTTTTAACAATCTATCGGTTTCTATGTAGATATTTAAATAGACATTCGGTTTCGTGACTTTAAATGTGAAACATACATTATGTATATATATTTAATATCTATTAAAATATTGCAGACTTTAATAAGTATTGTGTTATTCTTCGCAACACGATAGCCGCTGACCCACACCCGTATCGAATACTAATCGAACACCGGCAACACCACGCTAGTCATAGCTTAGTTTCAGAACACATAAATCTTATCAAAACGTTTTATCGTATATTTATGTTACCCTTAACCCACAAAGCTGTTTAAAAATTTCTCACTTTCAAGATTTATAAGTTCATATTTGTATATGCATTCATAAAACTTTAAGAGTTAAATCATACTTTTCTTACTTCCAGGAAGCTTCAACGTATGCACGTTGTGAACGGAGTAAAACACAAGTGTATGCCCCAGGTTCACAGGAGCATGGACAGGGCTGTAAACGCCGTCTCGAATGACATAATATGGATAAGGCAAGCGTCTGAGCACTTTCATATACCAACGTTCACTATGAGCGATAAAATCAGTGGAAAGCATGGGATGGAAGTACACAACAGAAGGTCATACTCCCTCGGTATAAAGAAAATATGATCGTCGAGTTGGTGAAATGTCCGCTAGATGTGACGTGGAATTAACCAGTAAACAAGTTCTGTTGTGAACTAATATCCGTTGCCAGCGTCAGAAGATCGGATTGGGTTATTCGAAACGTTTAAACTGGTCAAGATTCGTGATAAGGTTGTTTAAAAGGATAGTTTTAAAAAACCTTATCATGTCTCATATTAGACCTCAAAATCAAAATGGACTAAGATCAAAACACTAACAAAACAAAGTGACAGAAACTAATTGAGGAGATTGGTTTATGCTGTTTGTGTTTTAAAATATTGGTTAAACGTATTAAAATCTGATGATGTTAAATATATTAAAATAGTTTATAATGTGTCATTACATGATCTGGATGTATATCCAGGAAAACAGTATTGGATTAAATCTGTTAAACTTGTACTAGATACACTAGGTGTTGGTGAAGTATGGTTTTTCAGGGGGTAGGAGATGTGAAAAGTTTTATATCTATCGCTAAACAACGAATATCTGATGTTTTTGTTCAAAACTGGTCAACTGATTTACAACGATCGACCAGTGGTAGAAGTTATAGCATTTATCGAATCTAAAAATTTCAGACCAATCTAAATGTAGTAACTTTATGAAAATTTAGAATCGAGTAAACTCGTTTTAGAGTATCTGCTCACAGACTTGAAGTAGAAGCAGGGAGATGGCACAAGCCTGAAAAGACACTATATCAAAATAGAAAATGTAAACATTGTAATGTTCTGGAAGACGAGTTTCATTTTTTACTCGAATGCCCAGTATTTAGAAAGCAGTATATAAATAAATATTATTGGAAGCATACAAATATAATAATATTTATTGACTGACAATCAAAAGACAATTAGACACCTGGCCACATTTATTTTAATGCTTTTAAATTGAGAACAGAATTATATTATCAATAGTTTCTCTCCATATAACTATTGTATGTCTCAGTTTACAATGTTATTTTTCATAGCATTATAACCTAATATACAAGAATTTGTTGTACTAGCATGTTGAAAATTTAATACGATTTACGATTTGTTATTCATACTATATAAATGTTAAATTTGGTATTGCATACAACAGTTATTTATATGCCTGTACGTCATTGACCATGTTTGACTATGTTGTGTTGTAATATATGTGTACTAATGGGCTTTAAAGCCGATTGTATGTTGAAATAAACTCTAAACTCTATGACACGTACAACTTCTGCCTGTTAGTATGGTTAGGATGAATCAAGCAGGCCAAAGTCACCTGAATTAAATACTGTCCGTACTTACACGGATCAGCCTTATTTCCCCTTGAAGGCGAGCGTTTACACTGGGTAAGACGTGACAAAGGATAGGACAATTATCGAGCCAAAATAGAGCAGGTTCACTACACCATGTTGTAAATAAACAGTACATAATCATCTTTAAAAAAAACAAATGCTCGCTGAAAAACTGCCGGTCCTCTCTCATTTCATTCAATTATTTAATATTTTAAACATGTATAGAAAAATGTGAATAGAGAGATTGTTTACTTATGCTATAATGAACGCATGTTCCAAGTTCCAATAATTTTGATTTATAAATGGCTGAGATATGGACTGCAATATTATTGTGACAGGTGTAC
Source organism: Congeria kusceri (assembly GCA_027627225.1). Lineage (NCBI taxonomy): Eukaryota > Metazoa > Mollusca > Bivalvia > Myida > Dreissenidae > Congeria > Congeria kusceri. Next base: position 23,043,581 of record CM051030.1, read on the forward strand.
TGGGGATTGATTTATTCAGTTGCTCGTGTACGGGGTGTTGCAGGCTACTGTACTCAGTATTGTTTACTAATATACTGGTTAGCGAGTATTTGTTGGACCGTAGCATTATCTGCACATTTTTAAATATACGCGTTTCGTAACCGCTTTTCGTATTTTATCGTCACAATACAAATAAACGCTTGTATTTTCAAGTATGTTTCGTTTTTCTTCGACAAAATGAGTTTATTGTTTGTTAAAAAACACAAATATATTCTTCCAATTTACCACATTTTTTTTTCCACGTTTTGATGACATTTTGCATAACTGCTACCATTTCACTCAAATCATCGTTGTCCGTTTCTAAACCTTTTTCAAAGTTGACATTTCAGTTATTATGGCTTCTCCGCTGTCTAAGTTCTTGCTGAGTCTGGCTACTTGTTTAAAGGGACTATTCTTGGGCAATACGTCTCGCCTTGACACGGGTATCTTTTTGTTGTCTTCATCTATCGTTCTGCTCTGTCCTCTACACGAATGAAGCGATATTTTAATTTAATTTCTGCATATGGATGATTTTCGATTAGGTGGTTAATAATGTCTTTGAATTTTTCAGAAGATTTTTCGCACTAAAAGCAGGCATACATGTATGTGAATCTGAAAAAAAGTTAATGTACATTGTATATCTAATGCACGATATGAACCCTTATACTATGACTTATAAATAAAAGTTATTGGCTTAGCGACACACCTTCGACAAACAATTATTCATGATATTGCACATTTGTTACTATAACCGAGTAAATATAAGTTAATATTTAACAGGACGTTGTTTTGTACAAAGATGACATCATAATACTCTGTCATTTGTAAACGACTATTTCAAAACGTTAGCTCCGAATAGATGTGTGATGCCATGTTCAGTCTATAGTATTATGTCCTTTTTATTTGTGTTTGATTTAATGAACAGATAATCGACATCGCTGAATGTTATTGTCATTTGCCTCCTCTTTATCGATTTTGAATAATAATAATAAAAGTTGATAGTGAAAAAACAGCCCTGCACCGGTGCCTCTGAGAAGAAACGTAAACGTGCGTTAAGATAAGCATTTCATTTACTTGATTTACTTGTCTTTTTGTTAAGATATAATTATTGAAACATAAAAATGCGTTTTAGTAATAATTTCATCGGCTGTCGTTAATTTTATAGGTATTATAATAAAATAAGTTTGAACTTTATAGCTGTCAATATCATGTATGTCGCCTCGTTCAATATGAATTTTGCTGCGCAACATTACACGAGTCCATATTTGTATAATATTAATCGATTCTACTATTATTATTGTATACTATATCGTATGTATCGAATGTTCTTTATAGTATTCGTAAACAATCGCTCGATTCACATGTTTCTAGACAGGTTTAAACTTATCAATAATTTAATGAAACAAACGACGAGCTGCACTTTTTTCAGCGAGCAGTTTACATTTATTTACTGTCATTCACTGTTTATATATTATATCACTCAAAGTAAGTATATGACGGTCTTTGCAATTGAGTTGGCAGTCTAGGTCAGCATATACAAATATAAAATTGTAAACAGAATATTTGAAATCGGTGTTTTACTTACCGTTGTTTGAGCTGTTTTCTATATCGCTGCTCTATTTTGGCTAGATAATTGGCCAATATCCGGTGTCACGTCTCACCCAGTGGTTTATGAGTATCAAAATGTACATAAACGAGTGTTATATGAAGTTTATATGATTTTAAAACTTCCTTGTTGAGGTAGAAAGCATTGACAAGTAGACGATTGGCGTGTAAACATGGGTTGTTTAATATTTAAAAGTGTGTTGCTTATTATATGGATTATTTACACAACTGGTAATGTTTTGTTCTTTTCAATCCAAATTGGTTTAAACAAGTGTCAATATTATAAGACCACGATCATATTAAGAATTAGTACTTGTTCTATGTTTGATTCTGGCAAGTTATGACACGCTAAACATAGCAAAAAGTTCAGCCTATGTCCGCGTGTGTGTGTGGGTGTGTGTGTGTGTGTGGTGTATGTGTATGTATGTGCGTGTGTGTGTGCGCGCGTCTGTTGAGCACGCATTGAGATATTTTAATGAAACTGAATACATAAATACCTTATATGGAGACCTCACTTAGGATTGCATATGGTGTGGGTGGGGTCAAGGTCACTGTTACTAAAAATCGAAAACCAGTTTCTGCTCAATAACCTGAGAACGTATTGAGATATTTTAATAAAACTTCATGCATAGATATCTTATATCAAGACTTCGCTTGGGATTTCATATTGGGTGAGTGGAATCACTTTTGTGCTGACTTTGATGCATTTTGTTCGAAAAAATTGATTTTCATGATCAAAACTGTAAAAAATGACCACGCCCTGTTGGTCACATAGTTTATGAGATTTAGATAGTATAATGACTTTTAAAATATTCTCCTATGAAACCGCAAGGCCCAGAGCGCGCTGTTCTCAGACAGCTCTTCTTTTATTTTCAAACTGAAGACATTTTTAACAGACCAGGCTAAAAAGAACCTCTTTAAGGACATGATAGTTTTAAAGTTGTTAATACATTAGTTTGAAACACCTTAAATAAGTATTTAAACATGTACATTTATTACTTCATACTTTTCCACACATGTATATGTTCTTGTTACTTAAGAAATAATTGACGGATAACTGTGGGTTATTGCGGTAATAACCAACAGTTTGGAGTTCCGATGCATAGGAATTAGGCCACGAGTGCGATAGCCCGAGTGGTTTGATAACAAGCATCGGAACGACAAGTCGTTGGTTATTAACGCAATAACAGACTGTTACCCGTCAATTATTTCGATTCTAACACGATCTTATATAAAATTCGTATTTTTAAAGGTTATGAATGAGAACTATATTTATATATACTCCGCCCATTTTCCAAGAAGTGCATTTACACGTTCGTTTCTGTGACGTCAAAAATCATAACAGTTGAAAATGACGTCCGCTTTATTGATAAACATTGAGTGATTGACGTCACACTTATTGATGTAATACAGTGACAATATCATGTCAAAAAGCCCAAATAAAACACATATTAACAAAACGTAAACGTTTTTGTGAACTTAAGTATAAAATATGTTGTACAAATGTGGTTTAATTGCGCTACATAATGCAAACATGATTTGTTTGTCACAATTTGCTATCGCGCGTTTTCAGAACGTGCATTTTATGGAACAATTCCTTCGAATTTCTGGAACTATTTTCAAAACATTATGCTCCGCCCATAATTTATTGCAGAATAACCCACAGTTATGTATCTATTTACCACTAGCCGCGTTCAGTGTTAGAATAGTACGTGTACTATGAGTAAAATACCAAGTAGGCTGGGAAATTATAAATAAAATTCACAATGGTTACTAGTATTTTATTTGTGTTTGTAAAAAATTAGGGTAGGGATACCCATAAAACAAAAACTAAAACAATGTTGGCCTACTGGTTCCGCTAAATTAAAAACATGGCTGCTTTAGGCAGGGCCATTTTTAGCTCGACTTTTCGAATAAAAAATTCAAGCTATTGTCGTTGCCCTGTCGTCTGCGTTTGCGTCAGCGTCTGTGTCAGTTAGTTTTTTTTGGTTATGTTTTATATAAAAGTCCATTTCTCAGAAACTATCAAAGGTATTCATTTGAAACTACCAATACCTGTTCATTATCAAAAGGATACTCCATTACAACAAGGCAGGTAACCCTGTGATTTGTATTTTTAGAGTTATATGCCCTTATTTGGGCTTACAACTTGGCACATTTTGAAAATTTGTTGGTAAATATAAAATTTCTAAATAACTATCAAATACATTCAATTGAAACTCAAGGTACTTGTTTATAGTTCTGACACCATTCTTCAGGCATGAGAAGGTAACTCTTTCAATGATTTGTCTTGAGTAATTGCCCTTTTTCGACTTATGAATTCGCTTTAGGTCAAATTTCACAATGTCTATAAGAGGTATTGACTTGAAACTCAAAGGACCTGCTCACAGTGATGAAGCAGGGCTCTTAATTTACAATGTTGCCACCTATTATTGGCCCCACTCCCCCACCTAAAAACTAAGTTGTTTTCTCCTAAAATATGAAAAATTTCCCGTTGCAGGTCTGCAAAAAACAACAACAAAAAAAACAACAGAAAACTTAGTGAAGATGAGAATAATCGTCGGAATCATAAGTATAGCCATTTTGGTCCAGATCTCTACATCCGATTATTTCATTGATATGGTATCTGCAATAAACAATAAACCGATCTGTTCAACATCAAAGTGAAACAGTTTGACGTCATCAGCTTATATTGCGTGTGCCACCAATGACAATTCCTTTCACTGCTGTCGCTTTAATTAGCAGCCGTTATACACGCTGTCCACGTGGAGGGTTTACGCAGTACGTGTATGTCATGAATCTAAACTGACCTATCTGAACGACAATAATGTTATCGAAACGGCAAAAGTATTGTTTTGTTAGCTTTTGTGATTGCCCTTTGTACGTCGTGCGTGTGTGCGTGCGTGCGTGCGTCTGTGCGTGCGTCGTCAACTTTTTATTCAAACAAAATCTCCTCCTAAACCGCTTGGCAGATTTTCACAAAACTTCACAGGAATGATCGTTGGGTGGACCTCTTTCAAAGTTGTTCAAATCTTTCCGATCAGCTGAATATGTAGGTCACCAGAGCTAAAAATAGATTTAAAAAGTGAAAACAATCTTCTATGAAACCTCAAGGCTCAGACATTTCATATTTGATATGTGACACCCTCTAGAGGTCCTCTACAAAGATTGTTCAAATTATGCCCCTGGGGTCAAAATGGGCCAAGCCCCGGGGTCACATGGTTTATATAGAATATATAGGAAAATGACTTTAAAAATCTTCACCTCTGAAATTACAAGGCCCAAAGGTTTCATATTTGGTATGTAACAACCTAAAGTGGTCCTCTACAAAGATTGTTCACAATATGTCCCTGGGGTCAAAACTGGCCACGCCACGGGGTTCGCATGGTTTATATAGAATATATAGCAAAATGACTTTAAAAATTTTCTATTCTAAAAACCGCAAGGCCTAGATGTTTCATATTTGGTATGTAACATCCTTTAGTGGTCTTTTACAAAGTTTGTTCAAATTATGCCCCTGGAGTCAAAACGGGCCCTATAGATTATATGGAAAAATGACTTTTAAACACTTCTCCTCTGAAACCATAAGGTCCAGAGGTTTCATATTTGGTATGTAACATCCTATAGTGGTCCTCTACAAAGATTGTTCAAATGATGCCCCTGGGGTCAAAACTGGCCACGCCCCAGGAGTCTTATTGTTTATATAGAATATATAGCGAAATGACTTTTAAAATCTTCTCCTCTGAAATCGGAAGACCCAGAGGTTTCATATTTGGTATATTCACATCATTTAGTGGTTTTGAACAAAGTTTGTTCAAATTATGCATCTGGGGTCAACACGGGCCACACCCCGGGGGTCACATGGTTTATATAGAATATATAGCGAAATGACTTTTAAAATCTCCTCCTCTGAAGCCACATGGCCTAGTGGTTCATATTTGGTATGCAACATTGTATAGTGGTCCTTTACAAAGAGTGTTCAAATTATGCCCACAGCTTTCCTATATTAGGTACGTAACATTGCATAGTGGTCCTCTCCAATGATTGTTCAAATTATGCCCCTGGGGTCAAATCTGGCCACCCCCCGAGGGGTCACATGGTTTATATAGACTTAAATAGCAAAATGACTTAAACAATCTTTACCTGAAATCGCAAGGCCCACATCTTTCCTATATTTGGTAAGTAACATTGCATAGTGGTCCTCTCCAAAGATTGTTCAAATTATTCCCCTGGGGTCAAATCTGGCCATCCCCCGAGGGGTTACATGGTTTATATAGACTTAAATAGCAAAATGACTTAAACAATCTTTACCTGAAACCGCAAGGCCCACAGCTTTCCTATATTTGGTAAGTAAAATTGCATAGTGGTCCTCTCCAGATTGTTCAAATTATGCCCCTGGGGTCAAATCTGGCCAACCACCGATGGGTCACTGGTTTATATAGACTTAAATAGCAAAATGACTGAAATAATCTGTACCTGAAACCGCAAGGCCCAAAGGTTTGTTCAAGGTTGTTCAAATAATGCCCCTGGGATAAAAATAAGCCACGCCTCTGGGATGCAAATTCCAATTGGGTTACATGGTATCAGGTGAGCGTCCTAGGGCCCTCAGGGCCCTCTCATTTAATAGGAAATGCTAACTGCAGATTGATAAAAAATTAGGTTGGTATGCGCTACGAAACTTTTATTCAAAAGGTAAGATCTCACTGTTCTCTACGCTACAAAGTTTTTATATGGCCATCAATACACCCACGCTTTCCATGCGGATGACGGGACGTTGTACATTAGCCAAACATCGCCATTTTGATATAGCATATGTTTTGTTTTAACTGATTTAAAATAAAATACAAGGAACTAAATAACATTTTTATATACAAATTACAATATTTTACATATGGATATAAAACATTATGGAAGTTAACAACAATGAAAATGTGTTTCAATTACATTTACTTTTTGAGATAGTGAAAATAGGCTTGTGTTTAGATGTATATGCACATGAATGACCTGACAAGTTATATCGTGATTGTGATCCATGGACCCGAGGAATCGCGATATAATGGAGTTGTAGTGTATTTCCAGTTTCGGTCTTTTAAGTGAATACATTTAATTAATTAATAATTTAAAAAGCGGGACTGCAAATTACTTTTACAAAAGAAATATGTGTTGCATGTTGACATTAGTTATTTTAGTTTCATATATCCATTATAAAATCGTGCTGGGCTGGAAAGTTATATTTATAGGAGTTTAATTTGCCGTAAAGATTACATTACGTTTCAAACAAACGACAATTAGACGCGAGTTTGTTTGGGTTGAGTTAGTTTTCAAATCAGTTAATCTGTAAAAACTTCCGTATTTAAATATCCCCCCGGGTCAATCAATATTCGCCCTCCAGAGGGCAGTGGGCCCCTTCCCACAAATCTCATCTAGACAAGAGGAGGTAACTATATCAAGGATTTTGGTGGAGTTATTGTCCTTTTTTCAACTTAGATTTTTTTGCTTTATTTTATAAGAGGTTTTCTATCTCTATAAGGGTATTGACTTGAACTTCAAAATACTTCATGACAGTGATAAAAGTATTCTATAAACAAAAGCCTAGATTACTATCAAATATGAGAAAGTCAAACGTCCAGCACCCTTAGGCGGTGCTCTTGTTTCTTGTATGACTATATTGAAAACTTTGAAAATCTTCTTGTCAGAAACCACTCTTTGGATTTCAAAATGAGTTCATAGAAATGTTCGTTGGGTGGTTCTCTACTAAAGTTGCTCAAAGAGTTCCGCTTCGTTGAGAAAAACATGGCTGCCAGAGCTATAAATAGACAAATCATTAAATGGCATCTCCTAAAGCCCTCTGTAGATTTTCAAATATCTAAGTGATACTTGGGTGGTCCTCTACCAAAGTTGCTCAATTGAACGCGCCGTTGAAAAACATGGCCAGGTCATTTTTAAACTGTTTTGCTGGTAATTTCCAAAACAGGTATCTCGGAAAACTGCCTATTTCTTTTGGAGGCTAAAGTCAGTTAATCAAAACCTGAAAGGGTTCTTCTTCAAAACAGCAAACATTCACAAATATTGTCTTATCTTTTAATTATTTAAGACAATGTATGTCATGTGTATTATAATGTGAATATCAAATGATTTATTAAAATAACATTTTCTAAAAAGTATATGTATAAAAAATGTTATGTCAAATTAATGACACCCTATTTTCTCTATTTTATTAAAATTGTAATGTCAAATTAATGACACCCAATTTTCGCTATTTACTTTAATGTAACCGAAATGTTCACCCAGGTGTTCTGGAAGAAGACCTCTAAATTAATGCACTACATCTGTTATTTTTTTACTTGTTGTGAAAGTGTTATTTCTTGTTACTGATTCTTATTCTTAATATTGTAAACAACATATTACTGCAATAAGTTTTAAATTGTAGTATGGAAAATCAATAGCACACATTGTATGACCTACTTTTTGCTAAGTAGGCTACAAATCACTAACAATCGATGATCATAACCACCACACTTTATCGGTTATTTTGCTTGGCTCGTTGCAGGTTGACTTGTTAACTGTCATGTATATAATTCTGTTTGCATTAGATACTGTGGAATCACTTGAATTCATGGGGTACACATTTCGCACTCCTGCAATCCCGGAACCTATTAGCGCTGTCTTAAATTCGCGCAAATTCGATTTAGAAAAAAAAACACAAAAAAACCTCAAAGTTAGTTCTGCTTTACAAATAACATGTCCATTAATTGACGAAACGCCTAACTCGGCAGAATATCTGAGAAGGGTCCATGTCGTGTCAAACTGACACCTTATTATAAATTAAATGCAAAATGAAATATAGCCTCCACATTGGGGGCTATAATTTGTCCCACAAAATGTCAGCTTTTTAAATAAAACTGTTAACTTGTGCAAATTACCTGATTTATACCAAATTTGAATTTTCAAGGGCTTGGAACTTAGTTGCAGAGCTTACTGTACTATAATTTTGATATCTATACATAAGATTTGCATTTTATTTTTAGCCAGAATTTTCAACCAAAAATGTAGGCTTATAGATTAGCGAAAGCCGGTTGGTTTACGGCGTTTAGGCAGGCGGGCGTTGAGATGTTGTTTACAATTTGCGTTAAAGTTTCGTATTCCTGCCATATTTTCAAAAATTCTTGGTCAATCGTCATGAAACTTTACATAGATGTTCCTTAGATGTTCCTCTACAAACCTCTAAAAATGGTTCCGCTTCTCTGCACAAGATGGCGGCCAGAGCTAAAAAGGAATTATGTCTAAATGCCATTTTTGTCAAAACCTATGGCTAGATTTTCAAATAATTTTACACAAATGTTTGTTAAGTGTTCCTCTACCAAAATTATTAGAGGGTTCTGCCTCACTGCACAAAATTGACACTAGAGCTAAAATTAGAATTTGCGTTTAAGTTTTGTTTTTACTGTCGTATTTTCAAAAGTTCTTGGTCAAATTTCATGAAACTTTCCAGTAAATTTTCGTGGATGGTCCTCTACCAAATCGGTGATATTGGTTTCACTTCACTGCACAAGATGGCCGCCAGAGCTTACAATATAATTATTTCTAAACGCCATTTTCTTCTAAACTATAGCTATATTGTCAAATAATTTTACACACATGTTCTACCAAACTTATTCAAAGGTTCCGCCTTACTGCACAAAATGGCCACTAGAGCTAAAAATAGAATTTCTGTTAAAGTTTTGTTTTCCTGTCATATTTTTAAAAGTTCTCGGTCCATCTTTGTAAAAATTTACAGAAACGTTTCTTTGATGGTCCTCTTCCAAATCGTGAAAATAGTTCCGCTTCACTGCACATGATGGCCACCAGAGCTGAAAATAGATATATGTCTTAACGCCTTTCTTCTAGACCTATAGCTGAATTTTCAAATAATTGGACACAAATGTTCGTTTAGTGTTCCTTTATCAAATGGGACCGCCTCACTGTGCAAAATGGCCACTAGAGCTAAAAACAGAGTTTGTTAAATTTATTTACTCCTGTAATATTTTTAGCACACCTAAACACGAAGTGCTCGGCGAGCTATTGGTATAGGGGACCTCTCCGGCGTCGTCTGTCATCCATCGTCCGTTTTCCATCGTCCGTCGTCCGTATGCCATCAACAACATGGACCATTATCCCGATAAAGACTACATTTTTGATTCAATCTTGACCAAAGTTTCACAACTTGTGTATTATCATCAGATCTCAGCAGATGACAAAATGAGCTTTATTGTGTTTTAAACACCAGAGTAATTGCCCTTTGTTTATTAAAACAATTACAAACATGGACATCATTCAGGATAGATACTTCATTTTTCATTCAATCTTCACCAATCTTGCACAGTTTGTCTATTACCATGAGATTACAGTTGAAGTCGAATATACGCAAGATCGGACCAGAAACACTAGAGTCATTGCCCTTTATTGGTGAAAAAAAAAGCAAAAATATACATCATTCAGGATAGAGACTTCATTTTTCATCCCATATTTACCAATGTGTACAGTTTTTCTATGAAAGCAAGACTTAAGATGTGGTCGAATATAAGCATGATCGGGCCAGAAACACCTGAGTTATTACCCCATGTGTTTGGAAAAAAGCATCAACAAGTTATCAAGAACTGGCTTGCACACGATTATTGATTCAATGTTGACCAAACTTACAGTTATTTATACATGCAGCATAGATGTCTTCAGAGCCTGCATTAACATCCTTTATCATAATTGGACAGAATATTATCAAAGAAAAAGCAAAACTTGACCTCATAGCACAGCCATAGCAATTATTGCATTGCAGCTAGTTCTCCAAAACTGTTTGCAAAAAAGACATTAAAATCTACTGTTTCTGCATTTTCCAGAATTTTCAATGGCGTAATGATAAAGGGTTAGGTAAGAATAAGGAGAAAAATGATTTGAGAACCATTATCAAAGAAACTGCACATCCACTATCCAACTAGTACTTTAGTTAGCCGATAGCACTAACTGATGTTTTAAATCAAAATTGATCCTATCCCCTTTGCGTATTGTTCAGATACCCTAATTTTCAAACCTGTCACAACAGTATGGTCTTCATCTGTACCAGTTCTCAGGTGAGCGCTTTGGGCCACCATGGCCCTCTTGTTAAATAACTTTAGTTAGTAGAACTAAGTAGAAAAAAATTCATCTATTATTTGATATATTTTTCATGATTGCAAATTTTAACCTTTCGACTTAATCACATCATGAATTGTTGAGGCTGTATTATATAATCATGTTACACCCAAAGAATGTCCTGTGTTGGCCACACTAAAGGATCTTTGGCCATCCCCATGAATGTTACCCTACTCTATTGGTCTTCCACATACATATCAACAACCTTTCTCATTTTAACACCTTTGATTGACCCATGCAAAGAGCGAGTAATAAATGGTACCTACATTACTATTTTGATAATGAAGTTGGCAATAGAATTATGCAAGAACATCTTTCGTTTAATATACCCTATACCCTATGTTGATAATTTTAGTAAATTTTATTGTAAATATGAATTATTTAGTCTATGATGCTAATCTTGTCTTAACAAGTCCATATTCTATTTGTTAGTAATATTTTCTTTATAATTGCAAGATCTGTGTCCATATTATATATTATATTATATATGCGTACTTACCAATTTTTGTAACAATCAATGTAAAATAGTGTTTTAATAACAAACTTGCAGAGTGTTATGATATTAAATTAAATATATTTAAAAAGAATCTGAGGTATCACGCATTTCTTGTAAGCCATGCTACGCATTTATAAGCTGTATCCAGACTGATTGCATTTACATAATACTTAACAACAACTTCATTTATAAGCTTAACAAAATCATTTTTGTAACGACAACAAAACCCTTTACCCAAACTTTTAGTTACAAGGTCATAATCAACATTTTCATCGGTCGTTGCATAAAAAGATAGCCCTCCATGATTTGTTTTCCTAATGTTTACCACAAGTAATTTGTTAACTTGATGACGTCATGCCAAAGCAATGACGTAACAACACATACATTTGATACTTTTATGAAATGTTGATTTAAGCTGTAACATAGGTATCTGTAACATAGGTATGGCAAAACGATACAATGATAAATATAGGCTATCTGTAAACAATTAATATATATTTTTGACAGCTTTTGCAACCTAGAAATGTGACGGGAATTGTGACTTAAAAAAAGAATCATTTCGTGAATTGTATTTGTTCTCAACTACGTTACATATGTATTGATTTTATATATAACACTCCAACATAAACAAATGACTAATTTTGCAGAAGTAAATATAAACAGGTTGTAACACGATACACACATTAATCACTATATATTTATGGCTTTTCTTTACACAAAAGTATCCACTTTATACTTATAGTTTATATTTTGTGGTTGCACAAAGTCACTGGCAACATAGGTATCAAATTTTTGTGACATTACATAACCTACATTTTTAAACTACCAACACCAATAATTAAGTCACTTACATTGTAAAATGCAATTTCAGTTGTAAAATGTGTTATAACGTTTTATGCTTGACACTATTATTCTTCGTAAAAAATCTGGTTAAGCAAAAATAAATGGCGACAGGTAACGTAGGTATCATTTTAGAAACATGCGTGATTGATGCATTTAGACAAAACACACACACTCCATTTGACAGCGTGTGTTTATTTCTAGCATATAAGGTAGTATCAATTGAACATGTAAAACAAATCTGATTCTGGGGATTTAAGAATAATATTACAGCGACATCAATATTTTTAATTTGTTCCTTATAACTGAGAACAGGCGTACAGCTTTTTCAGACTGTTAATTCATCATTCATCAGGGAATTATGAAAAAACTTGCCAGAAATGTTCCCATGCCAACGTTGTGTCACAAGCAAGAAACGTGTCCCTAGCTCAAAGGTCAATGTCACACTTACTTGTTAGAGGTCAAATGCCAAATCTGGGTATAATGCAGCTTGTTCGGACTGTTAATTCATCGTTCATCAGGGAATTTTAAAATAACTTGCCAGAAATGTTCCCATGCCAACTGTGTGTCACAAGCAAGACATGTGTCCCTAGCTCAAAGGTCAAGGTCACACTTACTTGTTAGATGTCAAATGTTAAATCCGGGTAGAGTGCAGCTTTTTCAGACTGTTAATTCATAATTTATCAGGGAATTTCGAAATAACTTGCCAGAAATGTTCACATGCCAACAGTGTGTCACACGCAAGACATGTGTCCCTAGTTCAAAGGTCAAGGTCACACCTTTTATAAGTCAAAGGTCAAATGTCAAATCTGGGTATAATGCAGCTTGTCCGGACTGTTAATTCATCATTCATATGGGAATTAAAAATAACTTACCACAAATGTCCACAATGTTGAGTCGGCGTGGAGTACGCAAGACCTGTGTCCCTAGCTCAGAGGTCAAGGTCATTCATAGAGGTCAAAGGTAAAATATGGGCATATTATTGCTTGTTTGGGCTGTAAATTCATCAGGGAATTTCAAATAACTTGCCACAAATGTTCACCATATGGAGACAGTGTGTCACATGCAATACCTGTGTCCCTAGCTCAACGGTCAAGTTCACACATAGATTTGCTTGTTAGAAAATGTGATTTAAAAATAATTACAATCCAACTAGCTTTCTTGACAACGGGCTCGACATGTTGCCAACAGGCATCTTCTATATGCTTCTTGTATATCTACTTGCCCTTTCGGACAGTCAGGTCAATATTTGAACTCGCCTGAATAGTTTATAACTGATTGTACTTTTTTTTCCTTTTTCTAACACAATTTAGTATTAAAAGCTATACTTTGGGAGCTTTCATCCATCTACTATGGACTTCATTAGCCAACTAATCTCCTTTACATTAACTGGGGATTAGGACTAACACCTCTTGTGGGCGTGAGTGATGTTAATGCTGAATAGTTTTGTAATTTTCCCGGGCTTTGGGAAAGCAGGTTATTTCAAAGACTGTGAAACATTGTATAGTGGTCATCTACAAAGATTATTCAAATTATACCCCTGGGATGTTCAAATCATGTCCCTGGGATGAAAACACTGTCTACATGAGTGACCCAGGAACACTCCGCCCACTTGTTTAAACTATCACATATCACTTTATTGTTTGGTAGATGTGTGCTCAGCATTGGCAGTTCTGAATGGGGGCAACACAACAATTCTATGTGGTTTGAGAAACAAGGCTCATCCAGCATGGGAAGGACCCTTGGCAAATAGGACTAATGTTACATATTCCTTTGAAGGAAGTTCAGAATTTAACCCATCACTTGGTGTTGACAAACTTAGCCGCCTTTACTGGTCCAGCAACAATATTGATCTACTACTGTATAATGTGAAGAGATTGGATGAAGGAACATACACATGCACATATGGTGGACCATCTGGTGGAATATCGTCTGTCAATCTTATAGTTCTTATACAGCCATCAACACCTGTCATCTCCAACACAGAGGCCGGTGGTATCGTCCAAGGCACAGAGTGGACACCTCTAACATTGTCATGTACCTCAGTGGGAGGATACCCAGTGCAGACTGTAAACTGGTACAGGGGAAGTACATCCAGCCCGGTGTCTCCATCTGGAGCAGAATCGGTGGTATTAAGCAATGGATTGTACAACGTGATTCGTAATGTGACATTTACGCCGACCAGTGCAGATGATGGAGTTACGTACATATGTGAGTCATCATATCCGGGTGACCTACCACGTTTGCAGTACAGCAGTGTACGCCTTGTGCTTAATCGTAAGTAATTACTGCAAACACCACTTTTGCAGTACATAAGTGTATGCCTTGTTCTTAATGGTAGGTAATAACTGCAAACACCACTTTTGCAGTCTAATAGTGTATGCCTTGTACTTAGTGGTAAGTAATTACTGCAAGCACCACTTTTGCAGTACAGCAGTGTACGCCTTGTGCTAAATGGTAAGTAATTACTGCAAGCACCACTTTTGCAGTACAGCAGTGTACGCCTTGTGCTTAATGGTAAGTAATTACTTCAAACACCACTTTTCAGTCTAGCAGTGTACGCCTTGTGCGTAGTCGTAAGTAATTACTAATAACTGCAAACAACACTTTTGCAGTCCATCAGTGTACGCCTTGTGCTTAATCATAAGTGACTTTGGAATATATAATTTTGTATGCAACACACCAAATTATATCACCATATTTATTAGTTTTTAGCTAGACTTTTTGAAAGGCAAAAGGCAAGCTATTCTACTCGACCCGACATTGGCGTCTGCGTCCGGTTAAGGTTAAAGTTTTATGGTAAGCTAGTTTCTATGGAATGGCTTGAGGGAATTCATTCAAACTTGAAACATTTATTCCCCATATTAAAATGAACTTATAGTTTGGTAATAAGAGGTATACCTTTCTAGCTATAGTTTTCAAACAAGGTTATGGTTCTTTCAACTGATATGTTTGTACATGCATTGTTTGGCAATATACAAGTGTATGTTGGTAGTAAAAACGCTTTACCTACATTTACTGCTCAAATTATGAATTGGATTGGACATTTAAGTGTGTCAAATGGGAACTAATAATGCTTTCTAAAACTAAATTTTTATCAAATGCATATTTTGTTCCAAACGACATATTTGCTTAAAATTTCGCACATACATGCATCAATGTATACTTACACCAAATTATTTAAAAAAAAAATCTATTGACGAGGATAATAAACTATACGGAACGGAAAAAAAAGAAACAAATACAATGGCTCACCGAACTTTGGGAAATATTGGATTCTATGGAGGGTACCTGTGTAGCCTTTTTCCTGTTTCGTTTTAACATACATGAACAACGTATCAATAGAATGGAGATATTTAATGGATCATATCTGAATTAATTTGTTTGGAAATACATTGCAAAAGTGTGTTTTTGATTATTATATATGATTTATAAAGTTTTACTATTAAACATACTTATTTTGAATGGACATTACAGATGAAATTAGTATATTGTAACATTTATACAATAAAGAAAACATGAAGCAAAAGGAGAAATTAACCCAATTATTTTCTTTTTGTTGCGAACGTATTTAATACTTTTATATTGTTAAGCTGACATATTTGTTGTATTTTTGTCATTTAGGCTTAATATGTCCTTACCTTACAGTGTTGTTATTAGGAGATCAGTCGTTATTAAGTAAATTATATGCATTGCTTTTGTTGGAATGGAATTACAATATTTTAGCAAACAAGTGGCATTTCAGGAAGTTGTTTCTTCAAGTGTAGTCCATTTTGTCCTACAGAGTGATCTGAATGTTTAAATAGACCATAGGGAATTAGTTCGAAAGATTAACTTCCCTACATGTTGAGGTGTTTGTCCGAACATTTAAATATTATATTTATGAAAACATAGTAGTGAAACCCTAATCAATCCATCATCAGGCATGAACCTTTCTGTGATCTAAGTAATTGAAGAAATAAATATATGCGGTGTCATTATACCAGGTGGAAGAAGATGGAAAGGTTCATGCCTTATGATGGATTAATTATTGAGATTAGCAATACACAAACAATGGAACTTGTACAGGTTAAGGTAGTACAACTCCCTAATGGACAATATTTCAAACCTAATTTTAAATGTTATTTCTCTTAACTGTACAATATTACGGATCTAATTACAAATTTTGAGCGTGGCTTTTTGTTAGAAAATGTTCAGGACAACCCCTTTTCCCATTTTTAGCTCACCTGAGCACAATGTGATAACCTTTTGTCCGTCGTGCGTCGTCCGTTTTTCGTCAACATTTTCATTAAATCAACATCTCCAAAACCGCTGGGCAAATTTTAACCAAACTTCACAGGAATGATCCTCGGGTGACCCTCTTTCAAAATTGTTCAAATCATTTCGGTACGCTGCATATGTAGGTCACCAGATCTAAAAATAGATTTAAAAAGTGAAAACTTTAAGAATCTTCTTCTCTGAAACTTTATGGCTGAGAGCTTTCGTAATCGGTATTTGGCATCCTCTAGTGGTCCTCTACAAAGATTGTTCAAATGATGCCCCTGGGGTCAAAAATTGCCACGCCCCAGGGGTCACATGGTTTATATAGACTTGAATAGCAAAATGACTTCACAATTTTATCTCTGAAACTGCAAGGCCCAGAGGTTACATATTTGGTATGTAACATTGAATAGTGGTTCTCTACAAAAATTTGCCACGCCCCAGGGGTCACATGGTTTATATAGACTTGAATAGCAAAATGACTTTTAAATTTTATCTCTGAAACTGCAAGGCCCAGAGGTTACATATTTGGTATGTAACATTGAATAGTGGTTCTCTACAAAGATTGTTCAAATGATGCCCCTGTGGTCAAAACTGGCTACGCCATAGTGCTTACGTGGTTTATATAGACTTTAAAAGCAAAATGACTTTAAAAATCTTCTTCTCTGAAACCGCAAGTCCTAGAGGTTTCATATTTGGTATGTAACATTGTATAGTGGTCCCCTACAAAGATTGTTGAAATGATCCCCTGGGGTCAAAAATGGCCACACCCCGGGGGTCATATGGTGTATATATACTTGAATAGCAAAATGACTTTAAAAATCTTCTCCTCTGAAACCGCAAAGCTCAGGGATTTCATATTTGGTATGTAACATTGTATAGTGGTCCTCTACACAATTGTTCCAATGATGCCCCTGGGGTCAAAACTGGCCACATCCCACGGGTCACAATGTTTATAGAGACTTAAATAGCGAAATGACTTTACAAATGTTCTATTCTGAAACCGCAAGGCCCAGAGGTTTCATATTTGGCATGTAATATTTTATGGTGGTCCTCTACAAAGATTGTTCAGATGATGCCCATGGGGTGAAAACTGGCCACACCCCAGTGCTCATATGGTTTATATAGACGTAAATGGCAAAATTATTTAAAAATTCTTCTCTGAAACCACAAGGCCCAGAGGTTTCATATTTGTTTGGAAACATTGTATAGTGGTCCCCTACAAAGATTTTTCAAAAGATGTCCCTGGGGTTAAAACAGGCCACGCCCAGGGCTCACATGGTTTGAATAAAGTTAAATAGCGTAGCACTTTCCATCCCCGCTCTCAAACTCGAGAACAGATTGAGGTATTTTAATGAAACTTAATACGTAGATACCTTATAGCGAGACCTCGCTTGGGATTGCTTATGGGGAGGGTGGGTCAAGATCAAGGTCACTGTTACCAAAAATAGAAAAACGGTTTCAGCTCAATAACTTCAGAATACATTGAGATATTTTAATGAAAGTTAATACATAGATACCTTATATCGAGACCTCAATTGGGATTGCATATATATCGAGACCTCAATTGGGATTGCATATGGGGTTGGTGGGGTCAACTCTGGCCACCCTCCGAAGAGTCACATGGTTTATATAGACTTAAATAGCAAAATGACTTAAAAAATCTTTACCTGAAACCGCAAGGCCCACAGGTTTGTTCAAGGTTGTTCAACTTATGCCCATGGGATAAAAATAAGCCTCGCCTCTGGGATGCAAATTCCAATTGGGTTACAAGGTCTCAGGTGAGCGTCCTAGTTTAAGAGGAAATGTTATGTGCACATTGTTGGCGATGAAAAATTTGGTTGGTATGCGCTTCGACACTTTTATTCAAAAGGTAAGATCTCACAGTTCTCTACGCTACAAAGTTTTTATATGGCCATCAATACACTCACGCTTTCCATGCGGATGACGGGACGTTGTACGTTAGCCAAACAAAGTCTTTTCATGAAGTACATATGTATTGTAACTGTAAATAAAATTTGTGTTTATGATGTGTGAACAGTAAAATTCGAATAGGCGTATCGCATTTTGATATAGTATATGTTTTTTTGTATCTGATTTAAAATTAAATACAAGGAACTTATTAATAATTTTATATACAAATATAATATTTAACACATGGATATAACACATTATGGATGTTAACAACAATGAAAATGTGATTTAATTACATTTACTTTTTGAGATAGTGAAAATAGGCTTGTGTTTACATGTATATGCACATGAATGACCTGACAAGTTATATCGGTCTTTAAAATGAATACATTAAATCAATTAATAATTTAAAAACGGGACTGCAAATTACTTTTACAAAAGAAATATGTGTTGCATATTGACATTAATTATATTAGTTTCATATCTCCATTATAATATCGTGCTGGGCTAGAAAAACGCGCTAACTATTTATAAACGCCAGCAAATCACGAAACAGTCGTGGAAATGATGTGTGTATAGCTGGAATGTTACATGTATACCGCAGCCTAGTCCAAATTTTAAGCGTTTTCGGTAGATTCTGAGGTATGTAAATTTTTTTGCTAAAAAATAATAGAAGATTTATTTATAGGAGTTTCATTTGCCGTAAAGATTACATGACGTTCTTACCAAACGACAATTAGATGCAAGTTTGTTTGGGTTGAGTTCGTTTTCAAATTAGTTAATCTGTAAAAACTTCCGTATTTAAATATTCCCCCGGTCAGTCAATATTGCCCCTCCAGAGGGCAGTGGGCCCCTTCCCCCAAATCTGATTGAGGGCCCTGTGAACTTATTCTGTAGACAAGAGGAGGTAACTATATCAAGGATTTTGGTGGAGTTATTGTCCTTTTTTCAACTTAGATTTTTATTTTAGGTCACATTTTTCAATATCCATATGAGGTTTCAATCTCTATACATGACAGTGATAAAAGGATTTTATAAACAAAAGCCTTGAGTACTATCAAATATGAGAAAGTCAAGCGTCCAGCACCCTTAGGCGGTGCTCTTGTTTCTTGTATGACTATATTGAAATCTTTGAAAATCTTCTTGTCAGAAACCACTCTTTGGATTTCAAAATAATTTCATAGAAATGTTCGTTGGGTGGTTCTCTACTAAAGTTGCTCAAATAGTTCTGCTTCATTGAAGAAAACATGGCTGCCAGAGCTATAATAGACAAATCTTTAAATGGCATCTACTAAACACCACTGTAGCTTTTCAAATAATTGTACAGTTATAAGTGATCCTTGGGTGGTCCTCTACCAAAGTTGCTCAATGAATGCTCCGTTGAAAAACATGGCCGGGTCATTTTTAGACTGTTGAGCTGGTAATTTCCAAAACAGGTATCTCGGAAAACTATTTATTTCTTTTGCAGGCTACAAGTCAGTTAATCAAAACCTGAAAGGGTCCTTCTTCAAAGCAGCAAAAATTAACAAATTTTTTCTTATCTTTTAATTATTTAAGATAATGTATGTCATGTGTATTATAATGTGCATATCATGTGATTAATTAAAATAACATTTTATAAAAAGTATATTTATAAAAAATGTTATGTCAAATTAATGACACCCTATTTTCTCTATTTTATTAAAAATGTTATGTCAAATTAATGACACCCTATTTTCGCTATTTACTCGAATGTAACCGAAATATTCACCCAGGTGTTCTGGAATAAGACCACTAAATTAATGCACTACATCTGTTATTTTTAACTCGTTGTGAGTGTTATTTCTTGTTACTGATTCTTATTCTTAATATTTTACACAACATATTACTGCAATGTATTAATTTTAAACTGTAGTATGGAAAATCAAGACCTCTAAATTAATGCACTACATCTGTTATTTTTTTACTTGTTGTGAAAGTGTTATTTCTTGTTACTGATTCTTATTCTTAATATTGTAAACAACATATTACTGCAATAAGTTTTAAATTGTAATATGGAAAATCAATAGCACACATTGTATGACCTACTTTTCGCTAAGTAGGCTACAAATCACTAACAATCGATGATCATAACCACTACACTTTATCGGTTATTTTGCATGGCTCGTTGCAGATTGACTTGTATATAATTATGTTTGCGTTAGATACTGTGGAATCACTTGAATTCATGGGGTACACATTTCGCACCCTTGAGATCCCGGAACCTATTAGCGCTGTCTTAAATTCGCGCAAATTCGATTTTGAGAAAAACCAAAAAACCAAAAAGTTAGTTCTGCTTTACAAATAACATGTCCATTATTTGATGAAACTCCAAACTTGTCAGAATATCTGAGAAGGGTCCTTGTGACACCTTGTTTGTTGCAATAAACATGTGCATCAGTACCGGATTAGGCTATTGATAACAATGGTCTACTTCTGAAGATAGGGGCCGCTTATTTCGTCGAGACAATTGTGGTTTTATATCATGTCGTGTCAAACTGACACCTTGTTGTAAATTAAATGCAGACTCAAATATAGGCTCCACATTTGGGGCATAATTCGTCACACAAAATGTCAACTTGTGAAATATAAACTATCAACTTGTGCACAATACATGTTTTATACCAAATTTGTATTTTCAAAGACTTGGAACTTAGTTGCAGAGCTTACTGTACTATAATTTTGATATCTATACATAAGATTTGCATTTTATTCTTAGCCAGAATTTTCTACCAAAAAATCTAGGCTTATAGATTAGCCAAAACCGGTTGGTTTTTGGCGTTTGGGCAGGCGGGCGTTGAGTTGTCGTTTACAATTTGCGTTAAAGTTTTGTATTTCTGTCATATTTTCAAAAGTTCTTGGTCAATCTTCATGAAACTTTACAGACATGTTCCTTAGATGTTCCTATACCAAATCCTGAAATTGGTTTCGCTTCTCTGCACAAGATGGCGGCCAGAGCTAAAAATAGAATTATGTCTAAACGCCGTTTTCTTCTAAATGTATTTCTAGATTTTCAAATAATTTTACACAAATGTTCGTTTAGTGTTCCTCTACAAAACTTATTAGAGGGTTCTGCCTCACTACACAAAATTGCCACTAGAGCTAAAAAATAGAATTTGCCTTAAAGTTTTGTTTTCCTGTCATATTTTCAAAAGTTCTGGGTCAATCTTCATGAAACTTTTAGAGAAATGTTTCTTGGATGGTCCTCTACCAAATCTGTGATAATGGTTCCACTTCACTGCACAAGATGGCCGCCAGAGCTAACAATATAATTATTTCAAAACGCCATTTTCTTTCTAAACTATGGCTAGATTTTCAAATAATTTTACACAAATGTTCGTTTATTGTTCTAGCAAACTTATTCAAAGGTTCCGCATCACTGCACAAAATGGCCACTTGAGCTAAAAATAGAATTTTTGTTAAAGTTTTGTTTTCCTGTCATATTTTCAAAATTGTTTGGTCAATCTTCATAAAACTTTACAGAAATGTTTCTTTGATGGTCCTCTACCAAATCGTGAAAATGGTTCCGCTTCACTGCACATGATGGCCGCCAGAATTAAAAATATAAATATGTCTTAACGCCAATTTCTTCTAGACCTAGGGCTCAATTTTCAAATAATTGTACACAAATGTTTGTTTAGTGTTCCTTTACCAGGCGTACTCAAACGGGACCGCCTCACTGTGCAAAATGGCCACTAGAGCTAAAAATATAGTTTGCGTATATTTATTTATTCCTGTAATATTTTTAGCTCACCTGAGCACGTAGTGCTCGGCGACCTATTGGTATAGATGACCTCTCCGGCGTCGTCTGTCATCCATCGTCCGTTTTCCATCGTCCGTATGCGGTCAACAATTTGGACCTTTATCCCGATAAAGACTACATTTTTTATTCAATCTTGACCAAACTTACACAGCTGTTGTATTATCATCAGATCTCAGCAGATGCCAAAATGAGCTAGATTGTGTTTCAAACACCAGAGTTATTGCCCTTTGTTTATTAACAATTACAAACATGGACATTATTCAGGATAGAGACTTCAATTTTCATCCAATCTTCACCAATCTTGCACAGTTTGTCTATGGCCATAAGATTAAAGGAGAAGCTAAATATAAGCAATATCGGACCAGAAACACCAGAGTTATTGCTTTTTGTTTGTGAAAAAAAATCTGCAAAGATAGACATAATTCAGGATAGAGACTTCATTTTCATCTAATATTTATCAATTGTGTACAGTTTTTCTATGAAAGAAAGACTTAAGGTGAAGTCCAATATAAGCATAATCGGGCCAGAAATACCTGAGTTCTTGCCCCATGTGTTTTGAAAAAAAACAACAACATGTTATCAATGACTGGCTTGCACGTGATTTTTGATTCAATGTTGATCAAACTTACAATTATTTATACATGCAACATAGGTGTCTTCAGAGCCTGCATAAACATCCTTTATCATCAGAAAATTATCAAAGAAAAAGCAAAACTTGACCTCATTGCACTGCAATCGCAATTATTGCATTGCAACTAGTTCTCCAAAATTGTTTGCGAAAAAGACATCAAAATCTACTGTTTTGGCCTTTTACCAGAATTGGCAATGACTTAATGAAAATTTGAATTGATATACAGATATATCTTGCCTTTTCATCTACTTTTTCCACGAAGTATACAGTGCATTCCAATTTTATTTCAGCAGTATGCGGTGAAAAATCACATTTTTTACCAATCTTAATGAAACTTGGTCAGAACATTTGTTTTTATGGTATCTGGGCCGAGTTTGAATCTTGGTCATGTGGGGTCAAAAACAAGGTCACTAGGTAAAATTGAAGAACATGATTGTTAACACTCTAGAAGTTACATTATTTGCCATCTTGTCATGAAACTTGCTCAGAACATTTGTCCCAATGGTATCTCGGCCGAGTTGTAATTTGGGCCATGTGGGGTCCAAAACTAGGTCACTAGGTGAAATTGAAGAAAAAAATTCAATTTCAATATGTACTCATCATATTTTGAATGACTGTTGTCACTTAAGTTTTTGAAACCATGATGATTAAGCCCGCATTTCCATCAGTCCGTATCAGTATATCCATATCCGTATAAAAAATCTAACACATGAAAAAGTGTTTGACTAATGAAACTCAACTGAGCGACACAGGGCCATTTGGCCCTCTTGTTAAAGTACTTGTTTAGGAACAACTTGCGACCTCTTCTTGTTGAAAACTACTTAAACCAACCTAAGCAATTTTATATTTGGTTATGTAGCCTTGCCTTATGGCCCTGTTTAACATTGTTTAAGTGATTCTTCTGGTCTGAAACATGCTAGGAAATTACCTGTTATATTCATAGAAATAGCTGTTCAGGATGAATTGTCAGACACAAATTTGATTTATTTTGGCAAGTTACCCTGAGGTTTCAGAATGACGAAATTGTATAGCACTATATTGGTAATATTGTTGCAGCTCTTTTGGTAAACAAGTCAATTTTTTTAATGGTAATGAAATTGCAGGCAATTGCAGAATGTCATGTTCATTTAAATCAATCTTTTTCTATTAAAAGTACTTTTGCTTGTTTGAATATAAGAGCCTATTAGGAAACAAACCTGTTTATTACGAAACTATGCCTTATGATAAGACAATTACTTTGTTTTGATACAATCTTTTAATTTAGTAACTTAATTGCCATAAGTGTTAATGAAAAAAATGTTAATGAAAACCAAACAATTCTGTCTTTTGTGGAAGACAATGTCAGTGTTCACATTGATTGTTTCTACCTACTAGAATCATTATGCAATTATAGTAAACATATGCAATTTCCACTAGCCCGACTCTATACATTACTCAATTTCTACTAGCCCGAATTACATTTCACTAGCGCCAGGCTGTTGGGCTACTGGTTAGCGTGAAGATTGCAATTTCACATTTTTTGCAAGTGGAAGCAACCAAATATTGGCTCAACAATCAGCAATTCAAACGCCTTGTTTTAAGTGCATGTAAAGGACACATGTATAGCTGTTTCATTCGATTAACTTAAATTATGCTCAGGTTAGCGAATAGGGCCACTTTGGCCCTCTTTTTGTCTAATCTTGACCAAACTTGCATTGTTAGTGTATTAACAGAAGGTCTCAGTCAGTGTCCAGTATGGACCAGATGGGAACAGAAAGACCAAAGTTACTTCCCCTTGCTTGTGAAAAAATCCATAAATTGTCAACAATTGGCTTTCCATAGAGAATGAACTTTTCTTTCCTTGTTGAGTAAACTTCAGTGATCGAAATAAGGAACTTAAAATGCAAGCCCTTTAACTCATAGTTTCATTCGGTTCGTCATAAACCATCCATGGGTGGCCTGTCTGCCACATCAGTAGAAACTTACTCTAGCCTTTAGCTTCATATTCTGAATCATCCTTCCTCACACCTTTTATTTTTTTGCCCCGGTTTAGCACCGGGTGTATATTTCAACCCGAATTTTTTATGTAAACAATATACCAGTTGATGATCGATTCAGATCGAGGCTGACAGAACGTAAATTGTCAACTAAAGTTCAGCAGATATAGTATAAATAATTATACCAACAATCGTCTAATTTGTACCAATAAGCGTCTCTAGCATGATTACTGTTGAAACTCATAAGCGCTTTCAGACAATGAACAAGCGAAAACTATGCAGGACGTCCGGGAATATTCGGAAGTTACACGTGTTACTTAAGATGCGTATTACGTCATTAATCTATGTGTTGATGGCTGTAAAAGTTGTGTTTATTTGTTTACGCTGATTTCCAAACAGCGTTGGGAGAATATAAAGACAAAAAGTAGGTTCTGATGATACAATTTTTTATAAAGTTTTAACAAGCCTGAAGTGCTTGTTATTCTATAAAATGAACAAGCCTGTGCAAATAATGTACCAGTCATACGGGCTTGTGCTAATTTTGACCATTGAAACTTGCACAGTTTGTGTTTTAAGATCTCATCTGGGCGCAACGATTGGCCAGATAGAACCACAAACTCTAGAGTTATTTCCCCCTTTTATACCCCCAGCATCTTAATGCGGGAGGCATATCGTGATTGTCCTGTCCGTCCTTCTGTCCGTCCGTCCGTACTTCCGTCCGTGACAAGGTTAAGTAGATTTTACCGTTTTGTCTAGTACCAACACTGCTTGCTACTACACTTGGATAATTACACAGTTGTTGCTTATGATCATCCCCAATCCACCCATATCACCCAACCTCACTTTGACCTTAAACTTGACCTAATTTGGATTAAGTAATGTTTTATCCAGCTCCAACTGGGGACATGTGTGTTTGATAAACACAGAATCCTGTTTATGAGAAAATTTGCAAAAAATAGACTGTGTAATATAGTGACTTTTTTCATCTAATCTTGATCAGACTTGAACAGCTTGTATATGGCCATAACATCTTATGATAAACCCAGGAATTGCCTTGATTGGGCTATAAAGAACAGAGTTATTGACCCTTGCGTGTGAAAAAAAGATCATGTTCAGGATAAAGACTTCATTTTTCACAAGGGATGGCAACACATAGTATTTCAGTAACTCTCAAATTGGTTTTGGTATTTAAGATGCTAACCAGTTTGCTAAATATCATTCAAAAGACCTAAAAAACACGACTACAACGCAAATACATTCAGTATGATGATCTGTTTGATTTACTAGTTCTAATTGATGATAACCTTACGGCTGTCTTTATTGCTGTTACATGCAACTGTCGGATGGTGACGGCTGTCTTTAGTGCTTTCACCTGCAACTGTTGGATGGTAAACATATCACGGATTGCTTGAGCCTTTTTCCCATTAGTTCTGACCCTAATTGCATATGTATTGCACCTATCAATTGCCAGGTGATATAACAGGAAAAAGCCAGACAGGCATCTGTATAGCACCTGTCGAGTGCCAGGTTAACTACAGAAGAAGCAGGACATGCTTCTGTATTGCACCTATTGATTGCCAGGTCAACAACAGTAAGTCTGATGATGGTCCTTGATATTTCAAACCTGCTCTCTGCCTTTGCCCATTCTCAGGTAAGCACTTTGCCCCTTTTGTTTCATGTTCATGTTCATGTTTCTTTAATTTTTCTAATGTTCAAAGAGTGATCTTTTCTAGGCATCAAGAGTCTCTTAGATTAAGGCTATTGCTATAGGAGGGTATCTTCCAAATATGATACCTGGCAATTCATCCAGGGTCCTTTCACACTTCTTGGACAAGGTTTATGACTTACACTAGCATTGATATTTGCGTTTTCACACCGACCACATGCAAAGCAAGTAGCATATTATTTTTGACAAACTATTATGCCGTGTAACCATAGCCACAGTTCAGCTTGATATCAAAGTTGACTGAAGAGAGAAATTGACATGGCATCAACCTTTCTAACCAGAAATTAATTTGTACCATTCGTGATTGTTGAAAAGCATGGTTGCAAGGATTTTGGGTTTGTTTTCAAGCACTAAGACTCAGTTGATCTACCAGTTGGATGATATTCTTTATTTCATATATGCTTATTAAGATTTGTTGAAACTTGGACATACTTTTTACATCAGTGCAGTTTCATTCATTTCTAGAACTCATGTGAGCCCTTTGGGCAATCATGAGCCTCTTGTAAAGAGCTGCTATTTTCTAGTTTGTTTGCACATGTAAATATGATTTCATATTGCCTTGTAGTACGACCGTCCAAACCAACGGTGATCCTGATTGGGTCTCCTGTGGACGGAGATGCAGTGTCCGACATCGCCATGTGCAATACGTCCGGCTTTAGACCCAAAGACATCTCAATCAGCTGGACGTTTGGAAACGAGAATCCCCTCATAGCTGAGAACCTGAGCCCCGTCAACGTCTCCAACACTTTCACTGTGTCAACCAATTATAGACGAGCGGTGGTCAGGTCAGACAACGGGAAAAAACTGACATGCAGCTTGTCACATCGAACTATGTCTGGTCAATTGTCTACTAATGGAACCATCAACGTATTATGTAAGTGACGTCTCCATACATATTCAGTATGCTACTTTAAAACTTAGATATTTGAGTCACAGAATCCTTCCCTGTTATCGCAAGTAATGACATTTGAATTGTATTGATATATATATATTTTTGTCAAAAGTTTCTTTAGATGATTTTAATAATTATTCTTATGGAAGAAGATACTTTTAGAGTGTTCAAACAATAAATGTTCACACAACTAGGAATATATTTGTAATGACAAGAAATGCAGCTTATCATTTATTGAACCACAGTGACCATGTCTGATATCATTTATAATTTGGTTTCGTGTTAAGGCTTTATGGATGCTAAAAAGTTTCTGAATCTTTAACTAAAATTTGCAATCAATGGAATTATTTTGATAAGCATTTTAAAAAATCAGACACGGTGGATGTTTTGCATTCATATTGGTTTGGTTAATTTTATTGTACTATACAGTAGATATATGTAAAACGCTTAAGCAAGAGATGTATGAAAATTGTATATTTATATATTGTTTAAACAAACTATTGTGTGGCTTAAGCATGGACAATAATGGTTTCAATTATGGAATGCATACATGTCTCAGTAAAATTTCAGTTTATACCAGTATATCAGATGACCGTATATGATAGCATAATACTACTGTATAAATAATAAAAGGGATTAGTTGTAATAAAACATTATATATTTTGACATTCACAGTTCGTCCGCTAACTGCAGCAATCAGCGGTAATCGTGAGATTGTCGCAAATGGTTCAAATCAGCTAACCCTGACATGTGCAGCCGCGGAGTCCAACCTTGCTCCTAACATTACCTGGTATAACGGATCCACACTAATCACCAGCAATCGGTCGTATGCAGATGCCATAGGAACACAGTGGAACGGGGTGGTTAGAAGTCAGGAGCTCTGGCTATATCCTATACGTTATATGAATGGAGACACCATAAGATGTGGAGTGGAAAATGTGGTGTCTCCAAATGCTGTCTTATCCAGCAGTGTGACGCTTAATCTCAAATGTGAGTATGCGCATCTAGCATGCAAACAATATTGGTCTCTTAAAGTTGAACAGGAATAAACCTGTCATGTATTTTATTGGGAATGCTTTAAGTTTTAGTGTTACATTCACTCTTTTACTTGTGCTCTCTGATTCTAAACATACCGCTTTTAAAACGTATGCATTAATAGATGGTGTTTGCTGGTTTCATGTTTCATTTCATTGTTTGTCTAAATGCATGATTTACTGTAACTTTCCATATATCCTAATAATGTAACCACATATACAGACCATCCTATCGTGAATGTTGCGGCCTCCCCCAGTGTAACATTGACAGAGGAACCCTCAGGTACAGGGACGTTAACGTGTACAGTAGACAGCTCTCCTCCCTCCAACATCTCCTGGTACCATGGCAACATCCTCCTCACAACAGGTGCTCCAACTGATGGAAGACTGGTGTACACTATCAATCCAGTCGTTAGAGAGAGCTATGGAACTTACAGATGTGTAGCTGATAACACAATTCCATCCAAGGATGAAAAGTTAATAGAAATAAGTGTGAAATGTAAGTCAGTTATGAATTGTAAATGACAAGCTTGCCTTATGTTACACAATATTTAGTAATTGAAATCAAGTACATTCTCTATTGTAATTAACTAAGTTATTTTAATGAATTCATATACTAACAACACAGTTCGACCCATGAACACATTCATTGATGGCAACAAGGTTATCTCCGCCAACGGACAGAACAAGATGACCTTGACCTGCACAGCGGGCAACTCGAACCCTGTATCTACCATACAGTGGACATACGGCTCTATTACGTCTACACTACCCGTGGCATCAGATGAAGCCTCTAGCTATGGAGGGAGAATAGCGCGCAGTGAGGTTACCCTGACACCTACTAGAAATGATGATGGGAATATTGTAACCTGTACAGCTAACAATGAACTGAACCAACCGGCAACATCATCTGTCGCATTGAACCTCAACTGTATGTAGCTTTACACTGTATTGCATGTTTTATACCATCATCGTGCCGGCATTGACAAAATAACAACCCGTGGGATAAACGTAGCGGTATTTCCACTCTTGTGACGTCATTTGAAGTTTACCATGTTTTTTCAGTGATTTTCTTTTATTTATAATGCTCCCATCGAAGATAGCAGGGTATATTGGTTTGCTAATGTGGGTCGGTCTGACTTTCGGTTGGTCGTTCGGTAGACCACGTTCGTTTCCGTTCTCTAAGTTCGACAGTTTTCATCTGATCTTAACTGAACTTCATGAAAACTTTTCTGGTCATAATATCGAGGTCAAGTTGATAAACAGCCACATTACCCTTGGAATTGTGGAGTTATGGCCCTTAAATTATCGGAAATTGGCCGTTTAACCTGTTTCCGTTCCCTAAAACAAATAGTTTTCATCTAATCTTCACCAATCTTCATGAACATGTTTGTAAGAACAATATCTAGGTCAAGTTCGATAATCAGCAAAATAGCCCTAGGAATGGTGGTGTTATGGCCCTTGAAAGATATAAAATTAGCCTGTTTTGCCATTTCCGCTCTCTGTGTCTAACAGTTTTCATCCAGTCTTCACCAAACTTTTAGACAATGTTTGTAATATAAATTTTTAGGTAAAGTTCGATAATCAGCCAAATTGCCCCAGGAATTTAGTAGTTTTTGCCGGTGAATCATGTGAATCATCTGAAATTGGCCTTTCTATTGGTTTCTGCTCTCTGAGTCCAACAGTTTTCATCTGATCTTCACCAAACTTAATGAAAATGTCTGTTATAATAACTACTCTGCCATTTTTGATAACCAGCCAAATCATCCCAGGAGTTATTGCCCTTGATATATCTGGAATTTGCGTTTTTGGTGCGGTTACCACTCTCTAAGTCCAACATTGTTCATGCAATCTTCACCAAACTTCATGAGCATGTTTGTGTACATAATATCTTGGCCATGTTTAATAATCAGCCTTATGGCCCCAGGAATTGTGGAGTTATGGCCAATGATTATCTAAAATCAGCCTTTTTATATATTTTAACCTGGAGGGAGGCTTAACTGTTTGATAGACAGCTCTTGTTTTCAAAATAAAGACATAAAATGATGGGATATATATAATACCAGGTTAATGATGAATACAGATAAGTTTATTTGCTTGGCACACGAAAACCTGAACCACTCGCCAAGGCTCGTGGTGTAGTTTTTCTAAGCCTCGCTAAATAACCTTACTGTATTCAGCACTAACCTAGTATTCTCTATGTTCTTTTATAGTAGGTTCTCAATAATCAGTATGTGTTTATTCATTGACATGTTACAAAGTGACATAATATAACTACTGAAACATATATAAATATAAAACTCTAGGAATAATTCAAAGCTGTTAACAATACAAACTCACCTGTGTTCTATTGGTATTGTTATTTTGTGATTAATAAATAAATTGTATCTTCAGCAAAGGTTGTCCGATACCTAACTCCATAACAATTTCTTGTAGACCGTCCAGAGATTTCCCCGATACCGGCCCAGACTGCTGTTGAAGGTGACTCGCACACACTGCCTTGTGCAGCTC
Organism: Congeria kusceri; assembly: GCA_027627225.1. Taxonomy (NCBI): domain Eukaryota; kingdom Metazoa; phylum Mollusca; class Bivalvia; order Myida; family Dreissenidae; genus Congeria; species Congeria kusceri. The sequence goes on from CM051030.1 coordinate 23,074,430, forward strand.
ACAGTAAACCTCCCGCTACCTTTCAATGGTACAGGAAGGGATTCAGTGACGTACTCTATCAGATATCTGGTACCCCCGCATCTAACCAGGGACCGTTCACAATACGTCCAGTCAACAGAACGCATACAGGAATATATACGTGCATGGCAGATAACAGCATATTAAACCGTGACCAACAGGACGTTACCCTTACTGTTCAGTGTAGGTCTAACTTGTGTATTCTGCATATTTATTTAATAAATTTATTTATTATACTTAAATTAATATTTTGTATGATACATGTATGCTACAAATTAGGGATGGGACCGAATACTGAAATCAATATTCGAATATTCGTTTTAGGTTTTCGAATATATTCGAATAATCGTTTTGTAAATGCTACTATATACTACTATATACGGCACTCAGTTCAAGTATTTACCTATTCAAAATATGTATTCTACGTGTACGTAGTTCTTTTACCTTGTTTCAGTGGTAAATGAGCAAAATAACTTAGTGTTTGGCAAAAATAAAGAAATGTAAGATATTGTTAAATGGATTGTTAATTAATTTGTTAGTAGTTCCTTTTTTTCAGAACCATGAGGCTTAAATCTGCTGTGCAGATTACACGTTGCCTGGGTTTTGTCTAATGACCTCGTAAAGTACTTCCAAGCACGTCATGGTGGCATTGTTTATTAATAAAGACTATTGTGTAATAAACAGTGTTGATATAATGGAGAATAATTTACAAGTTACGTATTTTAAGATTTACCAGATCATGCTAATTTTGTTGAAGAAATTGATTAGCTGATAATTAATTCATTTTGATTGGTTTACTTAGAGAGTAACTGTAATGTACTGCAAACTGTGAAACCTTTATCACAACATTTGTGGATACAATGCTTCATATTCCCGCCTCCTACAAACGGTTAATTCGCGGCCCTTGTAAAGACATGGCCCCCTTCCAATTAACTATTGTCGTTCATTGGACATGTTTGGCATGTGTTGTAAAAACGTTACACTAACCCCGCCCACTTCATAGGCAGGAAATACGACTGGAATTCATGATAACTTTGCAATCAAACTGGAAAAAAACTTGATTTTTTTAAGAAATTTTGTTTTTTAAAGAAATTTGAAAATCAAATATTCATATTCGTTTGTTTTTATTTGAATATTATCTGATATTCGAATATTCAAGTATTTGGTCCCATCCCTACTACAAATACATAGTGCTGCTAAACTTTTATTTTCATTCAGATCCTCCGGATGTCACAGTTGTTGTAATGAACACATCGAGTCATGCTAACATATCTCAGATGATGTGCAACGCTACTGGTGTTCCTAATTTGTACACATTTAACCAGACCTGGACACAGGATTGGCCTGGGTATGGAAAGATCAGGGACTGGACTGGCAGTGGTAACACACTGGCACTGGACCAACTCACGTACGCACATTCTGGACTGTACTCCTGCTCTGCAACTAATGGTATAAAGGTGTTTGGGACAGAACAACAATACATGCAAGGAGCTGGGTATCTGCTTGTTAAAGGTAGCATTAACAATCCGCACTCAGTTAAGCAAAGTATGTAGATAATTGTATGAACAATGTGGATACACTGCATAAATTTATTATATGAACATATTTTGTTGGATTTTTTACAGTTTACATAATACAACTATACTTCTCTGAATAAATACATTAGTTAAATAGTAGCTTCACCCCAAATAACAATAGTTTCTTACACTCCTTTGCAACAGAAAATATATAAGACCCAACTTATATTGCCTAGTTGTATAATTGCTCATCACTATTACATAGTTCACACTGTCCCATGAGCTGTTCACTGGCATACGAATAATACTGCATGTTACGTTATTTATTTTTGTGTATCAATTCCCATTTTTTCTGTGCAGATGCACCGGTCATCTGTACTCCAGCTGTGGCTCCAGACAGTATCCATAGAGTTGCAACTGAACTTGGAAAGCATGCATCCGTCACCATGCATGTTTTTTCAAACAGTGGTGGTATACATGCTACGGTATTCAAAATGGTGAATAGCACTAGAGGAACATCTTCAGTAGGGACAGTTAACATGTCATCTATAACTGTACAACTACCAGTGTTTAACCACATAGTTTCTGCGGAAGGCAACTTAATCAGTATTTCTATCTTCATCAAGCAAGTAGAAGACTTGGGATTGTATGAGGCAGAAGTATCCAATGTTGTTGAAAGCAGGACCGTGTACATCAATATTGAATCTCAAGGTACAGCTTGTATGTGTATAATGTTAGTACCCATCAAATAAGTAATCAATATTTAACCACATTATTAAAATAATAATGACATAATATTTTATTGTTGAAATATTGTCAAAGTGTTACAAAGACATTATATTACGTAATTGGGATTCAAGTGTCATTATCATTTGTAAAACGGGTCTTACTTGGATCATGATACTTAATGCCTATATTATTATTAGGTATCGTAAGTAGGGCAGTAGTTAAAGTTTGATTAATCTGCTTTAGCTTGATGTACGTTATGTCTGGCTATTAAAGAATTTGTTTGCAAATATAACTCCAAATGTGAATTATCCGGATGTTAATAGGTTTGAAGACATCATGAGCTCATGTTCGGAAGCAGAATCTTTGTCCATAGCATAACATTGTCCAGCATGAATGGATTTTCAAATGGCTTGGCAGACGTGATACCCGTTAAAAAGAGGCACGTAAAAACCAGTGTCAGGTCACAATTCAAGGCCAAAAAACAAATACAAGAAATTGTTCAGAGCGTAACGTTTACCAGAGCCATCCTTAAACAATTGTTTGTTGGCAGTTACTCGACCGGCTTATGAAATTGGGCCTGACTCTTTAAGTTTTGTTGATAGGCCTCCGTGAAGCGTTTTGTTTTCTATTTGAAAAAGGTAAACATGTATTTATCTTGCTTTGTTTGTAATTCACTCATAACGTTTTGTTTTATAAACTAAACTCAGCGTTCTAATTACATTGCAATAATATTTACTATTTGAATGAACAATAAATCCGATGAAAACACAAATAGTTAATACGAACACCTGTTAAAACTAAAGGGTGACTGTGTGACGTCATCAATAATGTGGGCTTTCAAATCTTCAAGCCGTTAGCAACACCTATAGCAAAAAAGACACTGACAAAAAAGACAATATAACCTCCATGGACATTGACAAAAACAGCTGCAAATTGTTCCTATATTTTCCCCTTCAGATTTTTCTTCAAAAATCCGTTCGCGTTATGCGTGGGTGCGCGGTTAACATTTTTTTTTACATACATGGCAACCTGTGTAAGTATAAAATAACATGCAGCAGGTGTTGATATAAACTTTATGATATATGAGTATTTGTATTTATATCAGAATTTAAAGATAATGAAATCCAGATGGGCATACAACTGTGCTTTTTCGTAGTTATGCTTAAAAAGTTAAAACATGGGTAAAACATCACTATTTATATAGAACACGATCAAATTTAAAAATACTGCGGCTTTCCCTAATACAAGCACCTAATTCAAGTGTGCGCATGCGGGACTCGAGAAAACCTCATTGTCACCAAATTATCCAAAATATAATCAGCGCTTTTTAAAAAATTACTCGATGGGTTATATAGATCTTAGGACGATAAAAAGAGGACAACCACACAAAATCCTTGTTTTTCAGGTAAATAAAAAACACATGCCTGATTTTTTAAGTGTTTCATACGATTATGTAATAACATCATGTATTTGTGACAATTTTCTTTTATTTTTATGATTAGACCATCTAAGGTTGTGTCGCTTAAAGCAAAAGTCACGAGGTATTATTTCAATTTTGTGTACCGAATTGTATTGCGCCAGACGCTGACGTTATGAAACTGAGTCGTCTGCATTTGTCGCCACCCGAAAAAATAAAATAAAATAAAAACCAACCTAACTAAGTAATAATAATAATTACAGATTATTACATATTATTTTTATTATGACATAATTACACAATATAAAAGCAGCTGTAATTAAGTATATACTGTTTTATTATCTTCATTGTGTTTTCGACAGATTTAGTGCCATAATTAAAATATAAAAATATAGCATTACGAATGTGGCTGGTAGAAATTATTCTGATATGATATGTAAATGTTGATGGGCAGCGTATCAGTATAGTACAATAATAGTAAAAAACACCTTTTTGACCAAGATAAAATCATCTTTAATATGTTAAAAAGCGTCAACAAAATCATTCAAAGTGAATATTTACCCAATTACATGTAACTGTGTTTCCAGGTTGCAGACTTCTATAGCGCCAGCTATAATCTCATCTATTACTTTTTTATGAACATTTTAACTTTTAATGAATATATCCAATACAACAATTTTATTGTGTTCATTCCTCTTAAAACTAGTTATTGTCTTGTATTTGAAAGAAATCTGAGAGACGCACATTTTGTGTTCGCCATTTTCCACAAGCTAGTAGACTGGTATGCACCGGATCCGGCTAGCTCAGTTGGTAGAGCGCTGGACTGTCAATCCGGGGATCGTGAGTTTGAACCCCTGCCAGGCCATATAATTTGTGTGGGGATTGGTCATGAAATTATTTCTACGGCCATTCTCCCCCTTCCTCTGATTCAAGTAGGGTAGTTGTAAGTTACTGGCATAGGTATGTGCGCTTAGTACTGGTAAATAGCTCAGATCGGATAAGCTTGAACAGGAAATGTGTGAGTCGGTTAATGTCCTCCGTGATGTCACTGAACTACTGTTAAAATGGCAAACATCCAAACTAACAACCAAAGACTGATATGCAAGTGGACTAGACTGAAAAGCATACCTATATGCGACAAACCAGTAACAATATCAGACGAAATGTGCAAATCATAAGACAGATTTGGCTACACTATAATACATTTTATTTTTCTAAAAAGTAGTTAATAAGGCACCGGCACAAAAATATGCAGTTTTGAAGTTTTTAGTGTTATTTCAAGCTTTGAAAAATCAATATAGCGCTTCCATAAAATACTTAATGAAAAAATAAACTCTGGTCACAGTCAAATTGGATCTTCCACTGCTGAGTCTCATTCAAAACCTATAAATAAGTACTGTTTCTGCGTAATTGACAAGTTTAATATTACTGTGGACAGTTCTTAATAAATATTAATATGATAGGGTAGAAAAGGTAGACTACTTTAATGTCACATGCCTGTAACACTGTTCTTTTCTGTCATATATACATAGTATATATTATGTTAAATATTGAAACTAATATATAGTGTATCAATTAATTTGTTTGAATTACTTTGTCAGGACCACCACAACCACCATACGGTATTGCAATAGAACAGGCAACCCATAACTCAGCTGTTATATCCTGGCAGCAAGGTTTCCATGGTGGATCTCCACAAACGTTTGTAGTGCAAACAAGCACTTACAGCAAACAATGGAAGAATGTCTCTGAGGCTGACGGTGGAATGCATGTGACTGGGCCTCGTTTTAATTCCACTATCATGGGTCTAGAGCCATCAACTATGTACTTCGTTAGAATGTTCTCCTTCAACTCTAAAGGAGCCAGTGCATATTCAGAAGACATGAACTTCACCACATTCAAAGCAGAGGGTATATATTATTTTGGGTCACCTTAGCAGGAGAACCAGTTGTAGTCAATGGTTGTTGCTTATCCATTGGTAGTTATACAATGTGCTTTTTGGGGGAATCTATTTTCTTTATTTTAAGCTTGACTATTTACGGAAATAGTGCTAACTACACTACCCATCCATTTGTAAAAGTATTATGTAGCAGTAAATAATTAAACAGGCCTTAAATTACATACGTTCGTAAACATAACGCGTATTCTTTGTATACATGTAAACTTACAGCTTCAGGAGAAGCCTCGTCGACAGTCGCTGCAGTAACAGGTGGCATAGTTGGAGGAGCAGTAGCTCTAGCAGTGGTCATACTTGCAGTTATTGTTATTTGTCGAAAATACAAAATAAACTGCGCATTTCCGGTCGAAAGAAAAGGTAAGCATGGTATTAGTATTTAACAAATACCGTTTAAATTGTGTTGTTTGCGTATCTTAAGTTGTGCTGCCTACACATTTCTCTACTGCGGCCACAGCTGGAGTTTCACTTCATTTATTTTGTCTTACATGCTTTGAAACTTGATTTATTGAGGAAGTAGTTACTGTTAATAAAACTCATGTATCATCACTTTGTAAAGTAGATCAGAATAGACGCTTCCACAAATGTCAATCATATTCAAAACAATTTGCAATATTATCCAATCGTCGCACTTGGATATCACGTGTTTAGCGGGTAAACTATTTGATATAAAAGAGCACGTGCATAATGTTGTGATATTCAAATGAGCGCGTAGTAATATTTGTAATTTTCTATGAATGGATAGTAATCCTTTAACAAAAGCTGGGGAGGAGTTTCAACTATTCGTGACAAAACCCGGATCGGTCTATCGTGGCTTCATATATGTTGTTGTTTGCGGTCGTTATTTGCCATTCACAATAAAAAATCGAATGTTAAATAACGCCACGCTTTTGCAGAAGTCCGAGACGAAAATATAGAGAACTATGAGTATTCTAGACATCAGATGACTGGTGTGAATGATCGTAAGTTTTATAACTTAGAAAGTACTTATTGTTACTTTGACATTGTTGTGAAATGTACATAATGTTAATTGTTAATTTACGATGTATAAATGTAATTTGACAAATGGCAAAAAGCTCAGAATCAACTATACTTTAATACAACACGATAAATGATATGTTTAATTTGACAGAACAATCAAATTAATGGTTATCTTTCAGAAATGATATGTTCATTCTCATTTATACTTTATAGACGAATATTCCGGACTTCACACACACAATGTGTAAGTAGACGTGTTATTTCTATAAACCGAATGAATTCTAACAAATTAAAATTAAGTTAGGAACTAAACAAGTGTTATTCGTAATTGCATTACCGTTATCTGATCATATACTACATGCGAATGATGTAAACAGTTTTTGTTCGATTCGTTTTCCAGTTTCCAAGAGGGTGAAAGCAACACAGTGCATTACGATAATATCCTAGCACCTATTGTAACCGATGTGTACGAATCACTGAGTAAGTAATAGTATCCACTTTCCAGCCGTTTTACATTGAACTTACAAAATACAAGATTTGTTTAGTATGAACACAATGGCCGCCGTTTAAATAGGTATTTGTTTCAAGTGAAACGATTATGAAGTGTTTGCATTTCCGTTTTCTAAGTTTTGACTTAGACGTATTCAATATATATGCTGTCTTTTTTACGGAAATTCGTACATACATATGGTATCTAAAGTATGGATTTATTTCAGAAATAACCAAAGCATCTGATAAGTAAGTTAATTTGCGTATTTTGTTGGTAAAATAGTGTGTATGTAGCGAAATATCTAACTTTGTTAAATATGCATTCTATCGCTTATTGAATTTATTACAAAAATGAAGGAAACGGTTCACGCACTGTAGTTCGGTCTGTTTGTCGCGACTGTAATTATTATGTTACAGGTCATATTTAATGTCAAAAGTTCGAATAAATATATCAGCATGATAACCAAAAATTCGCATTGTCTTAATTAGAATTTATGTAATAATAATAATAATAATAATAATAATAATAATAATGATAGTAATGATAATAATAATCATCATCATTATAATTATTATTTCTTTTTATCAGTATAATAATAATAATAATTATAATGATGATGATTATTATTATTATTACTATTATTATAATTATTATCATTATTATTATTATTATTATTCATGATTAGTATTATGATTAGTATGTATACATTTCGCACTGGTATTACGATTTTAAAGGGTACTGTGTCTTTTAGTAAATAAGTGTAGCAAGTAAACGAGTATGTATTAAATAGTTGGACAAGTTTTCGCACCAAAATTAAGGCAATATATTTGATAATTTATTTACTCTTTCAGTCAACAGCATGTCTACAGTTCACTTACATCCGCTAGGGACGACTCTGGTTGCGATGACACAAATGTTCATCTGGAAATCAAAGGTAGCGGTGCGTTTAAAACTGGCAATCGGTTTTTACTATCTAAGAAAACACTATTTTGTGGTACATTTTAGAATTTATATAATTTTTCTTCCTTTTGTATATGCAATGTACTCCACTTACTCTTTTCAGGCGAACGCATTTACATGAACACAGTATTGAGATAGACAGGATACGTAATGGGTGTACGCAGACCATATATGATCATGTTGCTACATTTATGGATTTATGAGTTCTCACTTTGAGATTATGTTATGGTAGCGTTATTTTGATGCACATAACTCGCTTAGAGCAATATATATTCTAAAGGACATTCAGGTATCCCCTTGCGGAATGGAATTGGAATGGGATGTGCATTGATTAAGCCCGTTTAAAATGTTATCGCACGTGTGTTTTTAAACTGGAGTAGTATGTACAATTTCAATAATCGCATGAAATAGATCACAACACATATCTCGTATGTAAAACTTCAACAGCAGGAGCCAGATCATTATAAATATGTTGTGATCATTTAATTAGAACAAGTGACACATTGCCAATACAATACAACACAATACGAACATTAGGTAACACGATCAAAGTACAACTATATAATTGGAATAACTGCCTCGCTTTGAAGGTATGTCGAACCTCACTCGTTGCCATAAATAAATTACAATACATGTACAACAAAATAACAATAAACCTCATCATATTGCATTGCAAAAAGCAGGTTAATGTGTGTGTCCTATGTGTATTTAAATAATTATTTTGTAAATGCGTCTTTAAAGGGACTATTTTAACGAAACATTGGCTTCCTTGTGTACTTTAAATTATATAATAGAAATGCGTTTTATCTTACACTTGCGCATTAACATTATCAAATTAGTGTCATACACAATGAGATATTTGATTTAAAAAAAACAAAGAAGCATAACAGTCTAAAAACTTAAAACCTCGAGCGGATATCGAACACACGACTTAGGAGGTATGCGAAAAAATGACAGTAGACAGCGCTTTAACCAACTGCGCTGTCATGCTTGGTAAGGAGTCGTGTCTAAACTACTGTTTTACACAATATTTACCATTCTTTTCGATGACATAGTCCCTTTAAATAGTTTTGTTCAAAGAAAACAGTATTATAATTTATGTATCCTGGCTGTTTAAGATATATCAATATTTTCTCACGTGCATACTATGTATTATTATCTGTACACATCAAGATATACCATCTTAGGTATGAAAATGGTGGTTGAATAGGTTAAATAATCCGTCAAAGATAAAGGTCATTGAAGTAAAGTTGACAGCGTGATCATGCCTTCGTGTTACAACGTGATCATGCCTTCGTGTTACAATAAAGCGAACAGTATCGCACTATGTGCTCACCAGTTTCAAACAGTTTTCAATCACTTAATATTAAAACAAATTGTGTTTATTACTACTTTATTTGATATTGGTATTATATTCCTTAATAACAGTTTTTATTTTTTTGAATGTGAACAAATCATGTGTAATGATATTCCAATTGTTGTTGATGTGCTGGTAACTGACTGCCGTAAAGGCGAATCTGTTGACTTCGACATATATGTAAGTTTATTAACCTAAACATTCCATTTAGATAGTGTTATTAGTCTAATACGTCGAATGTTTGTAATAATACAGTTTGAATATTCAAATACTTTCTTTATAATGTTTGCTGCTTTGACAAAAAATAAATAAACACCACCAGAATCAGCACACAGCTGATTACATACAAACTTATTGCCATATTTCAATTTCAACCATACCTGAATTTTCGTTATGTCAAGAAATCTTTAGTAAATTTATCTAAATAACGCTTGTCGTTTAACCGATGAGTGTTTATTTAGGGCGGCAAATGGGCCGGACCCACTTCTAGTCCATTATATCAAAGACCATGTTATGTTTGTAATTAACTTGAAGAAGAGTTCCATTTCACCCTTGAATGTAAATTATATACGGAACTAAGAGTAAAATACATTTAATTAATTTACAGACAAAGACTAAATATGCACACATTTATAGAGCTAATTACTTCAGAAAATGAACTTATAATAAAAAAGTAAAGTTGTTGCATTTTTAACTTATTTCTGGTTGAATCACATATCACATATGTTAAATCAATTTAATTGTTTTGTACTATTTAGGTACACTACATGACTTGCATTGCTTTGTTTGTTAGTCTGGAATTAGGATTAAGGTGTACTCTTTTTTAAATGTGTACTCTTATAAACGGTATGTTATTCGTGATAATAAAATAACAATGTGTTAATACAAATGATTGTATAATTTAATATTGTTTTCATAGTGTGTGTTACACTTAGATACCTGTACCATTCAACATGTTAAACATGGTTATGATTATGGCATTTTTTATTAGTAGTATCTTTTAAGCCTTAAGACTGTCTGTTGTTTCGTTTCGAATAGGCAGTTTTGAATAATTCGTTAACAATAGAGAAAGGTTTACTTTCATTAACACCATTCTTATGCTTTATTATAAAATTGTATCTGTAATGAAAATTATTGTATCATTATGTTTTCATAGTGTGAATGTTTTTTAATTACTTTCTTGTTTTCTTCTTATATTCTTATAAAGGATCTTTAAAACAAGAAGTTAAGTTCAAAAATTGTAATGTCCTATTCTATATTATTCATTTTGTCGATATGATTTGTACATTCATATTGCCAAATAAAATTCCACATCATCCATTTGTGTCAATAGGTTTTGCTTCCTGTATGTTTTATATGTAATTGTATGTACAACTGTATACTTACGTGTGTGCATATGTTATATATTTGTATGCGAAACATTGTCCGCTTGGGCTTTTATGTGAAATAAACTATAATTTCTTCTGGGGTTTTGAGAAGTCGCCTGTCTCTTTCTGTAATGTTGCCAATTTAACCCGACAACAATCGTCCGTATCGCATACACCATTCATGATTTGGTACACGTATTCTAATGTAATAGCGGTCATATACAATCGAGTCATCTACATGAAATGCTGGTTAGCCAACTATACTCTCCATGCCCAGTATGTCTTGATCCAAGTTTCGCATTTAAAATTTACCCCACAAAAACTCGCGCTTTTGTTTGCTTACACACCACCACCCGTTATTTATGGTGCGTTGCTTTATTTGCCGATTTGCGAGTCGGAAACGATAAATTATACACACACGTGTATATTTGTTTTTCCATTTCCGAATAATTTTAATTTTCATGACAAGGAAGAAGTTAATTGTATGAGAATCAATTTTAGGTAGCATTTAATGCTCCTTTCTACGGGAAGTGATTCCGTATATTTACCTAGTGGATTTAGTATCTTTAATGACTTTAGGTATTTATCCATTTTAGCCGGATATTGTGTGATTTCATTTGTTATAACAGCATTCATAATGACATTATGTAAGGCCATTAACACTGTAAAAATGCACTTTGTTATTAAATCCTTCAATACATATTATTTAATAAGCATTTTATAACCCACATATAACACATTGAAAACCCCATCGTGATAAATACTGCTCCCGGATATAATAACGTGCGAGTGTGTTCTCACATTTTAATTATTTTGAACTTCTTTCTGATTGCATCATCTTTCCACATAACACTTCATTTGCGTTAACCAAATGTATATTGTCCATTTATGTAAGTCAAACGAATTTTATTCCATTATGGCACAAATACGGCTGATAATTTCGGCCGTTTTTTATCAGCAAAATTAGCAGTTTCTTTCAAAATACTCGAATCGAACCTTACAGTGACGAATTATCTGAAAAAAGGAACCAAATGTTCAATATTAGTAACAAATCTGAAATATACCTTTTATCATTGTGTGATGCATGGTAAAATAATGTATATATAATGGAAAAAAGTGTTTACAAATTCCCTAGAAAAAAACATTATATAGTTAAGGTCGTGTTGTTTGGTTCATTTCTAGGTTACATTGTTGACGTAGATTTTTGAAGTGTGAGTATCTTAAAGAACCATAGTTTTTAGTTCTTTCTAGTCAATTATTTCTTAAGTTCGATACAAATTCTATGATTTCTATTTTCACGTGTTTTTCTCTATATTTTTTTATCAAGTACCTCCTAATGTAGTAAAAGTCAAACTCCATTTAACATATACGCTTTTGTATTGCACATTTCAATAACATTTTAACATTTATTTATATGTTGGATATCCCTTTAACACATTCATTCGAAAACGATTCTTTAATACATTGAGTACGTTGAACAGCGCATTACATTCCACGGTTGTTGTGTTTTTCTTATTTTGAGAAACAACAAGACAATACAACAGTTTATTATGTAAAATACAGAGCACAAATTACAAACATGTCATACATTAGAGTTGTGAACTTGCACAAGAATATCTGAGAATTCTATTCCGCATATTTCCGATCCATAAGTAAGTATAGGCTTGACCATGGAATCAAACAATATAAAACCGTGTGTGAAAAATATCCAAAAGATTTCTGGTAAGATTAAATAGCAAAAAATGGATTTTCTGGCCAGAGCCGCGAGTTTTCATTTAGCTTTTCTCCATGATTGCTTTGGCTTAAATAGTATACCCATATATATTTATACACTGTTATCACCAGAAATGGTGTTCAACTGTGATTGTAGTCCAACAGTAGTATCGGCCAAGGTAGCCAGCAAAAAAAAATGCATGTTATATCTAAGACTTCCTTGGTGATAAAAATGCCCCTGTGACATTTAGATCTTAGGAAGGGAGACAACTCGTTTATGTACAGGTTGAAGATTATAGTGCTACTTACGTCTCCTTGTCTAGTCCATATGTAACAATTAACTGTTTGTGTACGGTAATTATATTTAACTCGCAAACATCCGCGTAAATTGGAATACATTAATTTTAATACTTGAAATAGCTTTCCCCTAACTCTGTTCTTAAACAAGGCTATTAATTATGTATGAAGAATAAACCCATCAAACACCGTTTGGGAGTCCACATTTAAAACATAAAATCTCCCCCCAGGTCTATATATATACTTTTGAACCATTCTTTGAAGAGTAAATAAATTGTCGATCGTCGAATATCCGGCACGAAAACCAGCTTGTGATTCTTCGATTTTGCCGTATAAATCGGCCCATTTGCATAATATGTTATACACAATATTATACAATATTTCATACATTACAATCATTTGTTATATACCCCAATAGTAAGAAGGGTCGTCTTTAACACCAGGCATATGCACCGGGGCGATTATATTATCTCGCCAAATATCTGGGGAATGTCCAGTAATTAAAATCTAATTAAACAAGGCAATGAGTATCGGTTTTATTATATGAATTGTAGTGTTTTTTTTTAATCGGCTCCAATACCACCAGTCCATTGCGACTTTCCACAATAAAGTGTTTTAATAAGCGTTATTTCCTCATCGACTCTAAATACAGTTCGCTTAAATTGTGTTGATTATCCTTAAAAAGGAAGCTTTTAAAATAATCACGCCACGCATCTGCGCCTACATAAGGAGTTTCTCTATTTCTTACGTTTTTACTACCTTTTATTAATTTCCAAAATAGCTTTTGGTTTGTACGAGATAAAACTAACTCGTTTATTTTTGAAGTTTGATATAATTGTTTTTAACTTTTAAAATCCTTACAAGCGATACATAGCGCTGATAATCCAATACTAGTCACGCGAAACTTCCGTAGTGCTGCGCATCCGATTGTTTATCCACGTTACATTCTCGATCCCACCATGGCTGGTTATCAGAGTTGGCATTACTACATTGAGGCTTAGTTTTATAATTTAACAACAAAATACAACATTGCTGTGCGTGCTCTACAACATCATCAATAATTAAATACAAACACAAGACACGGTGTTGTAATTTGCATACTACACGGTGTTGTAATTTGCATACTACCTAACTACACTCAGATATATATGCACATTGATGCATATTTGTTTTTACCATTTCAATTGAAGTTATTCGAGACACAACAGTAACTAAGTTTTTTTTATATCGTATGTCTAGTTTATCCAACAGCATCGGCAGAATCAGCTACAAATAAAAACAACAATGTGGACCCGGTAATACAAAGCAATGTTCGAATTGTAAGCTTATCAAACCATGTATGTTCTTATGCCATAAATGCGTGTATGAATATTATATAATGACATTGCGCTGCTGTTGTTTTGCTAAGGAGTGACTGTACAATGGCGTAATTAATTTTTTTCTGTACATGTACTACATACTACATATACTGGACGTGACATCAATAATAAGACACTATTGAACTTGCAATTAAAAATAGTTTTCTCCAATAAAATATTGTTGCTTTCGACAGAACTTTTGAAGAAACCAAAGGAATGAACCAAATGGCTTCTGTTCTCCTCTGAATTTGCTGTAAATATTTACAAGAAGTATCCTCAAACAAGATATTCGGAGTATGTGATGTGGTAAATGTTTGTAAAACATCTCAATTGAATGTCGTACATACATTTTTAAAACTGATGAATTTGTTGATTTGGTGCTTTATAAACGAGCAGTCTCTATTATATAGATGTCTGTTATTTACGCATATTTTTTATTTAAAATGAAATAGCAATGATTAAATTTTCAGTCTCAAACAGAGAACTCATGTTTTTGTGTGGCAGCACTTCTTAAGCACTAGTATGGAATGTTTCTATATTCGAAGTATCGTACATAAAAAATAATATAAGTATTTAATGTCCAAGCAATGAACTGGAATCAAACAGTCCAGTGATGTCTGAAAAAACTAACACGTCATATGCTTATCAACAGCAGTATGTTAATCTATACACAATTAAACTATATAATACGCATTTACAAACGATTTTTACAAAAATTGATGTATATACCATGTGTCCCGATAAAAAGGATTTATCAGGGCACATTAATCTCAATTATAGTAATTGGTCGCCAGGTTCTTGTAACATAACCATGCAATTGTATTAGAAAATCGTTTTTTGAAACTGTATTTGCAAAGGAAAGAATATTCGAAGATTTTTTGTTGTAATTATTTTAGTAATACGCACTTAGGGTAAAAGTGAATACACATACAATTTCGACGTATACATCGTTCCACATATTCATAGTCTACATATAAAGCAAGACTACAAGGTGTGTCCAACACAAGTGTGTGTACCGATACTTTGGTTAATTGTTATTGTATACAAAGTTCATGGTTGGAAAGAATAAGAACTTACTAAACGGCAAAGCCGTTCCGGAAGTGGTAACTGTATTAGCACGAGAACTTCAAGGTCTAATGTGATATTTATAAAGTGGTCTACTTTTTAACACGGTATAATAAAATGCATATCAAATTAGAGGCTGCATGATTACGCGGACGTGAATGTTGGAGAGTTATGTTGCACTCGTGCAAATAACTGAACCTACCTGTATTGGCACGATAGCTTAATGTTATTGATTTATTTACTGTACAAGTTTGTTACTATTTATAGTAAGGTATACAATACTATTTTATTTTCTATTGAACTCAATAAAAAAATAATGGTAACATTCCATATATGCGCTATGTAATTACATTTGAGTTACCACGGTTACGCTGTACCGGAGCACGCTATTCTTTTCCTTGACACAAACACCCAAGTTCAAATAATATTGAATACATAAACACACAAGCACCAAATATCATGGAAATATTAACCTTTAAATAAAGAGAAAAGGGACAAACTCCAATTAACAACGCGTACCGATTGTAATTATCTTCTTCAGGTATGAATATAAACAAAATACATTATGACGTCATGAGGTCACGTTACGTAACGTCATTTTTGGCGTATTCTTTCACATAGAATTAACTATATACAATAGTTACATACGTTTCACAATACAACTATGTAAAAGTACATGTTTATATTAATATCAATAAAATGTATTATTAAATATATAATTTAATAAATACATAACTTATTGAACACATACTTAATAGAATGCAGGATCATAATTGATAAAAAGTCTCTGTAAATGACTGTTTTAAAAGCCAAATATTATAAATAACAGTAACAAACTGCACCATTTATTATGAAAAATTTTAGGAATCCGTAAAACAGTAATTAAGAAACAATAAATAGATAATACTAAGTAAATAGAACTATAAAATATTGTACATTGAAAAGCAATTATTTAAAAAATTAAATAGTATACAAAAATTAAGTCCCTTAGGATGTTTAGTTTCCAATGTATGTAATGTATGTACCCAATCCGTTTTCTTAAAAAGCTTTCGATGTTATTGTCTACGACATCTAAAGGCATAAAACTGAAATCATTTTGATCATGGTTGACTAATTAAAGTGAGTTGCAATAAGCGTAGACAATGCAGGATTATTATAATTATGTATATCATAACGATGATTATTAATTCGTTATGATACTTGTTGACCAATCTGTCCAACATATTGCATATTACACCTCTTACAAGTTACCAGATATATAACATGTGAACTTGAACAGTTTGTATTGTGGTTAAGTTGAAATTTCGTTTTATTTTGCGAACTCACCAACGAGTGACTCTCTATAGTATTCATGCAATGAGAACATCGTGGTCTATTGCATTAGAGGAATTGAATATTTCCTGACATGTATTTTCAAACTTAGCTTTAGTAAGAATATTCTAGACATGTTTAAGGCGTTTACATGCCATGACAGGCCTAAACTGGTGAAGTGCCCTTACAGCGGGGTTATCAGATAATTTGAGTAAATCCCAATATTTATTAATAATATTACCAATATTTGGTAGTGATGGGTAATATTTAATAACACATGGTATAATTTTGTTGCCAGCTTGTTGCGAAGGCAAAAGTGCTTCAATTTGTGTTATTGTTTTTATTTTATTAAAGGCTGAATCTATAACCTCTTGAGGGTAGTTCCTAATCATAAAATCATCACGCAACTTATCAATTGCGTTATTGAAAACATTGTAATCAGAGCAAATACGTCTATATCTTTTAACATGGCTGTATAGAATCCCATTAAACAATGTAGTAATGACGTTACATATAAATATGACATAATTTGCAAGTACAATTTTTAAGTAACCACGATAAAGCTGAGCGGCCACACACGTGACGTCTGAAGAACGTTCGGAATTCTTCTTCGCACTGACAAGTAGGTTTGACAGTAGTCAGTGACAGTACTGACAGTGGGTGACAGCAGCTCGTTACTACTAAAATCATATAGCAAGAACGAGGTGTATATTCGGTGTCCCAGCTGATATTTTAGTTGCACAAATGGTTTTGTGAAGTTAGAATGGTTCTGGCGGACAATTAACGTCTAGCTGTAATAAAGATGCAGACACAGAGTGTTGATTTTTATAACATTTTCAATTTCACATCATATTTAAAATCAAAGCGCTGACAGCGTGGAAAGACGGTCGTCGTAATGAAAAGGTATCACACAAGAGCACCGCCTACGGGTGCTGGATGCTCGACTTTTTCGAAGTTGATCATATTCTGGCCTTTTGTTAGTAGAATTAGTTCATCACTGTGATGAAGTGTGCTGAATTTCAATTCAATAACTATTAAAGATCATACGAAATTTGACCTAAAGCTAAAATTCTAAGTTGAAAAAAGTGCAATAACTCTATCAAAATCCTTGATATAGTTATCTCATCTTGTCTACAGTATGGGTTTATGACTGTGATCAAATATTTTGTGATTCAAGTCAATACCTCTTATTGTTAGTGTGAAATTTGAACTAAAGCGAAAATTCTAAGTTTTAGAAAGGACAATATCTAAAACGAAATCTTTGATAGAGTTACCTACTCTTGTCTTCAGAATAAATTCATCCCTGTGAACAAGTACTTTGAGTGTCAAGTCAATACCTCATACAGGTATTGAGAAAAATGACCTCAAGCGAACAGTTGGAAAAAGGGTAATAACTCCAACAAAATCCTTGAAAGAGTTATCTCCTCATGTCTACAGAATGGGGTCAGCACCATAAACAAGTTCTTTGAGTTTCAATTTAATGTCTTTGATAGTTATTGATAAATTTTATATTTAACCAAAAATGTCAAAATTGTCAAAGTTATAAGTATAAACAAGGGCCGATAACTCTTAAAATACAAATCACAGGGTTACCTGCCTTGCTATAATGAATTGCCCTTTTATAGTGAACAAGTATTGCAAGTTTAAAATGGATACCTTTGATAGTTTTTGAGAAATGGACTCTGACAAAAAACTTAACCAAACAACTTATCTAACGCAGACGCTGACGCAGACGACAGAGCGACGACAAGTCGAGCTAAAATGGAACAAATACGGTATGTGCGTTGAAAACTTAAGTTCCAACTTTCAAATATGGAAACTTAAGGTTGGTTTCAATGTGGCGTATGGGAATATCACAAAGACATCCCAATAAGATTTAACGTGTTAATATAAATAAAAGTAAGAACAAGAAATGTGAACATTTCACGAAAACCAAATGTTGCCAACGAAATGCATAAAAGGCAGCACAATAATAAAAGAAAGGAAGCAAGGTGATGCTCATTATGATATGGCTAGAAATACGTAACTTCAAATCGGTCTTGAGCCATTGAGCAAAATTATTTTTCTATTTTTAGTAACAGTGATCTTGAACCCACCCACCCCAATATGCAATCAGAAGTGAGATCTCGATATAAGGTATATACATATTAAATTCCATTACAATAGCGCAATTCGTACTCGAGTAAATGAGCATAAACCGTTTTTCTATTTTTAGTAATGGCGACCTTGACCTGGAATCCACCCATCTACTATACAATCCCAAGTGAGGTCTCAATAAAAGATACGTATATATAAAGTTTTATTACAATGGCTCAATTTGTACTCGAGTTACTGAGTGGAAACCACATTTCTATTTTTAATAATGGTGACCTTGTCCTGGAACACACCCAGCTAGAATGAAATCCCAAGGAAATTTTCTAAATAAGGTAGCTCAATTCGTTTTGGAGGTATTGAACTGTTTGTTTTATTTTTTGTAACAGTGACCTTAAGCCCATCCACAATCCCAAGTTAAGACTCGATAAAAAATACCTATAAATAAGACTTCCTAACAATTTCTCAATTCGTTCTCAAGTAACCTTAACCTTAACCCCATGCATATGGAATTCCAACTGAGGTTTCGATATAAGGTATCTACATATGGAGTTTCATTAAAATATCTCCATTCATTCTAAAGTTAGTTTTTTTTCTGTTTTTAGTCATGGTGACCCCACCCACCACATTTGCATACTACTATTTGCTTCCCACTTAATCTGATATACTTTAAAAATCCATTATTTTCCTTGAACTTGTTTTAAACTAGTTAATATTGCTTAGATGCTGTGCCTTTTTTGTTAAAAGAAATCATTGGATTTCACAGAGAAATTTGCATCCGAAATGTTAACACATTTGATCCGACATTTTCTCGCAAGTCTAAGTAAGTTTTGTTTTCCTTTATGAGCTTTGTGAATACCAGTCCAAACATAAATCTTAAAAAGTGATCGTTACAGTTACTGTCATATTAAATGTTTTATTGATTTATTTGTAATCAATTCATTTGCCTTTTCCAGTATGACAAAAACAAATACAGAATACAGTAATATATATATGTTCCATTTCTCCAGTTTAAGGTTACCTTATCGTTCTTATGAATGCATCCTATATTGTCTGCTTATAAAGTTGTCACTATCAAAAGTGTGTGTAGATAAATCAGGCACAATGAAGTTGCACAAAATATGGAATCCGTAGTACACACATGATAAACAATAGACCATCAATGAGGAATAGTGCACTGTGCTGCAAACATTGATAACAAAATTTAAATTAATGTGTTGCAAAGATGAACAGATTTCCAATTGTGTTATTGCTGAAAGATGAACCTACTTTAAAGTAGAAGAACGAATTTAACAAAAATGCCTTCTAAATATTTCATAGGCAGTCCTGGTTAGATAAAAGCTGTCCATAGCACATTAATAAAATTCATGGCCAATGTTCAAGTTGCTCTCGGTAGGAAAAATCTCAGATCTTGGGGATGATTGTCCATAACGTCGACCAGCCATAACATAGGTGTGCCAACAGCGAAGGTTTCTTTTGGACTGTCCGCAGCTCAGTGATCTCCATAATACCGCGGCGCCCACTCCTCTCACATGGGTTATTCTCTGTCAATCAGCAGCCTCAATAGCCTAAAGAGAAGATAATGAGATTAAAACAGTTTGCACTCATAACCTGTAGATATAGTAAGAAATCTTAACAAGAAACAAACAACAGTAGGTGTAATGTTTTCAAAGAAAGTTAAACGTCTGAGCCATTTTCACAGCTGAAAATCATACATCAAACAGACATTATCCATTGTAATATTTTCTTCCGGACTCAATCATATAACGTCCTTAACACATGTATTAAACAACAAAAAGTTTCTTATTACAAAAAGGGTTTGAAACAAGTCCCAATTCTAAAGTATGAAATATTTTATTTGTGTGTGTCCTGTCCCATGATCCATGCTTGTACATGTATGTACTAGTAAGTTTTTACATTTTATAGTGTGCATAAATGTTCACAACGCACATTATTTTGATGTTCTGTTATAAATATGTGCTGTATGGTAATTATCATTTTGATTTTGAAACAAACTCGTGTGACAACATGTGCAATGTTTGTGCTTTATCTAAAGATATTTTGAAATTCTGAAATAAATCTTTGTCACTATTTTTGCAAAGCTCATCAAAAAGGCATCTGTGATCAGTTCATGTATTAAATTATACTAAATTAAACAGTTATTAACATTTCAATTCATGATTGATTACAGTTTCTGCAAAGATGTAGCATTACAAACAGTCGTTTCAAATTTCAGATTCAGTAGCCAGTAACCACTTTGGAATGTGATGTGCCTCACCGTCCTAAAACATACGTTATTATGTCAGATGCTGTCATTTACATACACAATGGGGAGATGCCCCTATTCCTGAAAGGCTGATGTCAAGAACCACTATAGGTGGCTGGCAAAATTCGATATTTTCTAACTTTCCGTTTATTCCAAATGCTGTTTGGCGCTTGTAAAAACCAAGTTGAATCGCTTTATACATGGCATCGGTATTCTCGCGGCATCTCAATTTCCGCAGTAATTGTTTATCTTCGGATTTTCATCATACATGCCATATTTTTTTCAGGCGAAAATGGGACATTGACAAATAATCGGCGGGACATTTGACATTTAAGCGGGACACCTTAATATATTGTCATTTGGTTCCGGGATCGGACCGCGGCATAAACTCAAGTCAGATCATATATGTACATATGCATGTATACACGAGCCTGTTTTCGCGATCTCAACACGTAAACGTAATAACTTCACTTGTTTCGTTGTTATCATCCACAATGTGATATATTCATATATAAATTATTGTATTTGACAGCTTTGTATATCCAAATCCATAGTTCATTTTAATTATTTCAAATTGCGCTGCTATAACGCATATAACAGAGTCAAATTCGAAACGCCTATTTAATTCTGATGTTCACTAAACACAAATTATATTTAGAGTTAAAATGAATAATGTTGTGTAAATCCTTTGTTCTGCTATAAAAACGCGCGAAAGTTATGCTGATATGTACAACATTACGTCATCCGCATGGAAAGAGTGGGTGTATTTATTGACATATAAAAACTATGTAGCGCAGAGAAATGTGAGATCTTTACTTTTGTATAAAAGTTTCGTAGCGCATAACAACAAAATGAGGTATCTGTATCGCGAACGATGTGCAGTTAACAAGTGATGTTTATAAATTTAAATCATGCATTTAACGAAATGAATTTACTTGCTCCAGCGTTAACTTAAGTTAAATGTGCTTTCACATATTGAGATCTGACGTCATTGCTTTATTGTTGTTGTTTTCTGCCTAGTCGTTGTTGTGTACTTGCTATATTCATTGTAATAATTTTAATACACTATAGAAATTAGAATAGTAAAACGCCAAATTGATTTGTTATATGATATTATACAGAACGTTACAATCAACTATTTTTTCTGTTTGGTTGTGTGTATAATTGATAGACTAAAATTTTGTCGCAAGAATATTAATGATGTACGTTTCAATATGGCATAATAGGTAATTAATTTAATATTGATTTGGTAACTTTAAAACAAACAATGATGTGTAATGGTTCTTTATGCGCACGCAAACGATTACAATGCATAACGTCCCAACAATACCACGTACATAACAAATACACTTACACAACTTTGAATCGGGATTATATTTATAGCAAAATAAGAACTACGTTTATGTTAAGCCATGAATACGTATGGTGTAACTCGTTGTGTATGCTCTGGTAAGATACAGGGCAAAATAGAACGCTGACTGATTATATTTGAGACTGGATCATGTAAACAAGGAAGTTTTAAAACGCCAATTCCCCGAGTGCTTTCTGTATAGAAATATCAAAATGACAGTTGAATTTAAAATAATTTATTTGTGTGGATTAACAAGAATTTTCGAAGGTAACATTGTTTACATTTTTCATAGAACTATATCATTTGTACTGATCTTAAAGACCTGTTCCCTGTGCTCTTTGATCTAAATAAATAGCTTGGAATCAATGATCAAACTTCAATAACTAGCTGTATAATTAGATTGGTGAGGAAAACAGGCGGACCTTTAGTTTTCCGAAAGGGTTTCCGTTAACATAACGCAAGCCTCCTGCTAAAAACGATTGAAATTGTCATCATCTACAACGTGAATATTAGTTTTACGTATTTCTCCCATTTTGTTTTGACGAAATCTTTTCAATCGACTGCCCTTACAGAATCCCCACATGTGTCTTCAATACACGTTTATTATTTTAAAAAGTAAATAAACAGATATGTACAAGTTTAGCATGGTACATATTTACTTTTATATGAAAACATGTCTAAAATAAGAGGGCAATCCATAATTAGCACGCAGTAGGATACTTTCTAACAATTTAACACGACGAATAATTGATGTTAGCCTTTTTAAGAAAGTCCAAAACATGCCTTGTACAAACTGAAATGAGTTAATTTGGTATTGCAACGAGCATGGCTCCCATTACTTATACAACGCATGAACTCCAAAAAAAACTGTCCAATATTATTTTCAATTAAACACGACACGAGAAATGACTTCTACAGGCTATGATATTTATAATATATCGATGGCTGAACGAGAAACTAATGTAAGTGCAAGTTTTACAGGAGAAGCAAAAACAAAACTGTATTATTTCACCAAAATAGTGCTTTGCATGGAAAACTTTTGATTGCAATCCCAGAATAATATTTGTCACTACTACATATGTCTGATTTAGGTATATGAATGAAATGAAAAGAGATATGTGCATGAATTTTACTTAGAACAGTTTCGCCCCAAAATGCTGTAAACATGTCAAACACATTAATGTGAAAGAAGTGTAAGTGCAACATTTATAACAAAATATTAATGTTTAAACAACAAAATTTTACATAGTATTACTTAGAAGTACAGTATAATTTCCTGTAAAATATTGTTTTCCATCATAAAACAAATGTAAAGTCCACTTGTTTACACAAATTACGAGCAAAACATAATTGTTGCCCTGTAAATTTTATGTAATGTAAAATTAAAGTATATGCTTTTTGTAGAAGAACCTATTGTGCTCATTGAGAGCTTGATTACTTATAGTATATTTTTAAAATCTGTATCTGAATAAACTTAAACAAAAATACAAGTTTGACAAAAGTTGAAAATATTTTTCATGAACAAGTATTGTGCAGCATTAGCTAATTCTGTTGTTGAAAAAAATCTAGGAAAACCATTACTTTAAATGTTGCAAGTATATTCTAAAATTAATTATCTGAAATATCTAGTTACCATTTAGTATAACTGTATATTTTCCAGGCTTTTATTATTTATGCTTTTTAACATTAAATTGTTCAAAATGTTTGAATTGTAGAGATAACTTTACCCTTGGTCATCGACTGGGCCAGTCGATGTAAACTAACATGATTTTCACAATATGCCGGATGTTTAGCTGAGTGATTCACTGTCATCTTTTGTAAAATCTAATAATTATTGTTCTGCTGCACATTTTCATCAGTAATCAGCTGTTGGAGATTGAATATAAGTTTTAAAACATAATTCAACAATGGAAATTCAAAGTAAACTTATTCCTGAGCAGAAGGACATGTCAATGAACAGTTTTTGTGTTATCATTATGAAGCTTTATGTAACGGTTAGTATACATCAATTGAAGGTTAAGTGTGATTTTCGGCATCATTGCTTTTATCGTACTTGAGTTATGACCCTTTTTGAAATAAGTTGAAAAAAGGCTTGTGCAGACAATAACTTGACAAGTTTTGTGCAGTTATTATGAAACTAATGCGACGTTTTAGTAGGCATAAAATGAAGTTAAAGTTCGACTTTAAGCGTAATTGCACTTATCGTACTTGTGTTATGCCCCCTTTAAAAAAACGTTCTAATAAGACTTGTGCAGACAATAAATTGAGAAGTTTTTTTCAATCATTATGGAACTTTAGGAAAGTTTTAGTAGGCAAAAAAAGAAAGGCCAAGTTCGGTTTTCGACATAATTGCTCTTATCGTAATTGAGTTATGCCCCATTAAGAAACATAGTTCAAATACGGCTTGTGCAGACAATAACTTTATAAGTTGTTTTGCAACTATTATGAAACTTTAGGGAAGTGATAGTAGGCATAAAAGGTTAAGTTCGATTTTCGTCATAATTGCTCTTATCGTACTTTAGTTAGGCGACACATCCGACTCGCGGAATTCTATTATTATTAACTACCATTTTCGAATTCATAAAATTGTTGAAACAATAATTGGTGAATCTATGCCTCATTAATAAAGTGACAAACACATTGAAAGAAAACTATTGTCGTTTATTGAAAACTTCATTATAAAGAAATTTCTTGTTAGCCTAAATATTATTCAATGCAACACCAATAAGTCAGCAGCCTGCAATACACCCGTACACGAGCCACTGAAGAAATCAATTTCCAGTACACCGGGCCCAATAATATTTGAGTCCATATCACAGCCATTTTTTAATCAAAATTACTGGAACATGTGCTCCTTATAGCATTTGTAAACAATCACTCCATTCACATCTTTCAACAGAGGTTTAAAATCTTAAATACTTGAGTGAAATGAGCAAGGACCGGCAATTTTGCAGAGAACATCTCTTTTTTAAAAGGTTATTATGTACTGTACATCTACAACATGCGTCATATGAAGTACACGAGTGTCTTCAAAATTGTGTTGGCAGTCTACATTGCATATATAGCATAGTATCAGTAAATTAATTGAAATCGGTATAAAACCTACCGCTTGTGTAGTGAAACTGCTCTATTTTGTCTCTATAATGGGCCAATATCCGGTGTCACGTCATACCCAGTGTGTAAACACATACACGATTAGCTAATGCGTATATTGAGTCAGCGATATTTACGCCATTTGTAGTTGAACAAAAACCGAAAAGCAGACTGATTTAATTTCAAATAAAACATTTGAGATTGATCTAATATGGAGCCACCATTGTAAAGGCAATACATTTGCTGACATATATTGTGCTTTTTGGGACCAATATTCAATCAAACAATACCCACGAGAAACTTGTGTACCATCGCTGTGGTTTAAATGTACACACAATCGACGCCCAGACAATGTTTAAATACATAGCCAATAATGTATAACCACATTCGCGTTATTTCTTTATTTCAGTTCAATCTTAATTTATAGTCGGTTTAAATTTCGTCTATTGATAATGTGGGAATAAAACATTTACTGAAAATAGGGGGATCACGATTTTCTGTTTATAAATACGCTGCAATCGTCTGTATGTATCATTCCTTCCTATCTATTCGGCCACCTCTGTCTATTCGGCTACATGCTTATGGCGTAATAAACACTTAATCCGCGAATCCGCGCGTGTCCGAATTCTCAGCAAGTTAGCACATACTTTATCTCGCTGTCATCAGAAGAAGAATATGCGACAACAACAGTTACAAACCGTTACAAATATACAAAATACATTTACCGTACCATAAAGTGCCTTTGATTTTCTGCAAATATTACTCAAAATATTATTATTTGCTTTTCACGTTTATCCCTCGTCAGCATTTTGATGTTTTATGTTGTGACGCGTGACTTTTTCGCTTGGCTATTACGGAAGCGCTTAGGTGATTTGAGGCCCGCCTATGGGGTTTTATGTCCGTTCTGCTAGCATTAACGTTACCAATTAAAATCCAATTTACGCCAGTCGTTCAATTATTTTCCCCCATTCTCTGTTAGGCAAATCCATCAAAGTACCATAGCAGGTACCGACAGTATTTGGCAGAAACTATGTTGAAGGCTGTCTCAGAGGTACGATGTAACAAGAAATCCATACGCAAGACGGCTTTTGAGTACGGTATTCCATACCAGACGCTTCGAGACAGGATCAGTGGTGAAATCGATCTTGATGATTTTCGTAGAGAAACCCTCTTCACGGAATAAGAAGAATTACGCATCGTAGAGTTCTCTCAGGTGATGGCTAGGTTGGGGTACGGCGTGAGATGGCCTTCAGATTTGGGAGACGACCAGTGGACAAGCCTCTAAGCATTTGCTGGCTGTATGGCTTTTTGCAGAGGTGGCGTTCTAGGGTGGTGTCTAAAAAGCCGTCAGCTTTAGATAGCAACAGGGCCCGGAACCCGACCTCAGAGTCTGTAGTGTACTTTTACAGAAACATTGAGAAGACACTTGCAGACTTGGGATTGCATGACCGTCCTCATATATACAACATGGATGATACCGGAATAAGTCCTGAACATCGCCCCCGAACATAATTGCTGCCACAAAAGAGAAGCCCCAGTCAATGACGTCCCCACGCTCTGCAACAACCACGCTCAAAGCGTGTGCTTACGCGGCCGGGAACAACATGTCCCCTGTCTTTGTCTTTAAATGTGAACATAGTTAAAGTTGACTTCTAAAAACAAAGATATAGTGTAGCGTAATTAACACATAAAGTCAGTTTTCAAAAGTTCTTTTATTCTTTCTGAATTTAGCTTTATTTTCACATAGATTCACCACTAAATAATTTCGTGTGTCCAGTCATTTGCCTAAAATATTACGGCAATATAGTTAGCAAATTATTTGAACCAGAACATCAATTTTAATGTTGTAGTTTTTGAATCAGAAATTTCTTGATGAAAAGAGGTAATGTTTTTTTGTTTTTTTTTAATTCTAGTAATTTCACACACATCAACTCAAAAATGAATTACATAAATGGCCATTACATAGACAAAATAATGAAAGAGGACCAAATGAAAGGAACAACAGCCGGATCTATGGCAACGGTGTCGGAGACTGGCTGGTCTAACGCAGACGTCATCAATGAGTTTATTGAGACCCATTTCCGGAAGTATGTCAACCGCTCCGACATTAGCCAGCCCGTGCTCCTGATTTTTGACGGCCACACCACACATACGTCGCCGGAGATGATTCGTTGGGCCAGGACATGAAGATCCATTTGTTTGTGCTTCCTTCCCATACGTCGCATATTCTTAAGCCACTCGATGTTGCGGTTTTCGGCCCGTTCAAGTGCATTACTACTCCGAGTATTTTACCTACATACAGGCCAACATGGGGAAGGTAGTACGAGATAGTAAGCATTGCGTGCAAAGCCTACTTAAAGTCCGTCAACCCCCTAAACATAGTGTCCGCATTTTAGCAAGCTGGAATTTTCCCGTTCAACCGCAACGCGATCTCGTCAGAAAAACTCAAGCGCAGAAGGCCAGCGCCATTCAAGGAAGGCTTGAGGCCGCTCTGGAGTACCTTAACAATAAGGTTGCTGCCCCAAACACAGAAACTCCAGATGCACCGTGCTGTGTTTGCAGAAGTAAGAGCAGGAAGCGGAGCAAACTCAACCCAAGTGGTCGCGAGGTAACTAGACAAGAACACGTCGACGAAATCGAGGCCTTATCAGGAGCAAAACCAAGAGAACACACCACCCACTGCTCACATAAAAGCCAAAAAAAACACGGAGAAGAATATCCACACTAGTCTCTTGCCGTCAACAAGCGGTCTACACATCTCCATAAATGAAGAGTCAGACTCGGAAAATGATGATGCTAACGTGTGCTGCGTGTGCGGGCAACGCCAGCCGCCGAACATGAACGACAGCCCATACTTAAAAATCCTGAATTGGGGACAGTGTGACGTTTGTGGACATTGGGTTCACCTGTCCTTCTGCCACGAGAAGAGGGTTCTGAGGCTCGGCGATGAGTTCCTCTGCCACCACTGCCATTAAAATTCGTATTACTTTATTATTTTGTTTTACTGTCAAATTGTTAACGTATTTTAAGTTATAGTTTTCAAAAAATGACTTTTTATTTATCACGTTATACTGTTTGTGGTGTGTGTGTGTGTGCGTTTCTTTTAAATAAAGAAACGTTTTGTTAATGAATTTCTTTCCAAACTGTTCACACAAATGCCTAAACAGTAACGAAAATTAAGCACGCACCTGCAGCGAACCTCATTCTGCACGCGCGAATGATTGACCAGTCAGAGTGGCCGAATAGATAGGAAGCGCCGGAGTGATCCAGATTCTAACTGTCAAATGCAAAACGATGTATATATTTGCAAACAAGCCGCTTCCGGTGAAGTTAAAATTGAATTGTGTTTCTAATATATTTTTTGTTTAATATTTAGTATTATATTGTTTATTTTATTGTTCGTTAATCGTATACTGCTGTTTATATTCTTTAGTGGCCGAATAGACAGGAAAACAGGTTATGAATTGTCCAATTTACCGGTATCTATTCGTCTATGTTTAGAATGGTTCTCACTTGCATTTGTGTAGACTGTAAGCTCAGACTCATTATTCGCGTTAGAACATACAGTTGCGAATTGTGTTGGTAAATCTATCTATTCGTAACATTTAATTTTCTCCCAAATTGCGTTAACCGACTGCTTTCAACTGATATGTGCCTTTCATCAAAACATTTAAAATGCTATTTCACCTAAAAAGACGATAACCAAATGTATGCACATTTTACGTCAAAACAATATATTACATTTCTATTTAACATATTGTATATCCACACCGTGAGGTGAAACTGAAGTTGAAAATCTGAACTCCTGTGATCAGATGTTTTCCCAAATAGCAGATTAAAATAAACAGATTGATTTTAAGAATAATGTATGATCCTCGTACAAATATATGCGTTTTCAGAAATGAATAATGTAACTGAAATCATTCTGCACACCATCACTTAAAAATTGGCAAATATTGTCAGAAAAATATCGTATCGAAAGGTGGTTAATAATAACGATAAAGCTTTAATAGGTTGTCTTCGAGATTTCATAATTGCCTTCTAACACTATAGATTAATAGCAGTATGCCAAGTCGTATTAATAAGCAATCGCTAAAATCAATGGAAGTTATGTACGCTTAAATGCGATTGTAATTTACGTGTTTGAGAGTATCATCAGTATACATCAATACATTGTTAAAGTACAACTAGTTTGCGTTTTATATCAGCCACATTAGGAATTGCATGTCTCTCTGGTCATGTTCATGCGACGTTCTGCCAAACTGTATATTATAAAAGCTTACTTTTGTATACGTTATTTGCATGAACAGTATAGCGCACATTCCTATTCGAAAATAATATTAGGTAAATGGAATGATTTATTGTTCGTTTATGTTGACTGTAATGTATGGCGGCATAGAACTGCCTTACGATAAGTACTTAAGGTTCGCGAAAATGTTCGTGTTACCACTTAAGTTTCGTGTTATTTATCTTATATCTTTATAGCGTTTGCGAAATTTTTCGACGAAAAATATGTGTTTGCTTCATGAAAAACAGGCCTGAAAGTGCCCAGAACTGATATCAGAATTTCAGTTAATAAAAACTTATGAGGTATCACACATATTAACTAGTTCAAATTTGCGCTGTAAGGTGATAATCATGAGAATATTCATGCTAGATAAATGGCAACACGAATTGGTTTGCGAATGCATTTGTGATACATGAATATTAAGTAGTATTGCGAATATTAACTAGATAAGATTTGCGTTGTAAGATAATTATCGTGATAATATTCACGTTAGTAAGATAATGAAGACCTCACGCCGAAGTAAGTGGCAACTCAAATATTATCAAGTTATAATTCGCGTTGTCAGATAATGATCATGATACTATTCGTGTTAGTAAGATAATGCGTAAGACCTCGCGCAGAAATTAAGTGGTAACACGAATATTATCTAGTTAAGATTCGCGTTGTCAGATAATTAACATGATTATATTCGTGTTAGTAAGATAATTAAAACGTTGCGCCGAATTAAATGGTAACACAAATATTATTTCGGTAACATTCGCGTTGTCAGATAATTATCATAATAATATTTTTGTTAGTAAGATAACGCGGAAAATCTAGCTCACAAATTAAGTGGTATCGTGAATATTAACTAGTTAAAATTCGCGTTGTAAGATAATTATCATTAAAATATTCGTGTAAGTTAGATAATTCGGAAGGCCACGCAACCCCAAGAAAATGTATCTAATGTCAGTTCTGGGCACTTAAAGGCCATTGTATGATAAAATATCTTGCAGAAAAATATTTCCAAACGCTAACTTAATATCCAGATGAATATCCTAATAAATAAGTGGTAACACAAATCTGTTCGATAACGCTAAGTAGTTAACACGAATTTTTTAGCGATAATCGCATAGCAGTTCTATGTCACACGTTCTCTATATATATAATGTTGATGTATATCATTAGATGAAATACTATAATGTTCCGTGAACAACAGTATTTGGCATACTTATGTGGTTTTGTTGACATCTTGAAGCGGTCTACATAGATCGTCAAGCAGTTTGCATTCTTTATATTCGGGTATGATCCAGTTCAGTTTCGAGTATTAGCCGGTAACGCATAGTTTTGTCAGGTATTGTTCGTTTTGTGCATCGTGCTGATATGGAAACAACAACAACATTAAAACATAGTTTTGGTATAGTATTTGGATTGACCGACTGAACTAAAAGAACGGGATGAGTCTGGCGTATATAAATACAATTT
Organism: Congeria kusceri; assembly: GCA_027627225.1. Taxonomy (NCBI): domain Eukaryota; kingdom Metazoa; phylum Mollusca; class Bivalvia; order Myida; family Dreissenidae; genus Congeria; species Congeria kusceri. The sequence continues at coordinate 23,105,517 of CM051030.1, forward strand.
GCTAATTGCAAACCATTTGTATGAAATTACTATCCAAGTGACATGGAAACTCTTAACATCTCATCAACTAAATTTGTGATATAACCGTCCTTAGTTGTTTAACAAGACCAACTACCGCGACGTTTAAACGCTCTGTCGGGAATGCGATTGTTCGCCGCAGCAGTAGCGCCTTCGGCTCTCAAAGTGTGAGCATAATATTTAGTTAATATCTTAAAAGTATAAGAATTAAATGCGTTTTAAAACATTTATAAATTTACTGTGAGACCAATACTTTCTCAATTTATGTCCAAAGTGTGTAGCACTGAACATATAGCTGTCTGAATTAGGACATATTCCGGTCCATGAAAGGTTTTATTCAAAATTAAAAACTGGACACATCTGTGGGCCTGTTAATGCAAATATCGCTTCCTGTCAACTCAAGTACCTTTGCACTTCCCAAAACACAGCATATGATAATAGGCATATACAAATAGCTTAGTTTCATAACATCGTTTTCAACATAAATATATGCATACTTGTTTTTAAAATACATCTACTGATTGTTTTTTGTGTTATTCACAGACGTTGCTAAACATACGTTTTGAAGCTTCTTACACATTTATTACAGGTCGTGAATCTTGTATAATAATAATAATAATAATAATATTAATAATACGGAGAAGAAGAAGAAGAAGACGAAGAAGAAGATGAAAAAAAAAATATAATAATAACAATAATAATAATAATAATAATAACAATAATTATTAATAGTGATACTACTACTAAATAATAACAATAATAATAGTTATATTTGTTGTGAATAAATTTGCTTGTAATAGGCCGATTTAAAAAGGAGAACAACAAGTCCTATTTCAAAAGTGGGTCGGTTCTCCATAAGCAAAACAAGGACCGATTTGGTCTCTGGAGATGCATTTATAGTGGAGAGGACGAAAAATCTGCTGCTGCTGTTGTTGCTACAGTAGTTCTTGCTGCTGTTGCAGCCATGGAATTTGAAACATGTTTACTCCATATGACGGCTGGCTACCGAAAGTAACTGTGGGGGAAGGATTAGAACATTCCTTTGACTTTTGAAGCGCATTCTTTTTCATAACACCCCTCGACTCCGCACGATTGATTCTGGACTCATCATCCGAGACGATGGCCACGGGGTTTCCCTCATATGTGCGAACGGTCTCCCATCCGCACTCTAAGGTATCTGCTTTACGATTTAGATCTGGTGCATTTCAGGCATTTCCGAATTAAACTTCTGTGTGGCTTTCGAAGCGACATTTTACTTCTTGTTCCATCTTGATTGTTTCAATTTTGACCTCACGGAAAGAGAATTGTCTCGAACTTCTTCTTTTAGAGAATTTACCTCGCATCTTTGCTTACGCACTTTTGATACAAATTATAGAGACATTCAAATCCATATTTTCATGAGAAGGAGAATGGTCGAACGGCCGCGTGGTCTTTCAAATATTAGAGTTTACACGGTGAAAATAAACGTGTGTATCTTGCAGTCCATCTTAACGCTGGCTGCCTAAGCGCATACACGAGGAGAAACTGCACTTGAAGCGCCACAATCGGATGTACATTGATATAGGGAAATCAAATGTCTCCGATTTCGCTGCACTCAAACGCCGAAAATTATATTTGTGATTAGTTTTTGTGCGTGTTGTATTTTAATTTGCAGTCTTCAACGCGTAGCATGTGTTTGTGCAACAACTTTTACGGTTATTTGTTATCGTGTTGCCAGGATATTCAACATTATAAATACTATACAACACTATTCGTTAATAATATACGATTATCATGTTTGAATAAATAAAATGAACCATACTTCAAAGCATTCGAAGAGCTAACCCTCCGCAAAGGCAGTTCATATCCTCATGTACTGTGCAACTAGTGTGTAATGCAGTATACTGTGTCAATCTTTTAATATTAAACAATGCTTTACAATTATAAAAGTATGTTTTACATATATTAACTATTAATAAAACAGTATTGGATGCAGACAGAAATCCGGAACACCACCAAGGCCTTATTTGTGTAATTCTCCCATTTCAACATTCGCATGCAATTGCATTCGATACAAATACATTATTAACTTACAATTGTAGGTGCACTTGACAACAAACACACACACACACACACAAATAAACCAACACACAACAACACAATCAACGCCGCCAAAGAAAACAACAATATGATTTTCTTGGCGGAGCTAACTGTTAAATAACGTTAATGTAGAAAAACAGTTTATGCCAATAAAATTGTAAACGGAAATGTAAACAAAGTTGCAAAATATAATGTCCGATTATTAGTATTTGTTTACCGGTATATGATGTATACATTTAAGCGACGTTATCAACGTTATACTTATTTATCAAACCCTCATTAGACACACACTCCGTTTCTCAATACTTTTAGTTATTTTTATTTGATGTGTATTATAGGTTTGTAATTGTTTAACTCATTAATTAATTTAGCTATCAATAAATACAAATATTTTAAATTATTAATTTTATTGAAAATGTATCGTATGTATTATTAATTAAAGCATTAGCACTAAAAGGCAACTGTTCTACATTTTTGACACACTCATAGTTAAATCCGGTTTATGATTTTGTTGTTGATCACTGCTGAATATGTAGAATCTCACACAGGCTGTTGTGTGTATCCTTACATAGGCTAGTTAATGCTATAACGACGGGCCTTTGGACATAAACATGGACTATACTTTTTGCTGCATTTGTTCATTTCTGCTTTCAGTAAATATGAGATTCCACATATAAATTTTAAGGAGTAAACATTCACGAGACTTACATAATATTATACAAAATCGTAGCGTTATTCGTGTGTGTTATTTATTCACTCGACTTTTTTTATATTGAACATGTTAGATTTCAAATATCTCTATATGTATATCACAAAAGTTGAAAGTCTCTAAAATAATTGTATCGCTACATAGAGACGAACAAAAATGTATATGTCGGATAAGAATAGTTATTTTTCAATCTAAACACCTATATATTCTTATAGCCCATGCTCAAGATGGAATAACGTATCGATGAGGGTTTTAACCAACTAGTAGATAATGTGATAGTCACGGGCGATGTTAACGTAAATATTTTAGATCACTCATAATTAAACAAAATGTCTAATCTTATTTCGTCGTACAACGCTAACCAACTCAAAGATATTCCTATACATTATACTGAACATTTGTCACCATTAATCGATTTAAAGGACAATGAAATAATCAGAAATAAATATTAATCTAAAATAAAAAATAGAATAATAGCATGTTTGAAACATGAATCTTGGGAATTAAAAATAACATCTTTTTTATACATTTAATCACAATCTTTAAAACACAGCTGGGCTAATCAATTACAACATATTTTATGTAAGCATAAATATAATTTCATTATGGCAATTGCCGCATACATTTAACATTGAGATCACAAGATTAGTGGGCGGGGCTATCGTTCAACGCAATCAACTTCATTGCTTATTGATTGCGCACATAAATAAACCACGCCCATTCGACCGTTTCAACCGTTGTCCAGTCTATAAACCCCGCCTTTTCAGCCTTACGCATGCGCAGTACTAAGTATTCCTTGATAATAAGCAAATCTATAAATAGCGCACTTCGTAATCTCCACCTTTTCATCCCTACGCATGCGAGTACTCTAGCATCTCTAATGATCCCTATGTCCCCTAAAATCCGGAAACAACTTCTAACAACCGGCTGAAAACGGGGTTGTTAGAGGTTAATCCCTAAAAAGTCGCCATACAAATATACCCCTTTCACATTACCGTTATCGAGTACTTTATGAGTTATCTCCCTTGATAAAGCGAATCGAGAACGAGGCTGACAATGTATTAGCTGCAATTGTCCATAAAGAACAATCATGTTCAGTTGAGAAAATGTCGCATAAACTTATAAAATGTTGTTTGTTTTTTCATTACACGTGTTTTATTCACTAAATTATGTATACGTGGGTTCATTTCAATACTTAAATGATAATGCAAATAATGTAGCAATCACAACATAGCCAAATCTGCTAACGAAAATATGTTTGACATTAATTCATGATTATGTTACTTCATATTCAGATCTGAATTTTTTATGATTTTTAATGATTGAAATAAATCTATAATTACTGAATTTATTGCGGTTTACATAATTTATTATTAATTAATCAATTAATTAATATTTAATTTACAGAAGCAGTTCGCTTATTCGGGATTCAGTTATCGTTATATATCTTCACACTTTGTGTACAAACACATGTACATTCCATTTATAAATTATCATGAGTTGAAGCAAATTATCAGAATAATTGCCAATCTAATTAAAATGTTGTCTTAAATAACATTATTTTTTATTTTAAATGATAGTTATTTTATTTGTTATTAAGTAGATTCATAAATTCATAAATTCAGTGGCACATCTGCCGAGACAATAACCCGTGTATTACTTCACTGAAAGGTATGAACTTTGATTACGTAATTGTGCCACATGTTATTTTAAAATTAGGTATTTATACACATTCTGGTTACATAATAATGCTCATGTGTTTAAACAAGATATATTATGATCTTAAAATTGATAAGACCAGGTTTAAACAACACGAAGTCTGTCAATCTCAGAGAAATTACCTAAGTCTAAATTGCCGTTATTTTTTTCCATTTTAAGCGACGATATACTAATGAAACTGACACCCTCATCATATATCATGATTATATTATGCATCATGCCATTTCTGTTTATCAAGAAGTAAACTAAGTGAATATTTAAAACATTTGAAAAGTAATGAACTGTAAATGCCGCTTTGCAACCAGTATTAACCACTATCAATACATCGCGAACCTCGTTTTCGATTCGCCGTTAAATTATTGTGCCGTGATAATCGCTAAAAATGGGAATGTGCAACTCGTTTATTAATTCCTTGATAAGGTCTAATTTGCGGAACAAAATCCCTTACCTCACTGTACGCAAAGCATGGAAAAGAATAGGAATACTTATGTCTCTTAAATTTAAATCTCCACAGTATGTCTACAGCAGATGTATTTCGTCGTGTTCTTGAATACGGTGATGTTAAAAATCTACAGTTTGGGATAACTGCACAAATGCTCAAAAAGCTGAGATTGAATCGGTCCAACACGAAGAAGCCCGTATAATATCTGGTGCGACAAAGTACTGCAACATACAAAAACTATTAAATTAATTAAACTGTGATACTCTTTCAGAACGAAGTAGAAAATACCGTCTGGTACTTTTTTTTAAATAAAACGTTAAATGGTCTAACACCAAATTATCTCACAGAACTGATTCCGTCACTAAATAATCAATAAAGCAACAACGACAACCTTCTTAGTTCGGGAATACGAAGTATACATCTAAAACATAACATTTTAGAAACTCATTCTTACCATCAACAGTGCGCGACTGCGAGCCCCTCCCACATCATATAAAAAACGCACCCTCTCTTGAACACTTTAAAGCTCTATTACTTAATCGCCGCTCATATCCATCCCCGCTGTATAGCATAGGAGACAGGTACGAACAGATTATGCACTCAAGACTTCGCCTTGGTTGTAGCTCACGTAACAATGACCTCCAAAGAAGATCATTAACCGACTCTTCGTTATGCTCGTGCAGTTGAAACTGTCGACCAATTTCTGCTTCACTGTCCCAAATTCTCGAAACACCTGTTTTTCAACCTCTCATGCCCGATCACAACATCAAATCTTCATAACGGAAGTGAACGACTCAATCTCAATCAAAACACAAACATCATTTTAAATGTGCATAAATTCATTGCTGCTACTTAAAGAGCTTATGCTTATTTTACTGCTGTTTCATTATTATACAAAACATAATTGATTGTCTTAAATTATTAAATCTCACATGTTAAGCCTCGGTCACAACCCACATCGGTGGCCGTAGACCGCAGACCAAACGTACGATTTTAAGATCGCAAGGCAAACGCATGCGTTTTTATAAGAATTCGAATGTGTGGAATTCGTACAGGCATCGTGCAGCCAACACGTTTTTACATTTAGCAGACCGCAGCTGTGTCTGCGAATCGTGCGATTGATGTGCGTCTGTCCTATGGCGACCTTACGGTCACCGTGCGACTTATTATGACGACTCACGACAAGCCATAGTAATCGCACGATCACCGCAAGTTGTACGCACTGTCGCCGCAAGACAGCAATGGTATTGTGGCATCAACACGAATATTAATATTTTTTCATAAATATCCTACATGAATTGGAGCCATTTACGACTTTTGATTTAATATGTATATCAGAAGATGCTATGGTTTAATTTTCAAATTTGTTAAATTTGTTTTTCCAAGTAGCAGTATGATTGTAACACAAGTGAAACGAAGATATAATACGTAAAATGTGTTAAAAGCATGCAAATAATTGCGGTTATTTATACAATGCACATAGCTCCTTGCGGTCACTGTGCAATAATCGCACGTGTCTTGTGGCGAGCGTGAGTTGTCAGTTTTTTTCTTGCGTCGCCGGTTCGTTTATCGCAAGGAAGCCGTAAGTAATACGCAAGAAAGTCGTGCGACGTCCGCAAGTGCACCTTTCGTGCTTGCGACAGGCAATTTCGAAGCCCAAAACGTAGAGTGCCTGTATTTGATCGCACGATGTTCGCACGGTGCCCTTACGGTGCCTGCACGACGGGTAATCGACAGAAGGCCGACGCATCAAATAAGGCGCTTGCGCTAATGTCTGTTGCGATTGTTGCGGCGACCATGCGATCGAGGAAAACAGGCGCCGTTGGTCCGACACACGTTTTTGACAAAAACCTCGACGCAAGCTCGACGTAAGGTCGACGCAACCCGGTTGTGACCGAGGCTTTATTGAATCTGAGGCAAAAACTTCAAAGCATATTAAATTGTACGCATTATTAATACAATAATTCAGCTAGTACAATATAATAATTCTTCTAGATTTGTGTATGTGCATTTTAAATTATTAATTATTCAAGGCCGCCACATATCCAACGTATATGTACTTCTAGTGAGAAAAATAATCAAATGGAGAGGAATTTATATACATTTTTTAAAGCTTGTTTTCAAATCCATAACCAATTTCTATGTATATTTTGTCACTTTGTCACCATGTGCGACACGTTTCTTTTCTGAATAAATACCGTTTAAACCAAATCTGGTTGTCTATATGGGCATAAAGGCAAACTATTATTAAATAAAACATATTACGAACTATTGATGCAATGACTACGTGACAATGAGAATTTTATATACGTATAAGCATTATTGTGTACAATTTCGCATACATTACCAAATCGTTCACCTGGATCTTCAGTTTCACCCGTTTGAGTTTACTTGTGTTGGTCATTAATATTGGCTGTTTTAACGGAATCAGTTGAAAACGAAAACATACATTTATGTTAGATTTGCTGTACGAAAATTATTTCTTAGTAATTTATGTAAACAAGGTTCATACCTCTTCAGCTGCGTTTCAATATTTTGTTGAAGTGCATTAATTCGAGCAAAACTTTCGATACATCTACGAAGCAAGCATGAGCAACATAAATGAATGTATAAATAATAATAGCAGTGCCATAATTTCTTGAGAATGTGTGATACACAACAAAATGGTATAATCATATTTAACCGAAGCTTGACAATTAAGATCTATGCCAAATATAGCTCTTTATAGCTGTATAAGCTGAGTTCAGCAGACAAATGTGATTTGTATAATTACTATTGTAATGTGTATACTTATTAAAAATCAGCTGGTTGCAATAAAACATTGCAGTGGATTGTGGATACTTACAATTATGCTAATTTCAATGGCCCACAGTCACATAATGCTGACTCACAACTTAACTGCTCTGGCTGTGTACTCTTCACTGCAATTTGCATGTACTATACAACCCACTGTAGCAATGTTACATTGTTTCAGTGTCCCACAGTAAGATAGTGCTTACTCCCAACTCAACTGTCCAAGTCGAGCACTCATCACTGCAACTCAGGTGTGTAATCCAATATGATGTACGTGACTATGTCCAGTTGGCAAATAGAGCCTCAGGTGCATTATCAGAGGCCATCATACTTTTAACAACATTTAAGAACACACAGTGTATAACAGAGCCAACCACGACCCTCCCCCAGTTACATGGAGTGCGGCTGAATATCAAGGGAGTATACATGAGTGATAAAGGATCTGATGTGGCCAGAACGGAGATCAGTGGAGATGTGTTGGCGCTTACCAAAGTGGGCAGGAGGTGTCCAGCAATGCAATTACTAGAGAGATATTCAGTAAGTACAGTGTTGTTATTGTAACTATTTTTGAAATATGAATGCTGTCGAACACAGCTTGTGACATTGCGAAAAGTCTAGTCAAACCGTAGAATAAAGGTAGGGCAGTAGTCCCGAATGAATAAATAGTACTATTAATGCATTAGTTAAACACTGTTTAACTGATGTTAATTAAACTGCGCTTAAAAGAAAATGTTATAATATGACTATTGTGTAGGGTCGTTTCTGCCGAAAAACACAATATCAGCAAGCGTTATAGCAGTCCATTTAAAATCATGCAGCGTTTGACATATTATGCCTTTGGTAAAATTGCCATTTTATGTTGAAATCAATAGGCAACATTCCATAGATAAACGTAGCAGACAATGTTATGAGCAAAGTATAAAGAAGAACGCATGTCTATAAACGTATCCTGAACAGATTATTAAATCTACACATACATAGACGTGTTGTATTTCTATAAATATACTGTAGAAAACGATGTATACGTCGGAATGTTATTGTGTTTTATTTTACTTTATGTACGTAACAAATGTAATGTGTACTAAAACCATCAGAAACACTTCAGACGGTAAAGCCCTCAACGAATACTTTTTTTAAATCAACCTGTTTTCTCATAAAAATATGTTTATGGTGATGTTACCAAACATGACATTCTAATTATTTACATTTTGCAGAATACATCTTGACGTTTGCTTTTCATTGGGAGAAATTAGGTAATAATGCTTATTTAAATGCTGGCTACAGGTTTTAGATAAGTGTTGCTTTTAGATTAACTTAAAGATAAACCTACTGTACAAAATTTCTGAGAATGTGAATAAATTAGGTTTTTCAGATATAACTGATAAAAAAACATGAAGCCGTTAAGTAGATTCATTGTTCAGGCATTAAATGATTTTTCATACCTAACGTTTTCCAAAGCAGCACAATTTAAATACTGCCCCAGGAGTATATGTGTTTACTTTCATTCCGGTCTCTAAGAGAAATAACTCGCACAAGTTATTATGAAAGTGTGGAGAAACTATGTAGTATCCATTAGACTGCAAAATGTAAAGATTTTGTAGAAAAAAAATTCACTCGCGTTAACATAGCGCAGACGTATTATTAATACAAATGTTGTAATAAATAATGCAAGTGAATATAACAATTGTTGCATTGTATCATTATTGTAATGGCAATGTTAATTGCGAAATCAATGTGTTTATTTTATGTTTCTATTTATTACCAACTAGACGGTGTTTCAAACATATCTGAGAACTATAATAATGAATATCTGGCCTTATCGTTTCAATAAAAATTCGAAACAATTGTACGAACACAACCGATAATACACTATGCTTTAAGTCCGAAATTTTTCTATAATGGGTTCATTAATTTCAGGTCAGTTTGTGTGAAATATATATGCCATTGGTATAATGACAAAAACACTTGTCAAACTCGGTTATACTAAAAAAAATGTATTTAGTTTTTAACGTTGCTTAATTGAAATTATTATCAAACATAATGAATACATCATCCGAATTATTATTCAAATAAATTACCATCATCTATTATAACAGCATACTACCTAATATATTTTTAAGCAAATGTTTGCAATCAACATACAGCACATACTAAAGTTAGCTGCATCTAGTCACAAATAGTTCATTTTGCAGTGTACTTCAAACTTCAGCCAGCCACGCATGTTCTCAACGAACACATATTTCACTTCACATCTAGCACATCTGTTCACAAATTGCAAACACTGGCCTGCACATTACTTGTAGCATTTCTAGTACATTATGAAGGCAGCCATGCCTATCCACACATATTAAATAGGGCAGTTTACCTTGTCATGACAGCAACGCCTGTTAACTAATGCTGCAGTTTACATCAAATATATTATAATGGACTTAAAGGCCAAGTTTAATCCTTCTTGATGTGCCCCCCCCCCCCACCCCCCCTAAATCTGGGGTATTGACACCCTACTGTGGTCACAGCGTGGACATAGTGTGGCGACCCTTATCAGCTGAGATAAAACGCTGCTGAAGAGGTAGAGATATATGGAAACAATGCAAAAGTCATTGCTCACTCAGCTGAGAGAAAAGATTGCAGGTACTGATAAGTGATTTTATGGCGGACCAATACACAGAGTGGAATACCCCATGGGGAGGCCAGACATTCCTTACACTAGACCTTTAACGTCTGCATAAAAACTACCATTATATGGTTAACAATTATGCACACAGACATCACAATCAAAACACAAGTTAACTAATTATACAATAATAATAAAACAAGAGCTGTCAGAGAACAGCGCGCTCAAATATCTGATGTATTTCAGTTGGTACATATTTTGGAAAGTAGAATGGGCATACATTTGTTTAAATACAAAACTGAGTAAGGGCAATTATTTAATCAAATTATTCAAGTTTCCAGCGAAAACCTTATATAGTTAATACATTTTAAGACTTTAGAACAAAAACTTTAACCACAAAATCTATGTAAAAAGTAGACATACCTCTATAAAATTACAAAACAGACTTATGCAGATTGTTGAAACTGTTGCTAAAGTTGAGGCAAAGGTATAGTCTAAGTTTCAAGTGAATAATATATGTAGCGTTCAAGGTATACACAAATATAAGACTATTGAATATAAACTTTAACTAGAAAATCTATGTGAAAAAGAGGCATTACTCTGCTAAAATACATACACAACAGAGTTATAGCAAATGCAGCCTCTGAAACTGGAGTTGACGACAAAGCTAAATTCCATGTTTCAAGTAAATAACTTATGTAGTTCTAAAGTTACACAACTTTTGAATATAAACTTTAACCTGAAAATATCTGCGAAAAAGGAGTATAACTCTGTCAAATTACACAACAGAGTAATGAGAAATATTCACCCTGATACTGAAGTTGATGACATAGGTAAATTCCTAGTTTGAAGTGAATAGCTTATGTAGTTTTGAAGTAACAAAACTTTGAATATAAACTTTAAGCAGCAAATTTATGTAAAAAAGGGGCATCACTTTGTCAAAATACAAAACAGAATTAAGGGGAATGTTGCCCCTGATACTGAACTTGATGACAAAGGTATCTTCCAAGTTTCAAGTGAATAACTTATGCAGTTTTGAAGTTAAAATACTTTTGAATAAAAACTTTAACCATTGTAGACGCGGACGCCGACGCCGGGGGTAATAGTTAGCTCAACTATTCTTCGAATAGTCGAGCTTATGATACTCTTCTATCTCGTTTACTAGCATTCATTGCTATCATTCTTAATTTTGAATGCTCCAAGCCAAAAACCCCGCTGTTGTTATTACATGGAACATAATACTCCTTTTGAATAGGCAGACCAAACCAATCAATAATGTTGTAAATTACAGAATGCCCATCCCACAACAATGGCCAGAAAGATGCAGACTCCCACAATGGAATCAGTAGCACTCCTGATGCTTTATCAAGTTGCATTTTTCCCAGTACTCTAGATACTAAAATAATTGTCGGTACAAACAAACCAACATCAGAACCCCAGTCAAGTAAAAGATCATCCACCCATTTATAATTAATGCTCAAAATCGGCTATAAACACTGTCAATTTAGCAATATGCACAGAACCAAACCAATACACATTCAAATATGAAAATTTATATTCACTCATATGTAATATCTCAGAGAATATTACCCAATCATCAATCTCAATGTCTGTGATACAAGTAATCAGCTTTTTCATTTAAAGCACGAGGAATCCATCCCACGTTCAATATAATAGTGTTTACATGTAATACGAAATTTGTGAATATCACAAGCTACATAGTATAATTCCTGGAATACTGGATCTTTGTTTCACAATACTGCATACACCCGTATTATCAGAATAACCTTTTAACCCTGCATAAAGCCAATAGTTTAGATAATGTATTTAATACCCTATAAACAGCTTCCAATTCCCTCCTTAAATGCCTCATCTTGTAACTACATACCATGCACCACACCATTTATATTATAATTATCAAAAAACCAACGATACTACTTGCATCACTAAAATAAGTTTGGACGTAGTGAACTTTCTTTCCAGTACTCTTTGGTTTATCTGTTCAAGGTTATCTGTCCAAAATTCTAGCTGTCCATACTTTTCATGTGCTAATTTTATATATGAGGTACAGGAAGAGGCTTCACTAATATATATGCTAGCTCTTTCTCAACATGTACTTGACGATGCATTTTGTCAAGCCTCGCCTTTTCCTACGCCATATCAGACTCGTCTGATATCATATGATATCAAAAGTCACAAACCATATATTCCCTATATATATTTGCCAAATATGTCAATGAAACAAAGTAATTCTAATCAATCAACGTGCATGGTTACATGCGGAGTACAAATAGTAGACTATCAACTTAATGTTTGCATTCCATTTTGGAATACACATGTACACAACATTGACATGATGTTTTTATATATGTTAAAACTGTATTATTCAGTCCCAATATCAAGTGTGACGATGACCTCACCATCGTCTGACATAGTTCGCGTTGTCGAAAACTCGACCGAGACATTCCTCTGTCAAAGTGCCTGGGGGAAACCTGCTGCTACGGTCACGTGGTACAAATCCTTTGGAACATCTGTGGTTATCATCTCAACTAGAATAACAGCTTCACCAAGCACAAAGCCAGATGGTACAATCCAAGTGACTAGTGCTCTGACATACATAGCTAATCGTGAAGACACTGGTTACAGGTCTTTTGTAGAGCAACCATTGCCTGGCGCAGAAATGTACAAGATGATACGTGGTTCCTCAACCCAGCAGCATCTGATCTGCTCTGTCCCTGGAGGCTATCATCGACCCACATTGTCCTGGAACTGCTATGGTAGTGTGCAGAACGGATCAACGCAAAGCAACACTGTCACTGTCTACTGGACTGCTGGGACAAACGGAGACTCCACCTGTGCTTGCACAATAATTTGAGACTGCATGAACGAGGATCATATCGGTTACCGTCGCTGTACTGTGTAAGGTTGATTTATGTGCTCTAAATTGTTTTAAATTAGGAACTAAATCTCATCTGTTTTTGCTTTATGTGATATAGTTTTTGGTACATCCACAATAATTGTACGCTTCAGACAGACACTCTAGTCCAAGTTGAACAGTTGGGTCTGCCACACTGACTTCCGGTACTATCAGAGTTATACGAGGAAGGACATATAACATTGCATGCAGCAGTAGCGCTAACCCATCACCAACGTACACATGAACAAATCCTTCTGGGGTGGCACGGTCACCAATCCTGCCCTTTCTGTACCCATTGTACAAACTGGAGGAACATACAGTCTGTCAGTACATAACACCATGGAGCCAACGAGGGAAGACGCTGAGACGGGTATTGCTGATACAGCATTCAGCATTGAAATACTTGGTAAGGACTTGTATAGGTATTCGACAATAATTGAGTATGATGGATAATTTTGAAATCCGAAACCTATTTGATATGTGAATATTAATGTATTATTTTATAACATATTCAATTAGCATAACTGACGATTGAACTGTATATGTCAACTACTACAGTGTTTGGAAATTATGAGCATTGATTGGAACTTCAACCGCATCATTTTATATGTACAAAATGATACTTATGTTATATTAATCGTTGCATGTTAAATAAATTTGTATGTGTATAAAATGTGTATAAAAATGAATCTTTGCTCTTATAGTATAGTGGTTGATATACCTTTTCTCTGTGGTTAGCTGTAATAGCAAAACCTGCTTGTGTATATTTTATTGTGTATGTATAGTATAGTATAATTGTTCCTATAGTTATTTCCACGTTCATCTAAATATTAGTATCTCCGTCTGCGCCAATGTTCTACTATGGCACATCCGCATCTGATCCTGTAATACCTTACAACCACCTGGATGTGATCAAGGGGACATAATTCTCCGTGACATGCGTCGCTCTGGCAACCCCGTACCTGCCCACACCTGGAATGGCGTCAGTCAGACCTGGTTCACTACAGCTCTGAAAAAAAAACTTACAAAGACACGCCGTGTAACCAGTACATAGGATCCGACTGGATTCGTCTCCGAACAAGGGTCTAAGCAGGAAACGCAACTGGACGTGAGTGTAATGTGTACGCTAATTTTAATTCATTGAGTACAGTTGAACACCGCTATTTCTAAGTCGTTGTGACCGAAATATAGTAGAAAAATGGTTGGAAAGTTCGAAATAGCAATGTTCTCTATTGTACTAATAGTTTTTATAGCTGCGAAAAATGCAAGTGCGGTTAATTTTTGAGTTTAAATATATTTTTCTCAACAAATACCTTAATTAAAAAAAACACTAAATTTTTAGACATTTTATTGAATGTTTTATTTGAATTAATACCAAATATCAGCTTTTTTATGCTTTTATAAGAAATATATAACGTGCTAACGTGGAGAAGTATACACAATTCTGGCACAACATCCTGGCGATTTCATACTTTAATTGGCCCCACTTGATCAGCGAAATTAATTTTTTTTACGAAATATATGTATTTAACACAAATTCGGCTTCACTTGACTCATAATTTCATTACATACGGTTGTTATTTTGTCGTTTAAGAGACATGTTTGTCCGTCAGTCCGTTCGTTCGTTTCGATGGGCAGTTTTCCTGATTTCGATAATTATATAAAAAATCATCTTAAAACTGCTGACCGGATTTAAAAATATGTTTACAGAAATGTTTTTAGATGACCCTCTACCAAATTTCTGCAAAGCATTTTGTTTCGAAAAACAACAACAGTAAAACAACAACAGAGGGTGTGATGTGGACCACAAATTGCCGATGTACCAGTATGGATTCATTTAAGTCTAATTTTACATGAGCCTTAATACAGTCAGCAGTTTTTAAATGCAGCCTATAAGACCTCGATTTAAATTGAAAAATCTGTTTGATGTTGCCTATTTTGAAAAATGATTATAAAATATTAAAAGAATGAAGGCAAAGATGCTTTTGATATTGTGAGTTTAGTGCTTTTGATGATGATGGTACCGTATTTATCCACATGTGACCCAATTAATTTAGGCTATTTTAATTAAGCAGCTTCCATGACAATTCAGTAAACGGCACTATCAATAACAATGGAAGCTCACCATTTTACCTTATTGCAATGCAGTCGATTCATCAAATGCTTGCTTTAAAGGTACTTGAATATATGTTGGAAACGTTCTGCTGCGGAGAAATAATTTCAGTTTACACAAGTTAGTAATGTGCCTGGAAACTTAATATTGATGTGTCCCTGAATTTAATCAAGATTTTGTTATTGTTTGCAATTTATGTGTTCACTGCTGGTTGCACCAGATCGGACAATATAAGACACCTCCATATATGTGCCTGTCTGTGCAATTAACAAAAATATGGTTCCAGTACAAAAGCTAGGTTCATTAAACTTGGTATGGTAATTGGTTTTTGCATGTGTATGCCCCATTTTGTAAAGTCAGGTTAAGGTTTGCGTGCAAAAGAAAATTCAGGTTATGGTTTGCGTGCAAGCACATGTACATATCTCTGTGACTACTACATTTATTGAATAGAAACTTCACACATGTCGTCGGAGTCACTATGTAGACAACTGACCAAGGCCCATTGCAATTTAGCGGCATCGTGTCCTTAGTTGAACTTAGAACTTACACAATTTAGGTTAGGGTTTATGTGCAATTATATAACTATATATCTATATCTATATAACTTTTAGAGATTATTCGTCTGGTATTCTTACATGACTTCAGGGTCAAAATATAGGTCACTGGCCAAGGCCCATAACTGTGACCAGCATTTTAGCAGAATTATGCAAATATGTGTACTGATACATATTCAGGTAAGGTTTATGCGCAAGAACATATCTCTGTATCTAGCACAGATAATCAATTTAAACTTCACACATGTCTTCGGGGTCATTATAATAGGTCACTGACAGAATATACCTGTATATTATCAAAGCGGAATGAATAGTCGATCGCGCTGGCCTGAGACAGATCTTGTTGTTTGTTACTGTTACAAAATGTGACTCTTATACCAAATTATTAAACATGACAGAACAATCTGTAAATGAATTGGTAACTGTTCTTGGATTTCTTTGATGTACATACAATATTGAAAATTGTTAATCATGCGCACTTTCCTCTTCATGTTTAAAAATA
Source organism: Congeria kusceri (assembly GCA_027627225.1). NCBI lineage: Eukaryota > Metazoa > Mollusca > Bivalvia > Myida > Dreissenidae > Congeria > Congeria kusceri. Next base: position 23,121,977 of record CM051030.1, read on the forward strand.
TATTTATTCTGATATATTGAACTGTAATACACAGTGCATACTTGGCATATTACTACTTTTCATGTCATGGACTCATTTTCTTTTCTAGGTTTATTTCTACCAACTCCTCCGACAGTACACGACCAGAATTGTCAGGGCACTTTCGTCCCAGTCGGCTCAGTACTCAATGTCAAGGTTGGCGAAAGTGTGAGAGTCTGGTGTTCATCCACCGCAATTCCAAGTCCCAGTTACAGTTGGTCCTCACACCTGACATCAGACAAGAGCGTGATGATGATCAGCAGTCTGAAGAAGGGAGTACTCGGACATACAAGACCTAGAACGTCGTAGAAAGTTTGCACGGACCGTACGAGAAGATGAGAACTTCGAGCGACGTTCAAACACCAGAGGACTACCTGGAACACAAAGCAAACCAAACAGCAGAGTATTCAAAATGACAACAGATACACCAGAAATGCAAATAAGCCAGGTGATCAATCTAAGCTCTTGACAGAAATATTGAAACGCCTTGACAATTTAGAGAATACACATGCAACATACGGTGATAGTCGTCAGTTAAAGAAGAAGACAGATGTCGAGTGTTTCAGTTGTCATAAACTCGGGCATTTCGCAAGCGAATGTCCAGAGAAGAAGGAAAACAACAAAATAGAACAAGAAGCTAGTCTAAAACAAGCAAGTGATGAGAAACCTTTAAACTACAAGGGACCAGCCCTTGCGGCCAAAGGGAGGTCTAGGTACATGTAGAAGGCGGCCAGAATGTGGAGACACCACATGACCAGTGTTCTTTAGCAGAGTCTTTGCGGAAAGTAAAACAATTTCTTGCAGATGGTGTATACGTCCATGGGGCTGTAAATGGAATGCCATTGGTTTTACAGCTGATACTGGGGCATCTCAAACTGTCATCTCCAGGAGAGCATATGATAAAATACCTAGTAAAATGCAACCTAAGCTAGTAAGGTCTGCATGTTTAGTAGGTGCAGGGGGTGCGCCTGTACCTGAGGTCGGAAAAGGGGAATTTGAATTGTCATTGGGCCCACACAAATTTGTTAAGGAGGTTATCGCAGCCGATATCGAGGACGATGCTTTGCTCGGATACGATGTATTGATGGGCAGCGGTCAGGGACCAGCTGACATCATGTTAAGTGAAAACAAGATTGTGTTGGATGGCAAAGAGATCCCCATTTTCCAGATTGGTTGAGAGAAGTGCTCCCGGAGAGTGACAGTGGCTGATGATGTAAAGATCCCAGGGTTAACAGAAGCACTAGTGGACGTCTACGTAGAAAGAGAAGAGTCTGATGATAATTAAGAGACAGCAGAATATGTAGTAGAACCTAGCGATACCTTCAAAGACAAATACCAGCTGGTCATGGCCTCGACGCTTGTTGATGTCAATAAGCTGTCAACCTGCAAGGTTAGAGTCTTGAACCCGACGGATGTTGAGGTTACGCTGAAGCAAAATGCTGACGTTGGGAGAGCGGAGCTGATCGAAAGGGTTGTCAGTGTCATCGCTGAAAAAGAATGCATAGAAGTAAAACACAAGCACGACAAACTGAGGAAAATTAACAAAACTAGTAATGTTTTAACATCTGCAAGATTAAGTGAGTTCATGGATCAACCGGTACCCGCTCATCTTAAACACTTATACGAAAAGTCCGTTAATGGCAAGCATGACGAAGAACAGCGTACCGTAGCGGCTTTGTTATGCAAATTTAGTGAGAGGTTCTCAAAGAATGAATGGGACGTAGGGCTTACCAGTCTGGCAGAACACCAAATAGACACAGGAGATGCTAAGCCGATTAAGCAAAGACCACGGCGCGTACCTCTCGCGTTCGCCGAAGAAGAGAAATCTGCAATAGATGATCTTTTGGAAAAGGGAGTCATACAGAAAATCACATCACCATGGGCCAGCCCGATAGTTTTCGTAAGAAAAAAATCTGGTGTTGTTCGACCCTGCGTGGACTACAGAAAACTGAATGCAGTAGTCAAGCCTGATGGGTTTCCTTTGCCAAGGACTCAAGAATGTCTAGATGCGGTAGCAGGCTCAGCTTATTTCAAGAGCTTTTACTTGACAAGCGGGTACTTCCAGATACCCGTGAAGAGGGAGGATATTCCGAAGACTGCATTCACCTGCAAGTATGGGCTCTACGAAATGACACGTATGCCCGTTGGACTTAACAACAGCGGCAGCACGTTCCAGCGAACAATGGAGCTGGTTCTGCAGGGCCTGCAATGGCAAACATGTTTAATGTATGTCGATGACATTATTGTCTTCGGTGCTACACTCGAACAAAACATTGCGATAGTTGATGAGGTCCTTCATCGAATTATAGATGCTGATTTGAAGCTAAGCCCTGACAAGTATCACTTATTAAAGAGTGAAGTTGTCTTCCTATGACATGTTGTTTCCAAAGATGGCATAAAATCTAACCCTGTGAATATCTCTAAAATACTTTCGTGGCCACAACCAATAAATTAGAGACAGGTAAAACAATTTGTAGCCACAGCGTCTTATTATCGTCGATTCGTGAAGGACTTCGCCAAGATTGCAAAACCGTTAACTGATCTGACCCGTAAAGATTCTCTCTTTGTATGGACTGATAACTGCGAAGAGGCCTTTGAACTTTTAAAGGTCAGTTAACAAGTCCACAGGTCATGGGTTATCCACTCAATGGTGGTGGTGTATTTTTACCTTGATGTTGATGCTTCAGGCACAGATATCGGTGTAGTTCTGTCGCAGATACAAGACGGCAGGGAACGCGTAATAACGTACGCCAGCCGTGGCTTAAACAAGGCCGAGCGAAACTACTGCGTGACCGAAAGAGAGCTGCTCGCTGTTGTCTACTTCATCCAGTATTTCCGTCAATATCTGATGGGAAGGCAATTCGTAGTCAGATCAGACCATCAGGCACTAGTTTGGCTGTTCAGAATGAAGGAACCTAATGGTAAAATAGCAAGGTGGATTGAAATTTTAGCAGCATACCATTTCGCAATAGAGTACCGACCTGGTAAACGCCAGCCTCATTGTATTGCCCTGTCGAGATGTGAAGCACCAAGGGACTGCAAATGCGACCAACTCGACACAAGCGAACCATTGTCTTGTGGACCATGCAATAAGTGTCGACGCAGGGCTGAATTGATGAAGTCAGCAGCTCATGTCGTCCAAGACACTCACGCTGAAATAGAAACTGAAAAATTGAGAGCTGTTGAAACAAGAAGAACAGTTCAACCCTGGTTCCAAAAGCTCACCGCAGAAGAATTGTCTGAAAAACAAGATGCAGACCCCGACATTGAAATGATTAAACAAGCGAAGATAAAGGGAGAAAAGCCGATCCCAGACGAAATGGCCTGTAAATGCGCGGCAGCAAGATATTACTGGGCCCTCTGGGAACAACTTTGCACAGAAGATGGTGTTTTATGCAAACAATTCAAGAAAGAAAAAACGGCACAGGGGAGTATGTGCAGATCATCGCACCAGCCGATGTGAAAGGCGAAGTAATACACATGGCACATAATAACATAATGTCAGGCCATTTACGGATCAAGAAGACCAGGCAAAAGATTTTACGTCAGTTTTTCAGGTTCAATTTAAAGGAAGACGTAAAACTATACGTAAAGGCTTGTGATACCTGCGCATGCGACAAAAAGCCGCAAAAGGCAATTAGGGCTCCTATGGGCCATTTGCCTAGTGGTGCACCTGGGACACCCTACCCATTGACTTTTTAGGACCATTACCAATGACAGAGAGGGGTAATATGAACACCATGGTAGCGACTGACCACTTCACAAAGTATGATGAAGTAGTTGCAGAACCGACCCAAAACGCCGACGAATGTGCAATGAAGATTGCAAATGAATTCATCGCTAGATGAGGCGCACCATTGTCAATCCACACAGATATGGGGTCAATATTCGAAAGCAGCATTTTTCTAGCTTTATGCAAATTATTTGAGATAAGAAAGACTCGCACCACACCAAGGAACCCAAAAGGTAATGGAGAGACCGAGCGCTTCAATAGAACTTTGGTCAAAATGATAAAAGCTTACCTTGTCGACCAAGACGAATGGGAGCCACCGGTCTTACACCGAATTTAATGTGTCCTGGACGGGAGATTAGGGTCCCCGCAGATCTAGTTTATGGTCATAGTCAGAACAAAGATCCTGTATCTTCAGGTATCATCAAGTCGCGCCTGCAAAAGGCACACGAAGTTGCACGTAAACATATGAAAGCATGTGCAAAACGAAGCAAAGAGGCATATGACGTTAAATCATTATTTTCCACATACAGCATTGGGGACGCCGTATGGCTCCTGCATGAATCGAGAAAGGTCAGTGTTACACAAAAGCTGGAAAAGGCATTTGATGGACCATATCTGGTCATGGGTAAAACATCACCAATACCTATAAGATACAGCTTAATGGCAAAGGTGATTTCCGGATGACCCATCATGACAAGATCAAGAAGTACGAAGGAAATCAGAGACCAAACTTGTTGATAAAAGCTTCTAAACGACTGAGAACAGAACCAAACACAATGCAACACTAAATTTCAAACACAATTCAGCATCCAACAGATCTAACAGTCATGAGGCTCCAGCTACATTATCTTACCTTTCTCTGTGTTTTTTTCTCTCCTACTCCTCGCATGTCGATGATACACAAGTTGGTGGAAAAAGGCAGGATTCACGTCAAGTCAGTTGTTTGAACCCGTTTTTTTGTAAATATATTTCCAGTGAGCCATGGATGTCCGAAAGGCCAGGAGGAGGCAGTTCGTATGTTTGCACCGCGCGAAATCCGAAAAACATAAGGGTGACTGAGAAGTATCGTATGGTCTCGCACATATACAAGCATCACATAGCCCTCGACCAGGCCTTCTGTTTACTGCACGCTGTGCATGTTCCGTTGCACGACTAGAGATGCTCTACAGAAGCATGTAACTAACTATTCAAAGCACGCAGTCTTGGCTGGTGAAACCAATGATCAGACGCGCTTCCATGTCCACAACGCCAACCCAAAGTCTGTAGCGGAAGGAACTGACTACAGAGAGGCAACGAAATATGAAACTGATCACAAGGTGACTGTAGTCCATGACTTGCTAGCAAGTGAAAACGAGGAAGAGTATAATGATGATGGTCTAGTAGGTATAAGAGTCACACCAGAGGTGTTAGCCGATTTATCATTTAGGAAGAAGATTCCAGAGTATGATCCGTTCCATCCAGGGATGGGTGATCAAATATCAACCTCAAATTTCCCCAGAACAGTTGGTCCAGCTACAGTTTCTCCAGCTCCAACAACTATGAGACCCCATGTCGTACGGCCATCAAAATCATCCACAATTACGACTTGCAGCTCGCCAGCCAGTAGCGTTAATTCAGTGAGGATCACTACCATCACACCTCCACCCAGCAATAACATCTACGCTACTTGAACGCTGCATTTACGCTCAGAGCAAAGCAGTTAGACTGAACTCGTGCATGCGTATTTTGTAGTAATGATATAAATTAATTAGCACCTTGTCTTGATACTAACTTGACATGTTTTAGCTAATAAAATTTAAATTTGAATAATATAATTTCTACAGAATATTATCTAGATCTAGGTCTATATATATCGTATATGTATGCACACAATGCTTGTATGTATATATAGTGAATACATAATTATGCCGACATATCCATAACTTTATCCTTGCTGTAAATATTGTGTCACTACAATTTTTGATGCATATTGATTGTATTTTGGGCCGGAGGCCTTACGATACTAATAATAATAAAGAATGGTAAAAGATAGTCTGAAGTGTTAATACTTACTTTCGTATAGACACTGGCTGTACCACAAGGATTATGCAGTCGTTTCTCAATATATTACCGAAACGATCTACTTAATGCATATGTTTCGCCAGTAATTCATCTATTTGTTGTATTAAACGTAAATAATCCAATGCTTTGTCACCATTTTCTGCGAAGCCCATTTTATTCATACGCTTGATTCTTTTCTTAGAGACAATTCTTACCATTTGTCAGTTTATTTCGATAGAGTGTATGTTTATCCACAAAACGGCTAGGTAGTTTACTTACTGAAATGATTTTTGTGTATGTTTGTTGAATTAATACTTTCACAGCGTCCTTCGATTTTTTCTAGTCAGCCATCTTGTCGTTACATAGAAACTGGTTTGTTTACTTCCGGTTGACATTTCTAAATAACGAAAAGATGTTTAATCTCAGTAGAGTATCCATAACCAGATTTCAGGTGTGTTTTAGATGTAAAATGTACTTTATTATACGTCTGTGTTTTATAAACATAACTGAGTGTTATCTTTAGTAACAGCCATTGTACTTGACGCGCACCTAGCTGCCACAATATGCTGCGTCATGCAACAAAAGTGCTGCATGCACCAGTGTGGCGTGCAACGTGTTGCATGCCACAATGCAACATGTTGCATGCCACAACGCAACTTGTCGCACGCCACTGTGCAACATGTTGCACTCTGTCCTAGTATAAATAGCCTGCACGCGTTCGTGCGTGGACTCCGACAATTTTCTTAAGGCAAACTCCATCTCGATTTGTCCATTTTGCTGACACTTAGAACTTGGGAATTTTCGAAGTTCAGTACTTAGGTGCACGTCATATCTTAACCTTTTAAGAATTTGATACATTGCATACGATAAGTAATTTTCTAAATACAAATTAATCAGAATATACTATAGTCTATGTGAAGAATTGACCTCTTTTCGATTGTAATACTTTCATCTGTTAGAGTAGTAGGTTACATTGTGCTACGATTTGGCATTATAGCATCGTACATTATTTTCTGAATAACATATTCTATTCAGGCCCAAATAACCTTGTAGAACGTTATATTCTGACTCTTTTTTATTTTAACCCATTAAGTTGGAGTCATTAACAACAGCAATCGCTCGCAACCACTCACGACATCAATTTAACAGCAAAGTGACAACAAAAATAGCAGCACCAACATAATCACCAGCAGCAACACTAGAAGTGTTAGCAGCAACGTCATCACTATCAGCAGCAAAAGCACTAGCCGTAGCGGTGGCAGCAACAAAGGTACCAGCAGTAGCATTGTAGAAACAACAACATCATCATCAGCAGCAGCAAAAGCACTAGCAGCAGCAGCGTTAGCAGCCACATCATCATCAGATCAGCAGTGCCAACAGCAACAGTACAAGCAGCGACAGCAGCATTACTGGAAACAGCAGCAACAGCATTGCTAGCAGAAACACCAGTAGCATCAGCAGCAACCTCAGCGCCATCCCAGAATAACCAACACTGAACCACGCAGGAGTCACCGCGAAAGCCAGCCAGCCTGACCCGCAACAGTATTGACTGTTCTGTTGTTCCTGGCAATCCAGCCACCGTTTCATATCAATGGACGCGTAGAAGTGATGCTATAAACTCTGTAACCGATGGACCTCGTCTGCTTATTCATAATATCCCATGGAATGCAACTGATTTCTACACGTGTACTGCGTCCAATACACTGCAACCACCTAGTTGCCCAGCACACGAAGAGACAAACAGCAGCAAGTTCTACATAGACGTACACTGTGAGTTTGTTTTCTTCTGCAACAGAAACATGCATGCGATACATGTAACATGCATAGGCAACGCACATATACTACCACAATTTTTTTCAATATTAAAACATGATGCACATTCTAGTATAGCTGTAATGAAACCAAATGTATGGTCATGTTACCTCACGCCATTAAACTCGTCAACCGTTTGGTATATTAGTAAATCAATTAAAAACACGTGTTCATAACTACACATCACACCGCAAATTTTACATTTTCCTTTTAAAGACTAGAATTTCTGCAGATGGAAACTTGGGTAGCCAAAATGTAAATGTGAATGAGGGCGAGGAGCACACATTCCTTTGTACACTGGAGAGTAACCCAGCCTCGACTATAAATAATCGGAAAGACGGGGCGGGTGATAACCAGAAAGACAACACTAAGACTCTTTTTTATCACGTGGTTCAAATTACATGTGAGGATGTTGGACTTTACACCTGTACCGGGAGCAATGAATACGATTCATCGACTTCAGCTTGTGTCCAGTATTTTGTGAACTGTACGTTTATCAAATTTTAACATAGTATTAATGGGTACATCTTATCGAAATTGTAATACCTTTTTCACGTATCACTGAGGATTAGAATTGCACGTTCGAGTTTTTGTCGAACCATGAGCTCCAAATCGTGCGTAATTTTTTATTTGGGATTTCAACTTTTGATATACCTTGTTTGCTACTGATGAAAGACGACCAAACTGTTGAAGGAGATGAACTCCTTTTTTTACTTCATGCGTACTGTTGTTACGATTTATAGAAAATGTTATGCTTAACGTTAACAATAATACAAAACTATTTTTCTTAGTTTCTAACCGTTGTATACTCTTAAAGTGTGTAAGTTTTGAAACATGGAATCTATGACATTTCATGTACGTATAATATTGTTCTGTAACCATTTGAACAGGTGCTCCAAGACGGTCTCCGTATATAAAGATCCACAGCAATGTCAGCAGTCCGTTCTTTGACAATGCACTTCTGTCGTTTCACGCTCAAGCCTATCCTGTGCCACAATATACGTGCAGATGTTTTTGAAGACCTGCACGAACGTCATCGATGGAGTTAAATATAGTGCATATTCTAAAGATTTGGTATCCAACCTGACCGTACACAATGTTCAGCAGCATGACTATGGAAGCTACAGAGTGGTTGTCAGTAACGGCATTGCTGCTGCGTGGGTACAATCTTGTTCCCCACGGTAAACACGTATACCTTGCATTTGCTCAATCTATACAACTGATTTACACTGACAGTTCAATATATTCAATGAAAAACTAGCAACTGTGTTGTTCATCCTTTATCAGTGATTGCTTGATTGAGATAGTTTATATATATATTCGAATTACCTTATATTAATATGTGTTGATATTATAATAATGTGTTTTCTTGCAGCTAAATCAGAAATACCAACATACACACAATATTTGTAAAGTCAAACTTCAGCAACATTTTATTGGTACCCTGGATATAATGGAGGATTAGTGCATACATTTTACATTGATTATAAGGAAATTACTTCGAAACTCTGGAATCATCTTTCTATTATCGAAGACAAATCGCTGCTACTAATTTCATTATTAAAAATCTTAACCCAGCAACTGAATATTAGGCAAGGATGTATGCGGGTAACGAGATCGGTTCAGAGACAACCGGAACTTTAACATTCGCAACTCTAGATTTTAAAATTAACTGGTCTTTGTAAATATAATTTTTGTCATAATGTACTAAATTGCATCGACGATTTTGTATGAATTCCGTTGAAATAAAGCATTTACCTAACACACCAATGTATACCGTATAATAAAGTAACATATTTTGCTTGTTAATTAGAATCGGTTCAACAAATACCTATTCTAAATTGGAGCATTTGCTTATTTAAAAATAACAAAAACGATGTTAGCAAGAGGAATGTTCAGTCATCGCACGTTATGCTACAATTTGTTTTTCAGACCGCACCTTATGTGGTACTAAAAAGTCAGTGTCCCAGGTTGGGTAAGTTGTTGGCGGAACTGCGGCAGGGGTTGTTGTTGTTGTTCACACAGTGGCTATTGTGTATTTGCGTGTGACCTACCACATTCACTTCACAAAGAAAGTTTCGTGTCAATAAGTTGAGAGTTTTGTAATATTTAATTAATATATGTATCATTAACTGGTTAGCAACTAGCACAATTAAACATTTGTGCATGCTGACACAATACTCTTATGTATATGTTTTCTATTCATAGATTGTTTTAAAAATATATAATAATTATTATAGGTAAGGCAGGAAATTCAGCTGCTAATGAAGACATGAACAATAGAGACGAAACAACAAACCGTAAGTTTTCACCTAGTTATGTCGATGATATTTCTTATAATGGGTAACAGGAAATCAACAAATATCCTCTTTACTTTTTATAAACGATGTAAATCATGCATATTTTCAGGATTTGGAGGAAATACACAAAGGATTGTCTTCCGCTTCTCCGCATATATTACTTTAAACTTGTGCAAAACCAATATTACATTATTTTCCAATTGTATCATTTTTCAATACTTAAATGCATTTTCCAAAGGAATACTAACTGAAAGTAATTTGTAGTAGATAGGCCACAATAACAAACATAATCAATTATGGCAAACTAAATAATATAACATATAATAAAAAACAGTATTATATCAGGGCATACTATGAAAAATTGCTTAATTGCGATTAGTGTTTGAACATAAGTACCGCTTGGCAATTATGTAATCGTAAAACTCATGGTGACAGACTTAAAAACACTTTCTAATGGATGTCCTTTTATTGTCATACTGAATTTGCGTTTTTTCCAGGGAGAAACAAACATAACTTGTATGCATCAATTATGTATTTCACAGTTTGAGCAATAACAGTGTTTGCCATTGAAATTCGTCAAGAAGTAAATCATGTAGTTAGTCTAATATTTAACTATTTTAACACTGATTTTCAATGGACATTGTACTCTTCATTTTGTATTATTTTATGAAAATGTATGATTTAGCTCATTGAATCATATGCATCATTAAACTCGTATGTTAATTTATACATGTCATCACCAATCATATTTAACTAATTTGAAATATGTTATTACCGAAAACATATGTGTTTGCCACTAACAAAGTCAGATTCATTAAAATGTGCTAAACTAAGCGTGTCAGGAATATACTGGCGTTGCAAAATGTATTAAATATTATATTACATTCTTACATGTATAGTTCACTGTGATTCATATTATCCCACAACAACTAATTTTAAGAATATGCTTCCTATTGTCTAATGAAAGTGTTGAAGTTAAAGCATCCGAAATTAGTCACCACGCTGATTATTTATTTAAACACACTTTTGTCTAACTTTTTGATATTTACAACCGAAACAACCAGAGTCGAGTATGCGAACAACGCATCAAAGGCACACTACGAATCTCTTAGTAAGTAATTGCTCTAATTGTTGATTAAAATATAACTAGCCAAAACTGCAAATAATGAACTATTTTCCAATAAAATTGTATTTTCGTGTATATTGTTGTTATAATTACTCGTACCGATTATGTTTATACACATATACCGTACCACATTAGAAATTGATTAGCTATGTATTATGAACACTAACATAAATTTCTTACCAGTATCGTATATCGTCGTGATCGCATTATGTATAATTTCAAATCATTCAAATAACTATGTCTCTTCTTTTTAAGCACCTAGCCTAAGGTAAGTGTATTGTATGTCACTCTAAATATACATTCATGGAAGTATTAATTATGAAATAAATTAATAGAAATGTATGTTATGTTTGCTCACTTCAAACATCATGTTTTCAACGCTTTCAATAATTAGAAGTAGTGGTGACCAGTAGTCAATATTTTAGAGTAAAGTAGTTCGATCACCGTAATTCGTTCTGTTTACCACCAACTAATCCATGTTTTACTTCAACTCAGTTTCAGTTCACCATTTTGTACGAATTTCTTTCTTTAGGCAAATTTAAATTGACCATTGGCGATTTTCTGAAGTACGGCGAATCACCTGTTCACGTCATTTGTTGTTCTTCGTTTCATTTATGCAGATGTTTATTGATAACTTTACATTATAATTAATTATATATTATTTACATGTAATTATATTTAGCTTATAATGTCTTTGGCGCGTTTGTTTTTCTGTATTACTTGTAATATCGTTTATTTGTGTGTAAATGTGTCTTTTGATATTTTTATTTATTTTCTTTGTATTCATTGTATTTTTCTATTGGTATGTTGTCGGTACACATAACCAACATGATGTATTTTGTATTTCGATTTATTTAAGGAGAGATTCGTTGTTCTTCGTTTCATGTCTGCATATGTTTATTTATAATATTATATTATAAATACTTATATTATTTAGTGTAAACCTATTTATTTAAGCTCGAGTCCGTTTCCTGGGTAGAACCAGTACTTGGTGTCTTTGTGGGAGATCTTGAGAACGCTCCCGGATTGGGGATCGAACCCGGGACCTCCCGATCGCTAGGCGGACACCATATCCACTACGCCACCGCGATTTTTTTATATTATTTACAGCCTATGCACGAGTTATTATTTTTCCTACCTTCGTCGCTGAAATGTTAACTCATACCCATCTCCGGCAACATAAGTATGGGGTATACTTTTCCTACTAAGATTCTAGCTGCGCATGGCAACATCTTTGCAACATGTTTCCGTGTTTGTTTTCATTTTTTATTTACTTTTAGAACTACTGATGAATACTCGTCTCTTCAAGATTCGCTGTCTCGTGAAGGAAGGGTCGCAAATAATACGACACTGAGGACGAATGACATAGAGCTGCAAAGCAAATTGTATTCAGTCGGTAATTTCAGATTAACCTTCGTATCACTACATATGCACGGCATTGGAATATTTTTGTACAGTGATTCTTGCAAATGTATTGAGCATGCGCACAAGCTATCATTGCCCTCAAATTGCATGTTAATGTTTGTTTTAGTCACATGTATACAATAAAATTGTGTAGTACTAGTGTGTGTTAGCACAAAAAAGTTGAACAGCGTGTGATGAATACACATACAGATTTAGTCTTACTCTGAGAATGCAGCTTAGTTCATAAAGACTCTACTAGTGTGTGTTGTTCGTCATCTATAAATGTGTTTATGCCATTATACATGTAGCAAATTTAGAGCGATTGCTGAATACATATTGAATATCGGTTACACGTATATGTGTATTTGCGGTCCATTGTTTAAAGTCAGTATTTGCAACACTAATTGTTTATTTAACGCTGTATAATTTACAGACAGACAGACAGACAGACAGACAGACAATTTATTTAGACTTATACATATGTACATCGTCTTAAATACATACAAATTTGAAATAAAGTTATGTCACGTATCAATATATTACAATGAATACAATTTAATTATACAAAAACCAAATTTGCGAAAAAATTCTAATTTTCATGGAACTTATAAATTTTAAATAAAGTACTGTCACTTGTCAATATGTTACAATGAAAACAATTTAATTATACAATAACCAATGTTACGAAAAAAAAACAAAAAAAAACAACAACAAAAGTACAATTTTAAAGGCAGTAAAGATAGACAAAATAATTATTAAAATAAATATAGCTATGGTTTAAAAGTTAGAGAAAGTATATTACATTGCATTATTGTTAATAATTTACGTGGTATTTATAATAGTATTTCGTATAGTTAAAGCTTCTTTTACATATTTACATAAATTAACAATCTCAGATTTACACGTTGATGTCAATAAAATGTGGAACTTAACAACAGATGGCCTGATATAGTAAAAACATTTAATATATTTTTCTCGGGGTGTACGATAACAAGGACATATACAAGTGCAATGGAATTCATCCTCTGTATCTATTTGGTTACAACATAGGCAATAACCTTCGTTACGAGGGATATTGTTACGGGAGTATCTGCCTGTCTGAATTCTCAATGGATGGACAGACGCTCGTAATCTTACAAAGTAAAAACGTAGGCTCTTGGGTAATAAATCTAAGTAGTCTTCATATTCGAGAGATGTTTTAAACATTCTATACATGTCTAAAACAGAACTATTATTCATATTACCAAACCATTCTTGTTTAAATGTGTCAATAATTCTACATTTGAATTCACATACAAAAGCATGAGTGTTAGTAACATTGGGATTTTCAAATACATAGGAATATCCGTATTGATTTAACAATTTTTTAACATCCGCAACCCAATTGTTGTATCCTTTGTTGCAATCATCCACTGCTTGTTTATACACAGTTTGTATAATAATATTTTTACTGTTAATAATTTTAAACCAATACTTAACAATTCGTGCATATCTATTTACATATAACGGGTATCTACCTAACTCTCCATATACCGTAGCATTACATGTGTTTATTTTTACATTTAACAACCTTTTGCAAAATTTTAAGTGGATGCGTTCGATCTCTTTAGATTTATTAAATCCCCATATTTCAGAGGCATAACATAAAATGGAGCCAACAAAAGAATCAAACAATTGCTTACATTTGTAGGTAAAGTATTGGTAGCCTTAAGGGCTTTTCCAGCCAAATGCTCTTGGTTTAATGTAAAGCTACCAGTGTAATTAATTACAGTGCCGAGATAGTTGAAATTATCGACGACTTCTATTTTTTGACCATTGTAAGTCCATTTCTCATCTTGGCGAATTTTACCCCTTTTGCGAAAGACCATTATTTTGGTTTTTGACGTATTCACATTAAGCCCCCAACAATTACAGTATATGTAAAGTTTATCTAATTGGGATTGTACTTCTTCTGGTGTTTTACCAAAAATGGCCATGTCGTCTGCAAATAGCAACAAAATTAAAATTAGGTCATCTATATTTAAGCCAGACAGTGTGTCATCTTGTAGAAACAGTTCTAAATCTTCTACAAACAGTGAAAAAAGAATCGGAGACATTACCTCCCCTTGTCTTAGAGTATGTTGTACAAGATTTGACATATGATTTTGCATTCTCATACATATTCTTAATTATTCGTAGTAATTTACCTTGTATTCTAGATTTATATATTTTTAACCATAGTGCACTGCGATATATACTATCAAAACATTTAAGCATATCCACGTACACAACATACAAGCGTTTGTTTTCTATTAAAAAATGCTGCACAACAGACATCAAAAAAAAAAATATAAATAGCATCAACAGTCGAACATCCTTTTCTGAATCCGAATTGTGCGTCCGAAATTTTACCATTATTTTCACAAAATGATTCAATACGTTTATTTAAAATTTAAAATGGTTGTAAATAATTTGGAGAAACAGCTTACAAGCGTTATTCCTCTGTAATTATTAACATCAACAACAGAACCTTTTTTATGAAGAGGAATGATAATCCCTTTTGTCCATTGATCTGGAAAATAGCCAGAAGTTAAAATACTATTAAACACATCACACAAATGATTAGATAAAATATCAATACATTCAATGAAATATTCATTTAAAATACAATCAATACCTGCCGCTTTGTCACGTTTTAACTGTTTAACTGCATTCATGACCTCATTTACTGTTATCGGTTGATCTAGTTCCGGAAAAGTACAATTTTCACCATTAAAGTCGTTATTTAGACAAAAATCTTCTGCCTCACCATTTTTACTATCTGACGTTTTATTACTCAAATTTTCAAAATAGTCTTTTAATGCGTTTATTGAAATGTTATTGCAATTTATTTTATTTTTCGATTTGAAATATTTCCAAAATTCTTTCTGCTTTTTATTTTTTAAATTTTCAATTTCTGTCATCTTGCGTTTATATGCGTTCTTTTTCTTTTTGCTTGTTAACTCTTTATACAGCCTTTTCTTTTCACACAGCTCCATTCTATTGTGATCAGACTTATTCAGATTAAAAAATCTTCAAGCGTCATGGTATTGATTTCGTGCGGTCAAACACTCATTATCGAACCAATCGGCGTGGTTTATACAACTGTCAGTATTAAATGTGGGTTTATTACTGTAAGTACATGATTTTGTAAACAACGGATCCGCAACATTGCGAATTGTAGTTGTAAAATTTTCTAGAACCTGGTTAATTGACATTCTACTCGAACAATCTATATTATCGACAATATCATTAAAAATAGGCAATTTTGAAATAACTCCTGAACGAAATTCATCTCGAAATGAAGTATTCCATTTATATTTAACATCCGTGAATGTCTCATAACTCTGTGAACAATTGTTACAATATAATAAAAAATGCAACGGAGCATGGTCACTCCATTCATTAAAATCACCAACAGTAAAGTTTGCTAACAATTGAAAATTGCTTTCATTGGTCAACAGGTAATCAATTACAGAGGTACCGTTATTTGAAACAAATGTATGTTTACAACTATCGCCTATTCTACCGTTGATAATACGGAAAGAAGTTGACTTACATAAATCAAGCAGTTTAGTCCCGTAGCTATTATGTACTTTGTCTACTGAGGCCCTGATAAAGGAATGATCTGGTGTGTAGTCTATATTATCATAGATTGTGCTAAATGAGTCATGAACAATAAAGTCACATTTATTACTGGTTCGACTATTCAGATCCCCTGTGATAAAAACACTACCAAATTCAGAAAAATATGTAATGTCATTTTCTAAAATATCAAAAAGGTCTACATTAACAGTGTTATACACGGATGAATCTTCTCCCCAAATATAGCTTCCACATAAATATATATCACTTGCAGTATTAAAAAAATCACGCTTAAGTTTTAACCAAATAATAGTGTCGTAATGATTTCTTATAATTTCGATGCCATCTTTTATCTGATCTTTAATATAAATAACAATACCACCACTACTTCTTCTGGCGTTCCTATGTTGAAATTTTCTAAAATGTAAATGTAAAGTTTGATAACCGTTTAAATTAATATTACTAGATATTACAGAAGAGGCAGCATATCAAAATGCAAGAAAAGACTTGACCTCCAAAAGACAACAATGAGGCATCGAAACAAATTTGCACTGGCATTATTTGTTTTATTAAATAATTTAGTTTCAAAGGTAATGATTAAAGTGTATCATGATCAGATCGATATGCTACAGCATGAATAAAACTTATGTTAAACGTTCATTCAACCACGGCACTCGGCTAGTGGTCCATAGATAAAGAAGGAAAATAACTGTCGGTAATTCTGCAACAAATTATGGGCGGAGCCTAATGTTTTAAAAATAGTTCCGGAAATTCAAAGAAATTGTTCCGTAAAATGCACGTGCTTAAACCCGCAATAGTAAATTGTGACCAACAAATCAATTCTGCATTATTTAGCGCAATGAAACCAAACCTGTACTACATATGTTATACTTAAGTTCACAAAAACCTTTACGTTTTGTTAATATGCTTGTA
This sequence comes from Congeria kusceri, assembly GCA_027627225.1. Classification (NCBI taxonomy): domain Eukaryota; kingdom Metazoa; phylum Mollusca; class Bivalvia; order Myida; family Dreissenidae; genus Congeria; species Congeria kusceri. The sequence goes on from CM051030.1 coordinate 23,138,946, forward strand.
ATTTGCGCTTTTTAGCAACATATTTTCACTGTATTATATCGATAAGTATGACGTCATTCGCTCAATGTTTATCAATAAAGCTGACGTCATTTTCAATTGTTATGATTTATTGATGTCACTGATACGCACTTTTGAGTGCACTTCTCAGAAAATGGGCGGAGTACAGATGAATATAGTTCTCAGTCATAACCTTAAAAAATACGAATTTCATATTAGATGGTGTAAAAATCGAAATAATTAACGGGTAACAGTTGGTGATTGCGGTAATAACCAACGGTTTGTCGTTCTGATGCTTGTTATCAAACCACTCGGGCTACCGAAAGGAAAATGAAAAATGGGCATACAATGGCAATGAAATTGAAGTGGTTGATAACTTTAACTATTTAGGCACAGTGTTGAATTATACTGGAAGTTTTAAACTAAACCAGGAACATTTGGTTGGTAAAGCCCTTAAGGCCATGAATATATTATTGTTTAAATGCAATGAATTTGACATAAAACCAAAAATATTCTGTCAGTTGTTTGACTCTTTCGTGGGTTCTATAGTAAATTATGCTTCAGAAGTATGGGGTTTCGAAAAGTCAGATGATACTGAACGCATACATCTGAAATTTTGCAAACGATTGCTACAGGTTAAAATAAATACATGTAATGTTGCTGTTTATGGAGAATTAGGTAGATATCCTTTGTATGTAAACAGGTTTGTTAAAATTCTAAAATATTGGTTTAAAATTATAAATAATAAAAATATCATAATGCAAAGTGTTTATAAACAAGCTTTAAATGATTGTAATAAATGTTATACAAATTGGGTCTCGAATGTCAAAAAAATGTTAAATAAGTATGGATTTGGTTATGTATTTGAAAATCCAAGCGTTGTGCAAGTAAATAGTTTTATTAATGAGTTCAAATGTAGACTTGTTGACAATTTTAAACAAGAGTGGTATGGTAAAATGAATAACAGTTCTGTATTAGATATGTATAAAGTTTTTAAAACCTCTTTGGAATATGAAGCATATTTAGACTTACTCCCTAGACGTCTGCGCTTATTTTTTGTAAGACTAAGAGTCTCTGCACACCCGTTGAGAATCCAAACCGGCAGATATGCTCAGAATAACATACCACGAAATGAACGTTATTGTTTATGTTGTAATGACTTTGATTTAGAAGATGAATACCATTTTATATGTATATGCAGCTGTTACACTGATTTAAGAAAAAAATATATTAACCGTATATTTTATTTTAAACCATCCGTATATAATTACCACAAGTTATTAATTTCATGTGACAAATCAGTAATTTTTAATATATGTAAATATATCAAAGAAGCTTTTGTTATAAGAAGTGCGATCCTAAATAATACTGTTTAGATAAATTTCATTACCGCCTCGATAGAACTTAAGTGTTGTTGCCATCGATTGTGTTTATTTGTATTCTGAAATGAATATTTTATGTATATAATGTTATTTTGTATACCTATTTACGTGACAGAAATAATGTTTATATTTATGTATGAAGACGATGTACTGTTGTATAAGTCTGAATAAATTGTCTGTCTGTCTGTCTGCTACCGCCCTCGTGGTTTAATTCCTACGCATCGGAACTCCAAACCGTTGGTTATTACCGCAATAACCAACAGTTACCCGTCAATTATGTCTTAATCAAACATTGCTGTATATAGAGAATACTAGTAATGAACGCAGAGAAGTTTATTTTGCGAGGCTTAAAACACCGGAAGCGCGAGCCTTGGCGAGTCTTAGTTTATTTCGTCAATGACAGCGTGAAGATGGGATAAAACTTAGTAATTTATCTACATGCACATTATTAAATTATTACATGCTATGCACTATATATTGGTACATAATATAATGCAGTCCTTAATATCGTAAGAAAGATTCCGCTATGGCATTTAAGTTTCTTATAAACTTTTTTTAAATTAAACAATTTTACATGTTTTGGCATAAGCAGCGTAACTATATATGTCTTAAATATCATAGTTTACCGCACACTGGTTCAGCTTTTAGTATAGCATAATTTATTAGTTCAATGTATGTATGAAGTCTGTATCACAATCTACATCACATGTCATTTGTTTCATTTGCAAAATGCCTACTAGCTAACAAATCGTACAATATACGTTCTAAAGGAAGACATATTTGTTTCGAATATGGAGACTGACTGTAATGATGCATTATTAAATGCTTCCAAATGTAGCTATTAAAGACGCGAGGCGAGTAAGGTTCCACAATAATTTTATTGTAGAGTAACCCACTCTGGATTGATTTAAACGTATATGCTAACTGTGTATAATTACATTATTTTTCACCATACTTTATATTCAGTTCATCTGTGTTTAACACTAAAACACATATGTATGGTAGTGTGTCAACATATTATCCCTTCCATAAGCATGTAATAGCTTCTGTGTATTATTTGGTATCTTTTTATAAATACATGTATGAACTAAATATTGCATATTTGACTCGTACATTTGTCCATAAAATATATTGACCTGTATTAAACCTGTCGCATCTGTGTGAATAGTATAATTATTTAATAAATGTTAGTGATACAAACCAACGTAAAAAGCAACATCTGCACACTCATTTCGATGTTTTAGTAAGTGTGCCCTTGCAAGCGTATAGATCGTGTGGAAAGGAAAATCAACATTTGTCAATGCAGCTGATATTTTCGTTTGTTTCCATAGGACTCATATTGACACAGATTTTCTTCAAAAAATATGGAATGCTTAATATTACAAAAGCAACTCATCTACGAAACAAAAGTGTAAGTTTATAACGGTTCCCAATCGATTTTGTTTATTTTTGCAATTTACACAGTATTTAACAATTCATGTATATCCGATTTGTATAATTAAATCAGACAGGAAGAAAGTTACTGGAAATACCGAAATCTCCACCGGGTAACTCTTCTTCCGCTATATTAAAATGCGGATTCGTTAATTTAAGGCCGCTGTCTATGGGATCTAAAGCAATACACGGTAATTTTAGTAATAGTTTTTATGAAAGTTTATGGTGTTTATTCGTCCGAATTTTAGTCTTATTTACGAAAGGCATTGTTCAAAAGCACTTTGTACGAACGGAATATACTATAATGTACATGCTGGTTTACCCAAGAGTCATCACCAGTTATCGCAAACAGAAAATAGACGATAGCAAGTTACCAAAATGTTAATAATTTACAGATTTCAATGGTTATTTTTTTATTTTGTTCGGTAACATGTCCATTAGACATACTTTCTGCAAAGTTTTATTTTTATTAACATATGTCTGGACTGCTCCATTAAAACCCGTGCGCGATCTTCAAAACATAGTAAAAAAATGTTTTTCATTAAATCAAATTTGTGGCGGGCCATTAGAAAACGTTACGGCGCTGCCTGAGAAACAAATCATTAATTTGTTTAGCCTTAAATTAATTATAGTAGATTAAATATGACTCATTTGCGTAATCAAACATGTTTATTTTATTGACATAATTTAACTTGTAGATCCATGGTGAAATCGCTGATGTCCCGGTCACCAACCGATGAATCAAGAATCATAAAACAACACAACCTGGATGATATCTGCACTCTTTGTGAACATATGCATATATTGTTTTTAACGATTCTTTGATGAACGCAGTTATGACATCTGACACATGCATGTCTGTTTGTGTACAATGTGCTGTAGTAATGATGTAATGATATTTTATTAATGATATGATGATTGAATTGTTAATATGTATTTTTCAAACTGTGTATGTTCGTATATTTGTAATGTTTAACTTGTATGCAATAAAATGTAAATTTAAGGTACAAGTGTAATATCTTCAACCTCAGTTAAAGTAAAGTTATAATGAGGTTATTGAAAGGTTATATCGCAACGTTATTCCGCATAGTTTTGGGAACGTCAAACAAACCATACATTTTAACGTTAGTAGAACGTTGAACTGCAACGTTTCTGCAACGTTTGGGCTAACATTAAGAGAACGTTATTTGAACATGTTTGTGTTAGCTGGGTTGACGTGATTCATTTACGAATAAGAGCACCGTCTGTCAATGAGGCCGAATTCGTTAACATTCAGTCAATGTAGAGGTATGTATTAAAGCTGCATATGTCTCTTTTAGCAATAATTAATTTTCAGCTGTTTGTAATTTAACTAAAACATGTTTATACTTTTAGTAAAAATATATTCCTCCTTGAGTAAAAATATAGAAATTTAAACCACATCAATGCTGATCCATTTATATTAAAATAGTTCACCCTACTTAATAATTCACATACGTATTCTTAAAGGTCGTGTGTAATGCCTCCTGTATGATAACAAGCATCGTGGCTAAAAGGCCGGGTAGCGTGCACGACAGTCAATTTTAAGACTTCCGTGAATCTGCCTTTGGTCAACTACTAGAACAATAATATCTGCATATTTTAAATCAATGGAAATATTTATAATAACTACGTATTCCTATATAGGAGTGGTAATACAAATTATATATATCTTGTACTAGTATTATTCTTGTTTGCATAAAATAATAATAGACAGACAATAGACATACACAGATTCAACGTTAGGTAGTGCGTCGGTACATAATTACATAGGATGTATCTTAAATTCTTAAAAAACTCCGCAGGCGATGTTCAATGACTTCTGGAGATTCAGGCTACTTGTCGCCACTACCTTTTGACACCGTATTAGTCGCCCAGTAGCGCTGCTCAGACACGGTTAGATTTAGAACGTTTTCCAATGCTCAAGTTAATGTTTATTGTACAAACACGTATTACGTCAACGATGAAATACATTTTATGTTTTAAATTATCTGACGCACACTTCGGTGCCTTTGCTCCTAATACTCTCCATTTTACAGCATTTTTATCACAAGTGTCTTGTACACACTAAAGTTTTACCGTACACAATGTTGTGTTTTTTTTCTATAAATAGAAGGGTAGTATTTCTTTTAGATATAATGAAGCTCTAATCAGAACACGGGTGTTGATTGATCAGACATTGTGATTTAAAAAAAGACGGTTCTCTTGTCTGTCATATTGACTTAGAGAATTCCCAGGAGCAGCTTGCCAAGTAGTTTCGGCATGTACTGTGTGCACTACGTTGGTTTGCAGCGTGATGAATTTTGTGCAGAGCACCAAATGTTGACAGACAGCAGCCAGCACGTGATGGTGCCTGTCACAGAGAAATGGGAGCATATTTCTGAGACACGTTTGCAGTTACTTTCTTCAGCTAACGACTATCATTTAAACAAACATACTTTACATGTTGAAGGCCACAGCGTGGCTAATTCGATTTGTGGAACTGTTAGTTTTTTCTTCACAATACCTTACACAATGTGTTATGATACTTAAAGTCCAAATATTTCCTTGCATACAACCAGTTAATTAATGAGGCTATGTTTTGTAGAGTGAATACTCGTTGTTATTGTTAAATGTTGCATTATGTTACAAAACAATATACATGCAAATATTATATTCGACAAGTCAACATTCAGTTTGTTTCAAACCAATTAGTGTTTATCGTATTATTAGTATTTATTGCAATCATATGTCGGTAAATATTGGTTGGCTTAATATGAAGTCAATTTTAATAGTGTAACATGCCATCATTGCATGAATTTTTAGCACTGCATTGATATTTGTATAATTAAGATCAAACTAATTTAAATATGTAATAATTGTAACATTGGTAAAAATATATTAAAAATAATAATAATGCAAATAATAATAATAAAAATAATAATAAAAAAAATAATAATAACAAATAATGATACTACTACTACTACTACTACTACTAATAATAATAGAATAGTATCAAACATCAACTAATGAAATTTGAATGTTCACACTTGCGTTAAAACTTCTGATTTCTATGTATAAGCAAGCTTGTTGGAAATTTATTGTCTTGCGAATTATTGGTTTCTTATATTTACTCACATTTAAGTCAGAATATTTCCTTTTAGCAAAGCACTATACGTGTCAATCAAACTGAGTTTAATTGCATATACATGAATTGCAAGTTTCTCGTAACTTTGCCAATTTCTTGTGACCAAGAACGGATAATCGTACATTGAAGCAAAATAAATATTCCGGTAATGTACAGGCGACCGCCTTTTTCTTTGAATGATGTGTAATCTGAAATATAAACGTACTTATTGTGGGGATTTGTTTGTTTTGTTATGTACGTTTAATCTACAATACTTTGTGTTACACATGTTCTAAGTTGTATTGCCTATGAAGTTGTTTCTTAATCCGCATTGTTATTGTTTGAACATTTACGATTTTGTTCACAATAGAGAATCCAAAGGGAATCACAAAACTAGCACTAAAATAATAGAGCACTGTCCTGACAAAAATGCAGAAAAAGTAAATATTTCTGTATTATGCTGATAAAAGTATGGTATGCTGTTAAAGAACGAAAAAGGTGTTGTTGTTGTTGTTGTTGTTGTTGCTGTTTTTGACGACAATGATGATGATAATAATGAGGAGAAGGAGGATGAGGGTGAGGATGCTGACGATGATAATAACAATTACGACGACGAAGACGGTGACGACAATGATGATTACGATAATGAGGATGATGCTAATGATGATGATGGTGATGGTGATGATGACAACGACGATGATGATGATAATGAAGATATTGATGTTGTTGTTGATGATGATTTTGATGATACTGAAAATAATGATGGTCATGATAGCGATGATAATGACGATAATGATGATGATTTATGATTAAGTGTACATAAAAGTAATACTTGACATTCACAAAAACGGTTTGTCTCTTTACAAATGTCTGACGTTCTTAAGTGTATTTATCATTATGTAATGGGTAGCTAAAAATACAATCGTTAATATGAAATTGCACCGAATTTAGTATAAACTATGCAAAGCGTCATAATCCATTTAAAACGTTGTTTTACGAAATCTTTTCGGTAAATAGTGCACATTTTCCACAATATTGATGTACATAGTCGTTATAATGACAAATTGCAAATAATTACATAAAGAAACTGGTTATAGTATTCACTGCTGTAAGAAAACGGTCAAATTTGTATCCGTCACTGGCGTCCATAAGCCGTGCAGTGCATAGCATTTGCATGTTTAACGATTAGTATAGCACAGAAAACGAAACGACCAGTGAGTATATACACAGAACGTCAAAGGCTTAAGAGCACATGACGTTTAGTACTTACCCTACCCGCTATCCAGGCTTGTGAGAAATATATGTACAAACTATGGAAAACAACTAAAACATAACTTAAAATGTTATAAAGAAAAGGTCCCAACAAACGCGACCTAAATTATATAAGGATTTTTTCTGAATGTGTAAACTTTTGATGCCAATATATGCATGTGTTTTTAAAATTGTTTATATGCCAATATTTAGTGCTAAATTTCAGATTTTTTACTGGGGTCCGTTTCGTAGAAATATTCCCTTTAAGTACCTTTGTATAATGGTTAATGTCCTGTCGTTTTGTGTTTGACAAAACATAAGTGTCTACCCATTTTTCCTAATTTATATAACGACAGGACAAACGTTATCACACAATCGAAAACAGTTCTTATTAAGGAAGTAGAGTGATATAGTTTTGTACTAAACCTACATTGTAAACATTAAACAGTGTGTCTTCGCCTTACAACGGTTGTATTTGTTAACCGTATTGTTTATGTTTTCGTTGTTTAAAAGAAAGACGCCGTGTGAATAAACTTACATATACTACGACTGTGCATCCTTGGCACTTGTCAATATGCACACGTTACTGTTGATGCATACTGATACTAGGATTAAGTTTAAGTAACTCTAATGCTCTAGCTTCATATACACATTTACCAATTAGATACCTTGATAAGTTGATATAACATTTCTCGCAATAATATGACCTATAAAAATCTATCTTGGCACGAATCACTCTTACATTTTCGAATGATAGAATGTCATATTAAATGTAACTTTATGCAATACAATCCTGGCAATACCATTCAAAGAGAAAACCATTGTGTCTGCAATTGTATTTACCCGTTTATTTAAATAGCCAACTGCATGTTTATATTTGACACACAAGCAGCCAAACGTTGAAAATAAAGGTGACTTAGCATACTGACTTTGTTAAAGAAGTCGGACACTTTAAATGTTTCAAACCTTTCGCACTGGATGGTTTCAAGCCAAAATTGGATGCAGACGTATACTGTTTCTATTAACAGTTCAGTGATTTTTATCTTCCATTAAGTACGAAATATATGTGGTGTACCTTCTGCGCTAAAACAGGTTTTGGGTCGTTGAAGTATAAGATATTAACTTCATGTTAGTATGGTGTGAAGTACTTGCTACCTGCAATGTAGTCAGCTTTCTGTTAGCCCATTATTAGTATGTGTGTATTAATTATTAATTTTGTTATTGCCTTCACCCAACAGGAATCCCCCGGAATAATTATAGTTGAGAGGTGACTAAAATATACCGTTTTACATCCTAATCTCAAATTTCTTGTCAAGACATTGCATGGAATACATTGCTATTGCCTGATTTTTGTGACAATAAAGAAATACATATTACAAGTAAGTGACAATGTCCAATGTAAACAAACCTATATGAGAATGAGTGGGTTATCTATGAATGTATTCTTATAATAAAATATTCTTGATTTAACTTTTATAGAGGGGTCCTTGGTTGACCCTCTACCAAATATCTTATACGGCTGTGTTTCAAACTTTTAAAATCTTCTCTGAAATCATATGATTTTGAAATAATCTTACAGAAATGTTCTTCGGGTTGGGTGACACTCTATTAAATTGAAATTCCTAAAACTATTTTTAATTCGTGAAAAAGGCTTGGTTGCCAGGCGTTTTGCAGTTTTCCTAATATGGCTGAATAGAAAATTCGTAAGAAACCAATGAATCAAATTCTACATAATTTCAGATAAATGTTTCTCGCCTAGATCTGTATTATTTATATATTTAAATCATTTCGATTTATTATAAAACATTGCCACCAACACCACTGATTTCTAATGAAAATGCCTATCAGAAGATGTTCAAGTTTTGTCGTATTTACGAATGGAAACGAGTAAAATCACAATGGATTAATATCGAGAAAACGTGGTAAGTGATATGAGTATAATACACGACTTCACTTAGTTGATTTCACCACTCACATCAGACTATTAAAACATATTATTATGTCATCAGTCGTCAAATGGTGCGCACCTTCGCATTAGATTATGTAATAGTTGTAGCATACCTTTGCCGAAATATGTTTGTTATTTAACGAGCTCGCAAGGCGAGATTAAATAATTAACATATCGAGGTCAAAGGGTGCTACAAATGTTTAATACCATATTTACCAAACACATCACAACTATCTACGCTGCCGATCCCAATGGGCAGTTCCTAGACGTCACGTGATGTCTTACATGCTTGATATCTTTTTAGTTTCCAAATTTAGCTCACGTAATGCAATCCGATTGTGTAAGTTTCCCGTGCAATAAGTAGCTTGCGTATAACATACGACTAAAATTCAATATACCGCACGATACTTATTGCAAGATCAGCTTACATATTAGGCTCCGCCCACCACTTACCGTTATGGTATCACAATTATTGAACACCGAGAAACAAAGGAAACTCTCTGAAATATGGTATAACCATCGTATGTACCGCCATTTATTCCACAGGCGGCCCGGACTCGGTGACTCTGAATCCGTCTACTACCAGTTACAATAGGAATTCGGCGAGAATCCACGAATGACATCCGAAATGCCACATGTTTTCCACACTAGTGTGCGTACACTGGAAAACGTCCTCAGTGGGAAGGAACTGTCAGCAACACTGGTGTAGTTTCATTAGAAACTTCTAATAGAGGAGGCAGGCTGCAAATAATCAAGGATCTGAAGCCAAAGCTAGCAGTCAGAGTGTTATTTCGCAACATTGTTGACACATGTTATAAAATAAATTATAATAAAAATTAATTTACTAAAATAGTAAATACCAGAATGCTAACTGTTGTATGAAATGGAATGGTCGCCGTGTCTTGATTGCGCAAATGTCCTGACGCAGCGTTGAGCTCAAAAGAAAATTAACATGAATTTATTTGCTAACCGGTCCAACACAGGTCTAAGAACTACCAGACAAACCTTGTTTGCCACATTTTCTTTTAATTTTCAAGTTAAATGTTTGATATAAAAATCATGAATGAAACTGAGAATGTAACATTTTCATCAAATTATACATTACACACAATAGCACCTGATTTGCATATAAAGGTTTAACACCGGACTTTGTGTATTTTACTACGAATTATGTTGCTAGTTATTTCAAATCCATGTTTACATGTAATTGTAATACCATAAAATAGTAACAACCAAAAGTCTTCAAATGTCTACTTTAGGTAATATAAATGTACGATACTTTATGGTTTAAAATATCGGACATGGTAAATATAAATTGTAAATCAAATGCATCTACAGGTGTGCAGTCAAATTCGGCAACAATAAGAAGTTTGACAATGTTATTAGCATCTATCTAGCATTAGTTAAACAGGGTTGACTTTGCATTAATCGTTTGAATGATGGAAGTGATGCACACAAATCAAACTTATACACATAAAAACATTACAATACATACAGGTGCATGGCTATGTATACCAGTACATAGCAAAACGCGTCATAAGATATATGCACCACAAGAAAGCATATCATTACGTGTTTAAGGGACTATGTAATCGAAAATGGCCTCAGGGGGGGGGGGGGCGGGGGCAATTGTTTTAATAAATCTGAAATTAAGATATTAATACTAGCATATAATAACGGTTAAAACAGGGTATTTATAATAGGAAAATAGTGTTCGTATTCTGAGATAAAAAATCAGTTTATAATAAGGGTCATGTTTATTTGGCCCTTTCCCTGCTTACAATTTGACTTCAAAATCATTGTCAATATTTTGGTCCTAAGTTCAATGCCCACTTGTTGTTTTTTTTTCAAACGTTTTTGCTAATCTGTATTTGTTTACATCAAATATCTCATTGGGAATTATATTATTTATGTTTTATTTAATGCAAATGACTTAGTATAGCTAATTTATATTATATATATCATGTGTAGTGCAATTGGAAGCCTTTTTTCGTCGATATAGTCCTTTAAGAGCAAAGAGCAACGCAACACATAATACAACACAACATAACAGAGCAAGTGAGCGTGACATACGTTTGAGATCGATGGTTCGGGGAGGCGACATTTATTTTTCTGTTTTGTATTGTATTTTGTTGTTAATATAATATATCAATTCTTATTGTTTTATTCCAAATGATATAGATTTTACAGAAGGACGATATTTTTTTAAAGAAAACAGTGTGAGTCAGTCACCCCAATTTATTTCGATAAAGTGTTTCTCATTTAAGAAGATTGGGTGAAACATGACATTTAAATTATATAAATCTCAGATGCGTTACCTTGTTTATGACACACACTCAGTACACATGAACTAACAAAAAGTTATTGAATAATAGCTACATAAAGTGAGAGAGTCGAAATATAATACATCTCCGAATAAATTATTATAAATTCGACACTGTATGCACTATTGGGATAATCAATAACATATGTAGTGGCTATTCTAGTTATTATACTTATGCGACTACTGCAGGGTCAAACGATACATTAAGTCATACATATATTAGAAACACAACAACTTACATATAATGGAAAATAAATGAGGCTTTGTCGGACCATATTTTTCACAGATCATATTTTTCACATACAATCTGAACAATTGGATCCAATTTTCACAATTGTGAATAATGAGATCTTATTCTTCACAAAACATAGTCTTTTGTTCTGTGAAGTTTGTGATTGCATCCAGTTTTTGATGAATCATATTATTCTGTGATTCTCGCTCATACTCCGCTTTAAGCAAATCACATTCATCACACTAAATATTGTGACAAATAAGATCCTATTCTTTACAGGTTTATGAACCATATTATCCTTCAATGCGTGCTCGCTCTATTATGTTTTATAACGTTTTGTATGACTTCTACGAAACTACCAACATCGTGTACTATCCTAGTTTAATATCTTTTTATAAGAAAGACAGTTAACGCATCCTGATAAAGGTTCAGTGCAAGTGTTTGAAAAGTTAAACGAGGTTCATCATATATGTATTTACATATAAGAGTAACTACTATGTTAAAGAATAGAAAACATGCTTGTTGTTTACTGGATTATAGTAATCGGAACATTAACTTCGGGTAAGAAACAAGTTACTCCTTCAATTGATGTACATGTGCTGGCATAAATAAAAAGTATAGGTATGCTTATCTTGATTTGAGATGTAATACATTTGCATGCTGAATACAGGTGCATGGATTGTTGGATAGATCTATATTGGTAGTATTCACTGAATTAAAAGTGTTTGTTGTAAATGATTTACCGTAGATTAACCTTGAACTCTAGTGACAATCTAATCCATGCATACGGAGTAATATGATATCGTCCATGCACCATAAACTACGAACGTCGGAAAGCAGTTATTTGATTTTACCTTGCTATGTTACCTCAAACGCAAATGCAACTTGTGTTTTGCATTGTTTTTAAATTGGTATCGCTAAGAGCTTATCCGAAAAGACAAACAATTGGAGAGCAAAAACTACTAAGTTATTGGAGGAAATCTGGTACGACTATCAGATAAAGTTTGAACTTTTGGTATTACTCATTTTCTTATTATAACATACACTTGCTGATGCAATTAAACGTTACTCAACTTGCGTATTTGTCTCACATAATATGCACGAAGATGTCATAAAACAGACCAGGTATACACTACAATTCTTTTTTTAACGATGCAGGCTAACAATTAGTAAAATTCATTATTCGGATACTTTTGAAACTCGTTCAATTGCTTAAGTGGGGTACAAAACAATATCATGCTAATGAATACGCCTTTAAATAGGTAAACCAACTCTCTTATATTCTTAGCTATACATTAGGCTACTTTTGATTGAAGAATAGGTTTGACTTTAATTTTGCGCTATATAATAGTGGTCTGTTTAGAATAGTTGGCTGTGACTTAGCCGCTGTACATATAATAATATATTTATATTTCTGCGATACGCTGTTTCGCTGCGCGTATTATAAACTAAACAAAAACAGACATGGTCTTTGGTACCATATATCATAAAAAAAGCATTTTCGAACGGCGAAAGCAAGCATTGTTGGGCCGTATACAGCGCACGCAGTATACACCTTTCGCATGAGCACGGATACGTAGAATATGAAACCGTATACAGCGTACACCGAATACAGCGCACGGCAAGCTGTACACGTCAAGACGCTGCATGACACCGTGTATATCTCATATATACAAGATGATGATGAAAATTGTCATCATTGTCATCGTCGTCATCAACACTGTGTTGCGAATGCATGTAGCTGTTGCTGTTATTAACATTGTTGCTGACTTTTGAAGTTTCGTTTTTGCTGTTTCTACTGCTGTACTACTATTACTTCTTCTGCTGATACTACTTCGTCTACTACTTGTACGACTACTACCACTACTACTTCTACCACTACTACTACTACTACCACTACTACTACTACTACTACTACTACCACTACTACTACTACTACTACTACTACTACTAGTACTACTACTACTACTACTACTACTACTACTACTATTACTACTACTACTACTACTACTACTACTACTACAACTACTACTACTACTAGTGCTACTACTACTACTACTACTACAATTTCTAGTAGACTTCTTCTACCACTACCACTACTACTACAACAACAACAACAACAATAACTACTACTACTACTACTACTACTACTACTACTACTACTACTACTACTACTACTGCTACTACTACAACTACCACTACTACTTCTGCTACTACTACCACTACTACTACTACTACTACTACTACTACTACTACTACTACTACTACTACTACTCCTACTATTACTACTACTACTAATACTACTCCTACTACTACTACTATTTCTAGTACACTTCTACTACCGCTACCACTACTACTACAACAACAACAACAACTACTACTACTACTACTACTACTACTACTACTACTACTACTACTTCTACTACAACAACTACTACCACTACTACTATTTTCTAGCAGACTTCTACTATACTTCCACTTCTACTACAATTACTACCACTACTATGCCATGAAGAGGTCCGCTGTCAAGAAGCGCAGCAAGTCCATGAAGAGGTTCGCTGTCAAGAAGCGCAGCAAGTCTAAGAAGAGGTCCGCTGTCAAGAAGAACAGCAAGTCTAAGAAGAGGTCCGCTATCAAGAAGCGCAACTTCTATGTAGAAGACTGCTTTCAAGAAGCGCACCAAGTCCAAGACAAGGTCCGCTGTCAAGAAACACAGCAAGTCCTAAATTAGGTCTGCTGTCAAGAAGCGCAGCAAGTCTAAATAGAGTCCCGCATTCAAGAAGCGCAGCAAGTCGAAGAAGTGGTCCGCTTTCAAAAAGCGCAGCAAGTCCAAAAAGAGGTCTGCTGTGAAGAAGCACAGCAAGTCTCAATAGAGGTCTGCTGTCAAGAAGCTTTGCAAGTCTAAGAAGAGTGCCGCTTTCAAGAAGCGCAGCAAGTTCAAGAAGAGGTCCGCTTCAAAGAAGCGCGGCAAGTCTAAGACGTGTGCAAATCCAAGAAGAGGTCCTCTGACAAGAAGCACAGTAAGTCTATGAAGTGTCCCGCTTCCATGACGCACAGCAAGTCCAAGAAAAGGTCCGTTTTAAAGAAGAGCTGCAAGTCTTAGAAGAGAACCGCTGTCAAGAATCGCAGCAAATCCAAGAAAAGGTCCGCTTTCAAAAAGCGCTGCAAGTCTATGAAGAGTACCGCTTTCAAGAAGCGCAGCAAATGCAAGACGAGGTCCTGTGTCAAGAACCACAACAAGTCCAAGAATGAGGTCCGCTATAATAAAACGCGTAGCAGGTATAAGAAGTGTCCCGCTTTATTGAAGCACAGCAAGTCCAAGAAGAGGTTCGCTTTCAAGATGCGCTGCAAGTCCAAGAAGAGGTCCGCTGTCGAGAAGTGCAGCTAGTCCAAAAAGAGGTCCGCTGTCAAGAGCGCAGACAGTCTTAGAAGAGTCCCGCTCTCAAGAAGCGCAGCAAGTCTAAGAAGAGGTCCGCTGTCGAGGGGCGCAGCATCTCTGAGAAAAGGTCCGCTGCCAAGAAGCACATCATGTCTAAGAAGAGGTCCACCTTCAAGAAGCGAAGCAAGTCCAAGAAAAGGTCCCACTGTCAAGAAACACAGCAAGTCTAATAAGAGGTCCACTGTCAAGAAGCGCAGCAAATCGAAGAACAGCTCCGCTGTCAAAAGCGCTGCAAGTCTGACAAGATGTCCGCTGTCAAGAAGCACAGCACGTCTATGAAGAGGTTCTCTTTCAAAAAGCGCAAAAGTCCAAGAAGATTCCCGCTTTCAAGAACGCAAGAGGATGAATTAGCAAAAGCTGATTTCCACTAGGGAGGAGCATAGGAATATCGTTGTTCGGAAGCTGGCCAGTGTTACAGAAGAAACCTCTGAAAAGATATTCAAGCCATTCTTGAGTATGCGCAACAAAAAGCAGATTTAATAAGGAGATTGAACGAAAACATTGCCAATCAAACCGATGCAGCAGAAATAGAAACGGAAATTAATGATAGCGAATAATACATTTTTGATCGTCAACAGCAAATTAATACGTTGGCTAAGAAAGCGAAATTGTCAGTATCAATAACGCTGAATCAACAACAACTTGAAAACATCACAGGAAATGCCTTAGACGGCAGGACAATGTCATGTTCTCAAGACTCAGTTGCACGGCAGAACACCGATGAAGTACCAACATACGTGCATCATGCCAAGTTTCAGAATCGCCTGCCTTAATTGAGTTTACCGGAGTTTGATGGTGACGTTACACAGTGGCAGACGTTTTGGGACACGTACATATTGTCTGTTCATACTAACTCTACACTTTTAGAGGTTGAGACGTTTATCGCTATTGTACAGCACAGCAGCGAGGTGCATTGAAGGGTTTCCATTGACAGACTCCAATCATCTGCAAGCCAAGCTGTAGAACTATTAAAGGAACGCTTTGGCCAGCCCCACAATATCGAGACGTTTGGCACACTTCTCGTTCCGATCATACTTGGAAAACTTCCATCGGAGATCCTCCGAAACATGACCAGCGATCACGGTAAAGGAAACTGGACGCTACCGGAAGTGCGTGGAGAAATGCGGAAGGAAATAACAATTCTGGAGGCCGATCAGAAATTTGACTCCATTGAACCAAAAGCAACTGCAACCTTCTTCACTGATTCAAAGAATAAGACGTCTGGGCAAATTGTCGAGCAACGAGAACAGACTGCAAGGAAACAACAGCTGGTTAAGTGTCCGTTTTACAACGACCTCCATCATCCACATGAATGTATGAAAATTACGAAAACGAAGATCGTATTGCTATAGTGAAGAAGAGCTAACTGTGTTTCAATCGATTGAAAATACACCGTGTCTTAATCTGCATGTCGAAATACAGGTGCCGGAAGTGCCAAGGAGAAAATCACAGTAGTATTTGCAAACAACAGACTGCTTCATTATTGTCTACTCTTAACCCCACGGCTGCTGTGCTTAGTCCGGGAGAAGATCAATCAGAAGTTGTTCTACACTCAACATTTGACCGAAAAAAATGTTCTGCTGAAAACTGCAGTAGTTTTAATATTATCGGGAAGTTACTCAACGGAGCCACACATTTTGTTTGACAAAGGTGCTTAGCGGTCTTTCATTATAACTGATCTAGCCGAGAGACTTCACATGAAAGAAACTGGAAGAGAGCTAATTCATCTAGCAGCATTTGGAGACAAAAAGAAACGGTCGCGATACATGCCGACTGGAACTATCTTCGTGACAGCTGATTCAGGCCAGAAGATACCAATAGACGGGTTGGTGACACCAACAATAGCGGTACCGTTGAGAAACATACCAAATCAGATCAAGAATCTTCGGTATTTAAAGGGACTGCAACTGGCACACACTGCAACAGATGACGATCAGTTCGAGATAGATCTTCTGATTGAGGCAAACAGTTATTGATAGATTGTTGAATATCACGTTATCCGGGGAGAAGACCCCACAGCAATATCATCGAAGATTGGCTACTTACTATCAGGTCCAATGTCAGCACTCAAGCCCAAGACAGAAACACACATGTTAAATGTCATTAAAAGCGAACAAGGTGATTATGACCAAGGTCGCTTTAGGAACCCAAACACACTGGAAAAAAACACCCCAAAATAATCAACAATCAACCTGTTGTGCATGTATCGAAGAAGATCCAATCCAGTTTCATATCTGAGGATGGCCGATATATAGGGAAACAAGAGTAGCACCGTCCACTACTGACACACTACTCAATCGCAAAGAGACGTATTGAGGATGCACCGACCACTCAGAAGATAAGCGGTAACATTGCATCTAGAAAGGTCCAGCTATCCAGTTATATCCGGAGACAATATCGGGCGGCAGCCATCGGAAGTGACATACCGACCAGTCACCAGACTGGTACCCCTAGTGATCGACTTATCGTGGATGACGTTTCGCGGGACTGGGAGTAACCAGCCGACCAGTAACCACCCTCGAGATCGGGCGTGGACCAGACTTCATGGACGGGGAGGATGTCGTGAACGAGAGACAAGGGAGAGACAAGCCGACCCATCGACACCCTCGAGATCGGACATGGGCCAGTCATAACTGGGCGGGATGATGTCGTGAACGACGTTGCGCGGGACATTGCAAGCCATCCAAAAAGCGCTCTATGAATATTGACGTCGTTAACGTCATTTCCGCGTTATATAAACAAATGTTTTTTTATTGAATACTTTGAAATGTATTGTTATGTTTAAATCATCTGCAATAAACCTTAAAGAAGCAACATATCTCGTAGCCATTAAATACATTAAAAAAAATACGAAAAATGGTGAACAAGTCCCTTTAACTGAAATATTTATTCATGCGATTGCAGGGACTGGTATTTGGCCAGTCTACTGCCCAATATGGGCCAAAAATATTGTATGGGTCCCACATTGGGCCCATATGGTATATTTGCCCAGGTATAGCAAATATTGTGACCATATAGGCTTGCTTGCTAGATTAGTTTACATTTGGACTAAGATGCGCCTACGGCACCCGTAAACTGCCAATAACTCCTTTTTCGTGCGGCCTTCTTGAGTCAGCCGTGTGGTTTTCGTACGATATTAAAATGATTTACCGGCGCCGTAGCCTCTACAATTTTGTTTAACTGAAAGGTATATAAGTAAACAAAACAATGTTAGCTCGCAGCCTGTTAACATACCGAAAAAAAACATCGGGGTATCGTAGTATCGTGCGGCTCTCGCACAGGTATCGTAAGGTTGCCGCAGGATGCTCGTACGGTACCCGTGAAATTGCACGGATATTGCGCGATTATTGCGAGAAACCCAAAAGATAAAATATGGCACGGCTGCATTGTCGCCGAACCATCTCCTCACGGAAGCCGCACGAATGCCGCACAGTCTTCGAACGATTTCCACGAGAAGTGAAACCGCCGGGCAGCCGCACGGAAATCACATGATTTCAGAATAACTCCGTACGGACTTGCCCTCACCTGCTCCCGCAAGTCAGTACAAAAAGCGCATGCAGATCGTATACAATGTGAACACAGACGCCGTAGCCCGTAGCCACGTACGATATGCCAACAAATTCGTGCGGAAAATCGTACACGAAGAGTGACATTGTGATAAAAATCACATATCCTAAGTAATTTGTAGTGGCTATGAATTTTGGTTATAGTATCAACAAAATGTCTGGTATAATCGTCTATGTAAGCTTTGAAAAATTAAACATCATTAAATGAAAGTAATTCCTATACTCCGCCAAATAAAAATATGACTTACGGGAAGTAATTCAAAACTGGAAAAGTAAAGGTTATGGTTCGTATTTAGTGAGCTATTTAAGGGACCTTTTCAGGTTGACGAATTTTCAAAATTTGTGTCACAGATTCCAAAAAGAAAAGAATAAGGTATATACGAGTAAATAAGCAACAGAGTACTACTGACATATACACTGGAAATAGTGTTTCATTAATTAGTAATCATCCGTTGAAATGGATAAGTCTATAAAGAGTTTGTAACGCGAAACGATTGAATAATTTTGAGTGTTTCTGTTGCTTTAACTTATATTTGAGGTTATGTAAATCAAATCAGGAAGTGATGAAGCTACATAATTGCTTTCTGATTTAAATCATGTTTTCTCGTAAGATCATAGACCTTTCCTTGCATATTACTATGTATCTATGTACATATGATTGTATACGTTTTATTGTGAATTGGTATTCGAGATTAAACATTTAAACGCAGGAGTTAATATAACTGTATGTTAGGTCATGTACATTGAAAGAGAAGGTTATACAACTACCTGATGGATACCTGCTAGGAATAATGATTTATCTTAAGATTATAAACGTGTTGAATTGGACTCTACACTTGTGTGGATTTGCAGTTCTTTTTCAAGGTAATTGCGTATTTGCTCACATTAAAACTAGTGTGCAGTTGCATATTTAAAATCTTATACGTGTTAAATAATGCCTAAAGGGATAGTCTCATCGAAAAGGGTTCCAAAAATTATAATATTATAAATGGCATATAATAACGTTAAAATAAGGTGTTTATAAATAAATAAATAAATAAATAAATAAATACATGTGTGTGTGCGTGCGTGCGTGCGTGCGTGCGTGTGTGTGTGTGTGTGTGTGTGTGTGTGTTTGTGCGTGTGCATGTGTGCTCTTGTATGCACGGTAAAATGAGGACATCCATCAGGATACACAGCAACGAATGAGGACTCGTTGACCAAGTGAGGACGTCCTCACTTGTCAACAGAGTAAATATGCTTCAAAATAATTATTTTTTCACAAAACATGTAAAAAACTTGTCAAATCGAAGAGTCCCACTTGTCGTCCGATTCCTAGCATTTTTCGGCGTGTGTATCATCATTTTACATTTCGACCATTTTTCGCAGATTCGGTTTTATACACACGATGACATTGCGCATGCGCACTCCTGTTACGTCATCTAGTTACGTCATCGTTTCGTTCAGTTTGGGAGCCGGTCGCCATTGTTAGAGTCGAAAGTGGGAATAAACTACAAATTTACAAATAACATGGTAAGATTTTTGAAATTGACAATTATAATTATGGTGTTAAATATAGCGGTATAATTTTGTGAGTTCTTTCGCTTATGCATTGAAGTCTTTCTCCAAAATTCGGGGCATAAACCCGGACAGTACTTAAATCTGGACACCTGACAAGTACTGTGTTTGCATGGTCAAAACCAATTATAAAATGAGATGATATTGATAAAATAATTATAGGAGCTATTTATTTTATGGGCAAAAACGTATTTGATGGATGTGTATAGTAATACATGTACGGTACATGACCGGATTTAGGGAATAAAAAATGTAGATCGGATAAAATAAAAGTTACTTTCGGGAAATTTATTTTTATTTCATTCTTTTCTAAAGATTTAATACAATTAGCCGATCGCTGAAACAAAATTGTAAATGGTTTTAAGTTTATAAAGCCTTCAGCCGCTAATAATAGCCCATGTTCTTGCAACAGATCTAAAAATAGATACAGGTAAACACATTACTCGTCAAGATATCAGTGTTGTGATGTCAATATTCCAACATGGCGGACAATATGAAAATGGCATTACAAATTTCAGTGATTATTGCAAATAACAATAAAAATAATGAAGAACATCGTATGATATTTATGGATTTATCACATGTGTGTACTCAACAACCGTGGCAAATGTTGTTTTTTTATGTATAAACAATGAGTGTAAATAGCACAAGTGAAAGTGTATCTCGGAATAAAAAGTCTTCAAGTTCAAGTCAACTTGACAAGAAAGAACAACTGCCAGATTCTTGGTCAAAATTGGCAAGTAACAAACATGGTTTTGATTTATATGTCAGTGGATTGGTATATGATCAGCTTTATTGCATATTCTGCATATTGTGTTTGTTTCAGCATATTCTGCATATTGTGTTTGTTTCAACAAACTGACTAATGGAATGGTGATTATATGACAAATTATATAAAAAGTAAGCATATTTCATTTAACCCCAGTTCATATCAGACATTATAAGCCAATTGGTTAGTATTATACATTTTTTGTAAAGGTTTACACATAAGGGATGTCAACAAACAAGGCACCCTCCAAATACTTAAGTTTTTAATTGATTAAAAATGCATTACAATTCAAAAGATTGTTTGAAATAACAATGCTGTTAACAGTCTAAATAAAAGGAGTGTTAAAATTATTAGTGTTTATCGGAGGTCTCCTTGAATATCACACTTGATGTTATCGGAAGTTTTGGGTAGGTTTACCAGTAATCAATCTGTGTAATTATTATGTTTGAATGAACTTAAGGTAGTGTATCCGTAATAAACTCCCGATGTCGACTGATGTCGGCATTGATCGTACATATGGTGGTTCAAAGCAACATGGAGCCATAACTCGTGTTCCATATTTTTAGAGTTATTGTCCGTTGTTAATTTGTATATATGAATTTAGTCCGGAGAACAACTCGATATCTAAAAGAGCTATCAACTTTAAATTTAATTGGTAGATAGATCTCATTGAGGGGAAGTGAAGTAAACAAGTGCAGTAACTCTCGCTTCAATTTTTATAAAGTCATTGCCCTTTGTTAATTTATATATTTGAATTTTGTCTGGATAATATATATAAAAACTATCAGATGTATATGTTATAATTAAACGAATATCAAACCAAACCAGCAAAGTCCCCTGACTAAGCGGCATTCGGGGGGTATTTCAGACAAGACAATGACAGTTCTAGTTTATTCTGATTGATGATTTTTAATAAACAAAATATTTTTTCCAGGCAGGTCATGAGTGTTATTTCGCGTGTTCTTATATAAATTTAATGTATACATTCCTTTTTATGCCCGCACTTTCAGAGGGGGGAGGGCATTTATATTTGCCCTTGTCCATCCGTCAGATTTTTGTGTCGTACATAACTCAAAATGTATTAGTTATTACTGCAAGAGATATGAAACCTTACACACATATTAACCAGCATGTGCAATTGCGCACCTCCATATTTTGGTTTGGATGTTTTTGACATACCTGGATTTATGGATTTTTTTTGGCAAAAGAAATGTCTATTTTAACTTGTATCGCACTTAACCCAAATAGTTTTGCTGCTATAGCAATGAAACTTTACAAACATATTAACTTTTTTTCGATATTATGGGAGTTTTCAGACAAAAGTGGAATGTGGGGGCATCCGTGTCTTATGGACATATGTCTATTAGAATCTGTGACATATTTATTTGATAATTGTCATTTTGCTATGTAAACAAGTCTCTGTAAACAATGTGGAATGCTTAATAAAATTGTTTTCTTATGTTTACAAGGTCATTGGCTTCCAAGGAATTAATATGGCAGTGACTCAATGTGTAGTGTTGGCTAAGGGATTGAAATTGTCTTAAGGGTGGGTCTCAGCAAAGTTTTTGTCTGTCATATGTGCCAGTTATTCACAGAAATTAAGCAGGATGTTGCACAAACAATTAGACATTAAATCTACATGCAAAATGCTGTATATATATCACTGTATTTTTGCACGTCCCCATTTGAAGGTTACACTGTCCTCAGTGTGCGTTTACACTGTCCTCACTTGGTCTCGGTTAGATTAGATATTACTTTTTTTTACACAGGTCTTGATGACTGCAGTGTCGATGACTGTGATGTTGAACCAGATGGCCTAGAACCTGAACTGATACATATGGTGGTTCAAAGCAACTTGGAGCAAGGTATTCTTTGGTGTGAAACCTGTTGAAAAAAAGGTTTACCTATATCTCCGGCTAGTTCAGTTAATTAAGAGTCGGTCTATAAACCTAGCATTCACAAGTTGGATCCAAATAAAGAAGGACTTCATATTTCTACCTACAACAATGATTGTAACCAAGAAAAGCCGCAGTAAAATTATTCATTAATATTATTAATTTTATTTGCCTTTGGACTTCAAACACCATTTTTCTGAGCTCTGGCTACTGTTACACATAGGAATGATTACTTGAAACCAAAAGTACTGGTGGGTTGCTTAGTTTTTTTGCCCTAAATTAACTTTAGGGTCATTGGAAGAATGGAATTTTAATTCTGTTTTAATTCTGAAAATAATTATGCACATAAATGTAAATAATGTCATTGTGTTTTTGCATGTCCCCCTTTGAAGGTTACACTGTCCTCAGTATTAGTTTACACTGTCCTCGTTTGGTGTCAGTAAGATTGGATATTACTTTTTTATTTACAGAGTACTGATGACCACATTGACGATGACTGTGATGTTGCACCAGATGAGCAAGAACCTGAACTAGAATATAATGGAGGTCCAAAGCGACATTGAGCGAGGTATTCTTTGTTGTGTAATCTGTTGAAAACTATTTTCATAGGATTCATCCGGATAATACAGTAAGAAGTATGCCAGTTTGTCAGTATAGCAGTCACAAGTTGGATCCACACTGGGGTAGCCTTAAGGGGTCTTTGAGCTTATCTGCGTATTTTGTAT
Source organism: Congeria kusceri (assembly GCA_027627225.1). Taxonomy (NCBI): domain Eukaryota; kingdom Metazoa; phylum Mollusca; class Bivalvia; order Myida; family Dreissenidae; genus Congeria; species Congeria kusceri. Next base: position 23,162,588 of record CM051030.1, read on the forward strand.
TCATCGTTCATCTGCACATCAAGCTTTTGCACAGTAGAGGCAACTCTTTTTGTCTACTAACACAAATACTGAGACTTATGATTCGAAGCATAAATGAAGTTTTCTAGCCCTCATATTTTCAATATTCATTTTCTTTTAGGTCATAAAAATCCATTATAAAATGTGAGTGCCAGTAAGGTACAGCATTTTCACGAAGTGGAATAAGTTTCTAATCATGTATGTTTTATTTTTAGTCTCCAGTGACAGAAGACCATGGACTGAAGGGGAAAAGACTATTGTGTTGTTTTCGATACCTACTTCTACCGAACTTTCTGGAAAACACCAGTGTGCAGAGCTTTTACGTCAACATGTAGAGTTACAATAGAGATCATGGACGATGATTAAACAGTTTATACAAAACCGTATTATGGCTGAGAAAACAAAACAAAAACAAAATATGTTGTTGCCTTATGTCAGTGTCATCAAACACTCGTCGCTGTACTGAATGCTGTACTAAAGTGCTACATATCACTGCTTCTTTTCAATGATGAGGCTTGGATGACTGCTGTAGTGAATATATAATTTAAAATTATTTCCTGGACTTTGCTGAAATTATGTGAATTGAATATATTGTACAAATACTACTGGCCCGATTAAAAAGAAACTATGAGAAGCTTCATTAGCAAGTGTGTGCACAAAAAAATATGTTCCGTTTCTGATCAGTGCCTTCTTGGAGTACTTTGTGTTTGACGACTGTTCAATTTAATTGCTGTTTTTTGCCCAGTTGGTTTTTAGCAACTACAGTGTACTGTTATCATCATTTTGTATAGAATATAGTGACCTGTTCAAATGGAATCAAATATCTTAGATGAACTTGGTCTAATTGCTTTTTTGAATTAAAAATCTCTTGTCTTGAGGTTCTAACTTCTTGGACTAGTTTTCAAATTTTCAAACGTATTGCGCGAAATTTGTGTTCCTCGAATTCAAGTGATTCCACAGTAATTAAATAAATATTTCATAAAAAAACTCACACAGTTTTAGTTGAATATATATTGATGTTTCGGCTATTCTGCCTTTTTCAAGATAATCAACAAAATGTAGCAAAGCAAAATGGTTGGAATTATAGATGTAGAGAATGCTAAACGATGTCATACATTTAAATGTTATGCTTTCGGATTTGATACAATACAATTATTTCCGATAGAAACATTTATAAAAAAGCAAAAATAGCAAGTTATGAAGATATTCTGGAGACCATTGTTTCTTTAATCTCTATGTTAATTTTGTCAGAAAATGTGTTTCTCTACATGATAATAAGCTTTATTACGTGACTATGTTGTTTGTGTACTGCTAATGTGCCACTGACCAATAGACTATCAGAACTGTTTGTATAAACTCCATACCAACTAAAATATTTGCCAGGACATGACTCAGTCTGTTTATCTTGCATTTTGTGTCACTTTCTTTGCTGTGAGCAATCCACTGCTAGTGACCAAACTTGACAGTTGTCACACTTATACATTATTAGACTACCACTAATTTGCGAATAGAATTGAATTACAAACTGATTTTATTTGACAATGATTGCATTCTACTGATTAATATATACAATTATATAATATATCCGGAAATTATCATGAATAAATACACTAACAAATATGTACGAGTTGTTACAGATTTATTTCAGATTGTACATTAATTGATAGAAATGTATAAAAATCTTGTACAGTTGTGTGACATCAACGAGTGCGCATAAAACGATGCAGCCTGTTTAGTTTATAAATGAAGGTCAATCACTGAATGCCAGGTATTCCCAATTCTATCTATTACATTTAATCATAATGATTGTAAAGCTGTTAATAGGGTTAAGATTTAATGGATTGCATGTCTTAAGTAGGTTTAAGGGGTACATCAAATATAGACACGTATTCAAAAATAATGTTTTGTGTATCGTTAAGAAAAAATAAACACAAGGTACGTTTTTCGACACACGGCTGCAGTCGGACTTGAACTCACACCTACAATGTACGCAACAACAATACCGTTGACATAAGTGGAATTTCTTCTGCATTTATATTTCATTCATAACGATTTTACTACTGCAAATGATTTTCCGTGCCCACGAAGTGTCCCACGGACAATTCTTTATAATTATTAAAAAAATATTTGGTGTTTATAAAATCGTAACCTATGTGATCAGCAATCATTTTATAAATACTTCCCATGCTTTAGTAATATTTGACCAATCATCAGAAACCTATTCTCATTGGTCAGCTATCGCGTGCGCGTGTAATAGCTATCGGGTAAGCAAGTAATCACTCTCGCGTGCACACGTAATAGCTATCGCGTGCGCACGTAATAGCTATCTCATTCGCACATAATAGCTATCGCGTGCGCTCCTAACTCTATCGCGAACATACGAAATACTATCGCCTGCGCACGTAATATCTATCGCGTGCGCACGTTATAATATCGCGTCCGCACGTAATAACTATCGCCCGCGCACGTAATAACTATCGCGGGCTCACGTAATAACTATCGCTAATGAAATAGTTCCTATGTCCCCGAACCATTAAACCCCAGTGACAGCAGTGACACTCACGGCGTCCAAGATATATGCAGAACGCTGAGGTGCGTGCTGTGCTGTCGCCAGCAACTTTGGGCGCTGTGACAAAGCCTAGAACCCCATGTCGCCGCGATTATTTTGACCATATTCAATAACATCGACGTTGCTCGGCGTCTGGACGACGCGCTGGAGAGAGCGCGGTGGGAACGCCGTAGCAACGCTTTGGCGTCTTCTTAATGTCTGCAAGCGCTGTGAATAGACTAGTCTTGTTCAAAGTTTATGTATTCACCAAATGTTCAAAATTCATATATTCAACAATGAAACACTCAACTGAATGAAATAATAAGAATTATGTACGGTGTATCGTTAAGACAAAATAAACACAAGTATTTTCGATACACGGCTGCAGTCGACTTGAACTAACACCTACAAAAGCCGTGCACGTCAATGAAAATTGTACGCAACTACAGTACCGTTGACAATATTGCAATTTCTTCTTCATTTATATTTCATGCATAACGATTTGACTACTACAATTGATTTTCCTCGGCCACGAAGTGTCACGGGGATAATTCTATAAAATCATTAAAATAAATATTTGGTCTTTATAAAATCGTAACGTATGTGTTAAGCAATCATTTTTAAATACTTCTCATGCTATAGTAATAATTGACCAATACTCAGATACCTATTCTCATTAGTCAGCTATCGCGTGCGCACCTTATAGCTATCGCGTGCGCACGTAATCAATATCATGTGTGCACGTAACAACTATCGCGTGCACACGTAATAGCTCGCGCTTGCGCACGTAATAGCTATCGCGTTCGCACAAAATAGCTATCGCGTGCGCACATAATACTATCGCGTGCATACGTAATACTATGGCCTGCGCACGTAATAGCTATCGTGAGGCACACGTAATAACTATCGCGTGCGCATGTAATAAATGACACTAATGAAATAGTTATCATGTTCTCGAAACATTAAACCCCAGTTACAGCAAATCGGCCTTCGCGCAACGCACCCACGGCGTCCAAAATATTTGCTGAACTCAGAGGTGCGCGCTGTGCAGTCGCCAGCAACTTTGGGCGCCCCGACAACGCCTAGAACGCCCTGTCGCCGAGATTATTTTTTCTATATTCAAAGACATCGACGTGGCTCGGCGTCTGCACGACGAGCTGGAAAGGGCGCGGTGGGAACGTAGTAGCAACAATGCGGCGTTCTTTTAAACTTTACAAGCGCCGTTAAGACGCTGTACGAACGCTGTAGGACTGGAGCCTATATGTATCGTTATGGCGTGTTGTCGTGTTGGCGTCCTTCAAACCCGCTAACAAGCCAGAAAGATGGCATAAAGCAGCCACCATACCAACACACATTATGAAAGATTCAGTGTCTGTTAGAAGCTCATCAGCATCTCAAATGCATATGTTTATTTCCATATTTGACTAAAACATGTTGAAATGGATGTGTCGACTTCGCAAACACTGTCCTCAGTGACATGTCACACTGTCCTCAGTGGTGGGTCACACTGTCCTCAGTGGACGGTCGCAAAAATAATCAACTCCAGTTTTCCTTGTGTCCTGGGTCCGTTTTAACAAACATTTAGAGCCTGAATCCGAGACTTAAATACCAATAACTAAAATTTGAGACTTCTTCAGTTAGAAAATTGTTTCACTAAACAACTTCATGTTAGTGTTGTACACATTATGATGAAAGTGATGTTTTATGATAATGAAATAACGGTCTGTACGCTATATTGTTCTGTTTGTGTCTTAAAAGAACAACTCAGAACATTATGCACATGTTGGAGTTGTGAAATAGTTCATGATTTTAAATTATATAGCCTTCAAATGGTACGATGTATGCGGAAAAAGTACGGCGCCTGCGCAATGCGGCGTCAGTGGTATTCGTCACTGCTGTTTATTTAAAAGAACTCCTCGCGGTGGGTAAACCTTTAAGGGGATGTTACAGTGTTCCGTTAGGACCACTCGTTGTTTCGCATTGTCGACCTCTGGATTGCAAGTGCGAAAACGCGAAAGCACGATACGAGGACACGAGATAACGAAGCGATTACGCGAGATCACGATTCAAGATCGCAAAATTAATATGGAGATATTATTAGATTAAAAGATTAATAATAGACTTATAGGTTAATATCGCGATCTCCCATCGTGTTCTCGAATGTTCGACCTTTGTATTTACAGGGGCGAAAACGCGAGATTACCCATTCTCGCATCGTAATCTCGCGTTATCGCTCCGTCGTCTCATGCCATCGAATCGTGCTTTCGCATTTTCGCCATCGTAATCCATAGAGAGAGGGGAGTGGGTGGGTGGGTCGGGGGGCGGGGAACAGAGGGAGAGAGAGAGATTTTGAGATTTTGACAATGCTAAACAACGAGTGGTCCTAACGTGACACCGTAGGATATTAAGCGTGAGTTCGCACGTTAGCCACTCAAAATAATATTAAATAACGTCATGCAGTTAAAAATAAGTATAAGAAATGGTAATCTAACCACATTTATTAAACTCTAAGGTGCAGAGTCCGGCTTTTCTGACAAATATAATTTGCGGTTTTTCCCATTACCCTTAAATTGACCTCGTACGGGTGCTGAATGGTATTTATGAACGCAAGTTATATTTTAAAAGATAACAAATAGATTTCTTGAAAAGAAATGGATAGATATCGTTCCGGAGCTTCGTTTACGTTAATTACTCAAATAAATAACTACAAACTACAGACTAGTGAACGCGTGTTTAACAGACGACATATCGATCTGGTTTAGGGTGCTATTCTCATTCGGACTATATACGAATGAATCAAATGAATATTACATATTGTAATAATGCATGCTGTTCGTTCGTCCTCTGTTGTCGAAATATATAATTTTCGGCGTTTTAGCAAAGCGAATCAGACGAATATGTCAATGTAGATCCGATAGGTAATTTCACGTTTTTCTCTTGCATGAGTAGAGCTGATTAGGCATTCAGCGTTAGGATTGACTGACAGATATACACGTTAATTCTAAATCATTTACAGCGAAGTGATTTGAAACGTTATTGATACAAATGCAAATAATATGTTATTATATTTAAAAAAAAGAAAATATATTAATTATAATAAGAAACAAAACATTGAGCGTTACAGGCATTTGTTTTAATGAATGTTTGTTCAATTTTCTACTACTTAGCACATGTACAGCTATATAATAACGCCTCATATCATTGCAATAAATATTATTTAATATTTTCTATTACTAAATGTTACGATTAATAGTATCTTGTTGTATATCAATGGTACAGTATCCTTGTAAATTGAGATAATCAAGCATTAATGTTTGCAATGAATTATGATGTATACTGGAATGGTATTATATAGCATAGTTATCCCACTGAGGGGTTTTTGTCTCCGGCCCAGACGTTAGACGAGGCTGCCTTAATAGTTGCTAACGAGTTGCTAACGAGCGGAATTCGTTGTGTCATGCAGTATGCTCTATAATTTTGTGAAATATTGTGTATTGTGTAATTGTTGAATATAGTTGAGAATGTTTATGTGATGCATGTGTTGTATGTATGACTCGTACAAACATAAGACGTAATAGTCTGTATCAGTCAGTCGGTCATACCATCGACTATACTATCGGTGGTACCTTGTTGTGTCAGTGTGACAGTATCCTTGTATGTTGAGATCATAGATCATTAATGCTTGCAATTCATTATGGTGTATACTGGAATAATATAGTATGGATATCCCACTTTGTTTTTTTTTCTCCGGTAGAGACGTAAGGCTTGGCTGCCTTGATAGTTGCTTACGAGCGGAACTCGTGGTAGCATACAGTATGCCGTATAATATTGTGAACTGTATTGTATTTTATAATTTTTCTATGATTTTAGTTGAGCATGTTTATGTGATGAATGTGTGCATATTGTATTTTCGGACAGATGTCGTAATACAAGGCATCAGTCAGTCGGTCATACCAGCCGTTATACTATCGGTGGTACCTTGTTGTGTCAGTGTGACAATATCCTTGTATATTAAGATCATAGATCATTAATGCTTGCAATCCACCATGTTGTATACTGGAATAATATAGAATATATTATAGTTATCCCACTTTGGGATTTTTGTCTCCGGAAGAGACTGTAGGCGTGGCTGCCTTGATAGTTTCTTACGAGCGGAACTCGTGGTGGCATACAGTATGCCGTATAATGTTGTGACCTGTATTGTACTATGTATTGTTGAATGATATAGTTTAGCATGTTTATGTGATGCATGAGTGTATATTGTATGGACGGACAGAAGACGTAGTACACGGTATCAGTCAGTCGGTCATACCAACCGCTATACCAGAAAACGTGTTTTTGGTTTGTTGTTTTGTTTCCCTATCGGGAGCGTAGTTGTAAAGGGAATAAAAATGTTCAGTTTGACTTTGATAATTAAGCATGCTCGGAGTGGCATTTTCGGTCATTTATAGACCGACTTATTGAATATCTGTCAATGCAAAATATACCCGTCGTCGTTAATTTAGCAGCAAACATCGCCATCTCTTTCAGTTTACTCAAATATCCCCATGTTCTAAGCATATCTGCACTGTTTCACAGCATTATGTTGGATTTTATCGACAGTGCGCTGAACTGCTCCATTTTAATGAATCAGATTTCAATTTAAACGTTATCCACTCCAAATGCGTTTGTAATGCAAAATGTTCTGTTACCGCTTTTACCGATAGAGGAAAGTTAGGTGAAAGTAATTTATACTTATTTATTATATGTATTCGATATTGGTAATTCACAAGGACTAAATCCAAATACAAATAGCGTCAACAATGATCCTCTGATCATGTTCGGTTCATATACGAACAACTAACAATGCTATAGTTAATATTATTAATATAATAATGGCTTTAAAACTAAATTTGTAATTAAAGAGAAGCAATATAATCCAAAACTTTGTGTTATGTCCCCAGACAGCGGTGTGTAAAGTCCTCACTGTCTGTGTGTAAGTCCTCAGTGGTTGGGCTGTGCCCAGTTCGAATAAAACAAAAGTGCATTTACTTTAATATCCGATATATTCGAGATGTCGCTGTTATCAAATATCAAAGAATAATATTACTAAATAATAACAATAACATAATAAGCAGAGTAAAATAATATATTTTAATAAATACGATATTTTTATAATTTAAATATATTTTGTGTGTGATGTCCTCAGACAATGGTGTGTGAAGTCCCCACTGTTTGTGTGTAAGTTGTCCTCAGTGGTTGGTCTGTCCTCAGTGATAGGTCTGTCCTCAGTGTGAAGTGTATCAAGCAACTGTCCCCATTTGTCTGTAAAATGACATGTTTTATCCTTATATTTTAGACAAGAAATAAATAGCTGTAAAGGATGGAAATGCACTATAGAGCATGTATGTGAAATTAGAAAGTCATACGATGTTTGCATAATGGTGTCCCGAGTCGACTGCAAATTTCAGGTGTCCTCAGTCTACACCGTAGACACGTATGTGTGTGTGTGTGTGCGTGTGCGTTCGTGCGTGTGTGTGGGTGAAAAGGTTTTCTTTTTCTGAGATAACAATCAATTTATAACATGGGTAGTGTTTGTTTGGCCCTTTTCATGGTTCCATTTTGATGTTAGAATTTTGACTATTTTGTATAACCGTAATTTACACACAGTTCAATACAGGGCAAACTAGCAAAGTTGGTTAAAGCGCTATCTACTATCATTTCTTCGTATGGCTCCTAAGTCATGAGTACGATACCCGCTTGGGGTTTTTATTTGACACATATTTATGACGAGTTTTATTTCCACAATCTCATTTTGTATGATAATATTTATTCTTTTTGCGTAAAAAAGTTGTTTGTTTCCACTAACACGACCGACCATGTTTATTTACCCCCAACTATAATTTTTTTTGGCTGTTTTCTTTTTAATATTCGCGCTTTATTCGAATAATATTGCAAAACTCCTTGCAGTGGTTACTTCTCCATTGGTACTCTTCTCAGTTACCATTGCCGAGTTAAAAACTGACAGATTTGGAAGTTTTCAGGGGAGACGATTATGAGGAAATTGAAGATTTTTTTTTTACAAAATTTTAATTGTATCATTATTATTTTATAACAATGACACAGACATGTTGCATTATTGGTCCAGGTATATATATTGCGAGTTAAAAGGAAAACAGAGTAAATAAAACTTGAACATAACAACGCACGGATTTTACGTTGTCCACGTTTTTATCATGTGCATGTCCACGATCTTATTTCGCGCCAAGTGTTTGGCTATGGTTTCGTGAAACTTTGTGCCGGTAGGGATTTAAACGAGCTATGCTAGGACACAGTTAAATCTCTGCGAGAAGGTTGATTATATTGAACGTTTCGTTATGAATGCAGTAACTTGACTCGGATCCGGCCTCTAGACATGTTATTTTAATATTATATTACACTCAGAAAACCAGTCTAGGCAGCAACGCCAATAGTATTGGTGTTGTTTAACCGTTTGTATACAATAGTTGTCGCCCTTTGTTACAACTTTGCCATGGTTTGCTTTAGTTAATAAATCGCATTTTGCAAGCTCGTTTGAGCTTTCCTCCTAAATACTTACAGTTATTGATCATTTGGGCGCACATTTAACAATAACAAGCGTCTATGCCTTAATAAAGTTTGAATGTGTGCAGGTGCTTATAAATAATAAATGGCGAAAAAGCGAATATTGATGCAGAACCTGTGTGTTTATCTCTAAGAGTTGTTGTGACCAGGAACCAATTGTGAAAACGTATGCGTGTAGTTCATTTTTATCAAGTGCATGGGGATTCTCCCATATTGCCCCTAGAAGACTTGTTAGTTGGGTTACGGGGGATAGTGCAGGATACAAAAGACGCCCCGTTCCAGAGGCGTCCCTGAGTATTTTAGTGCCCAATGGGAAGCACTTAGCACCTAGAACACTTGACCTCGGTTTAACGTCTCATGCGAAAAACGAGTTAGTAGGTTACCGTGTGACGATGGATCCAACCTGCGACCCCTGGATTTTGAAGCCATTGCGTTACCACTAGACCACGGAACCGCCTGCACAAAATGTGAAAACCCTATTGAAACATGTTTTTATACCAGCAGATGTAATACAACTTCGAGAAAGGATGTTTGTGGCCATTGTGGCTTTCCTGGTGCATGTGTTGAAATCACACTACAGAAGAACTGCTATTTTGTACAGTGTCACTGTGTGTTTAACTTGGGAAAAAGCAAGAAAAATCCGCCCGCATGATTTTCCCATGGAACTCATGGGAAATTGGAACTCATGTCAGAAGTCCTGATTTTGAACTTGGAAACTTTGGCTTTGGTTTTCAAATTGTTTTCAAATTGCCAATTAAATATCAACTGTGTCTTTGTTTTATTATCAGTTTTAATAAGTTATAAAAATTAAGTTATAACCAATAACTAACAAAGTTGTTAAAGCGGATGTAGATCTGTGCTTGTTGAGTCCACTGTGACCCAAGTCGGTCACAACGTACAGTGTTGCCTGTTGAGCTCGTGTCACGGCTGCCTGTCGATAGTGTTACGGTTTCCTGCGAGTTTAAATAGGGCTAATTACACACGTCCTTTTAACATTTAGTTGAGTCGTGCAAGTTTTCACAATTTTCTCAAGGTAATAGATATTTTAGACTTTAAATTAGTTTTTAGCGTCGCATTCAGGTACAATATGCAGATATATTAATGATTTTATAAGTTGCTGTCTGTAAAATACAGTTTTGTTATTAAAATCAAAGAATATGACATATTTTGAGAAGTAGTTCATGTATGATTGAATCCATAACTAATCGAAATTATCGGGAAACATTACAAAATCAAAAGGTAGCATTATTAATGTCTTATGCATTTCATAATTATGATGAAATATGTCACGGTTTGCACGTTGAGTAATATCTAATGTCACGGTTGTCTGTCTATAGGGTAACGGTTTCCTGTCAATTATGGGAGAGGAATCCGTAGTGTTGTTCGAGGATGAGTCATCATTTTTTGAAGAATGCATTTTTCTGTGAATATTTAGGTAGAAGCAGAGAGTTGCAATGACAACAACAACAATTCTACAGAAAAGTCAAAACGTGTTTTCATGTGTTTTAGTAACCATTTTAGGTCATTGCAGTAATTGTTAGTAATTGTCAGTAATTGTTACGATAGAAATGCGTCAAATGCCTATGGATCAGCTGTAACTGAGAAACGTTTAGTTTACAGGAACGACGGAAGCAAATTTACCCTGCTCAGCCTATCCAACCACAGGTATATAAAACGTTAGGTTTATCATGCACGATTTTCTTTACTGCAACGTAATTAAAGGGGGACATCGATAGTATTTCGTATAAAACAAAATAATTATCCATTTTTTCGAGTAGCAACAATACATGATATAATCTTTAAAGGCTCTGTCACACTATTGCGTATGGTACCAACGTATGCCAGCGTATGAAAAATATCACGTGTACGCTGGTATACGCTATGGGTACGTTGTATACGACGCAAGCACGTTTGCATACGGTTGCATACGCTGGTATACGTCGAGGCAGAATTTTATTTTTGAGCATGCATACAAATCTTTTGCGTACCCGAACGTTTGGTTTATACGCTAAGCATACTCTAGGCAAACGCTGAACACGCGAGAGTTTCGCTGGAGGTACGTTACTCATAGGTTGAGAACGCTGATCATACGCTGGTCACACGCTGATATACGTTCGCATGACAGCTAGCGTATTGATAGCGCGTTAGTAACGTACATCCAACTTATGACGGACGTATACGGCCATACGTTGGTCATACGCTGGACATACATTGGTCATACGCCGAAATTGGCTGACGTACGCTGGCCATTCGCTACCCATACGCAACTCATTGTTCAATACGGTATGTATACGAGCAATTTTGTATTTTCAAGTGCGTATGAAAAATATTTATTGAATTTTCATACGCAACTCAAACGTTTCTCACAAACGCAATAGTGTGACAGGGCCATAAGAACAAAATATATAAAAAAACAAATACATTATGGTTTTGTGCGTAAATGTTTCAGTCGGATTCAAACTACACCCATAGGCACTTCTAACTAGACCTTCGCTTAATCAGCTATATCTTTTGTATTTTTAGCCCGAATTTAATTTCCTTCATCTAAAAGTTCGTTTTCATACAAAACTTCACAAAAATAAAACATAATATCAACACATAAATTTGCAAAAATGCCAAAACGAAATAAAGTCGATGTCACTGTTTGAAATTAATAGCAAATATTTTCGTTATTTCTCTTGTATTTTGATTTAAAATCGTTAATAATAATTATTTAATAAGTTCAATCTACGTAAAGAGACAATTTATCTTATAATAATTACTCTATACATAAGTACGTGAAATGCGGCCTCTTGCATACCAATGACATGCACTCATCCTGTATACTGCACAGTAACCCTTTTCTTTTGCCACTAACATTTTAAACTCCTCCCTAATTATTGTTAACGAATAAATGTACATTCATCAAATATGACAAACATATAAGAAGTTTACTACGTGCTTCTTTGTGCAAAATATGTTAAACGTTAATCACGTGATATCCAAGTACAATGACTGAATAAAATTGCAGATTAATTTGCACATGATAGACATTTTTGAAACATCTATTATTCATTGTTGGATGGTGTTATGCATGAAATAATTGATTTTAAATATTTTTTGGTTGGAATATCGTTGTTAAACACATTAATAATAAACTGCATTGAATTTCCACATTCACCACAATTTTCTCGTGCAATTAGTAGTTTTGACACCAACGACCACAAGGAAATATAAAAGATCACTGAACCTTTCAATTGTCATCATACCTGTATTGGAAATTGTGTATAATGAGGCTGTGCAAAATTTGAAACTGATGCAATTTGTCAGTTTTGAGAAAACCGCAATCAAAACAGGTCTATTTGGAAGTGCCTATGGGTGCAGTGCCTACAAAATCGCACACTTCAATGTTGCCTTCCCAAAACTACGTATGCGCGCAACGGTACATAATGAAGGTACAATTAATTTATATAAATTTTACATCTGCTGCTATTTTCACGCGTCAGAGAGAATGTCATCGATAATCATTGTTTACGTATATACTGTAATTCAGTATACGTTTGATTTAGGCCAGAGTTGTTTTATTTCTTGGTTCTCGGACATTTTTGGAAAAGTGTTCGGTTGGAGGAGGGAAAAAAACAAACAAAAAAAACAACAATACAGAAATGAGTAAATAAATGACTATAATTTCACAAATGGAAATGGGCAGTGATATTAAAATATGTATGCATTATTACTTACGAAAATCATATAATACAACATTAACTTAATCACTGCATGATAACCATGACATTACTACCAATCATAGTAACATTAAAAGGCAGTGTTTATCATATTAAAACGTCTGTTAACAGTGGCGTAGCTTCCTTTAGGCACTATAGGCACGTGCCTAAACATTTTTTCTAGAGACGAACTAGGGGTGTGGGGTAATCTTTGTCAGTTGTGTTGAAACATGCATTTATTAACGATTACATCAGTATTATATATATCTCAAGAATATAAATACACGCTGATCATATTTTTTTTTATAAAAATAGGGTGTCACTTTATTATTTTTTGTAACCATTGATAAACATGTCTGTTATTAAAAGTCAGTTGTGCCTATTGTGCTTATATATGTTTCATTCCCAAGCTATTCCCCTGGTTAAACCTGGATTATACCTGAAAACAAAATGAACATCTTGAATAATTATAAACGGATTGTTTTAATCTTTGAAATATCTTAAAGAAGCATTACAAAATTAAACAGCTTATATAAAAGCACATCCCGATTTTATTTTTCAAGCTATTGAACATATAAAAATAGGTTGTCCGCTATTTACTTTTATTACGAGAACCATTCTCAAATTTACTAAAACATATCGGCATCTTGCGTATAAACCGTGGCGTTCTGAATTCGTTTTATTAAGGGGGATGGCACCCACAAGACTTTTATAATATCAAAAATAAGTAGGCGTTAGTTAAACCCCCCATAATTACCTGTATATAGTACATATATACCTCATTATTAAGGTTAAAGTCATCATCACCCTGCATTTGTGCATCGCAATCATGTGCGTTCTGTAAAGGTTGATTTTATTAGTTGCAGTCTGTAAAGGACAGGAACATGATTTCCCGAGGTAAATTGTTCCCGTTTTATGGTGGCGTCTTTTGATTTCGCCACCCGTTTTAGATTTGTCCATAAGTAGCACAGTTGATTAAGTGTCCGGACGATAGTTCTTAGGCTGAAAAAATAATAATAAATATTATAGATTGGGTAAGATAAAACCTTATGATGTGAAAACATAGAAAGTTTTATGAAAACTTATATGAGTACATCTATAGTATTATTAGAACACTAATTTGCAACAACGAAATCATAATTAAACGACGTTATGAAAGATATGTCATAAGCTATCTGAATTGCGGATATGTTCTCTTTTCTGTATCAGGTCCGTGTATTATTTTCGAGGAAACGATAAATATTTAAATATTTGCATGAATGTATGCACGAAAACATCAATGTTGTTTGTTTTAAATGTTCTTACAGTATGGTGCGTGTTTGCATCTGCAAACGTACGGCGAGACTTTACGGACATATTCATTTGAGAGAGAAAGAAAAGAAACTAGCCTTGAGTTAAACTCCTGTGCTATAATATCTTTTTGTTACTTGTAGCACCCCTCTCTGTCTTTTTGTTTTCGATAATGTGATTGTGTTTGTCCATAATTTCAATACAAATTAGTTTTTCCTTTGAAGTGAAATGTTTTCCTTTTTCTTTATCTTTACCAAAAATAATGCTGATTTTAATTGGACATGACCATTTATATACCGCATTTTGCACATAATTCGTTCGTTCCTCGTGCAAATCAGTCAGATATAATCCAAGGACCTCGTTAAATTCAAGCGAATTAACTCTGGATTTGCTAATAGTTTAATAGAAACGCAATACGAATGACTCTGGGTTATTTACAACACGGGAATTAATGTAAGATTAGCAAACACAAAGTTAATTCTATGTTAATTCACCAGTAAAGAAATTGGGCATAAGTGTTGCACGATGTATACAATAACAGAGATCAGTTCATATGAATCATACAGCGATAAACAGTCACAATACATGTTACATAAAATTAAGTCATTTCTTTGGTGTGTGTTTTTTTGCATTCTGTGTAACAGGTCGAAACCCTTTCACAAGGTCATGTTTACGATATCGGTTACGTTCTACAAATTATTTTTTTTTGCTTTTCGGAAAAAATCGGGTCGGATAGAACTATCGCCTTAACTGTTTACAGAAACAATGCAATCGTTAATTTATATTGATTTAATAGTAATAACCCTTATTCTTCAGATACCGTATATATTTACCCCTTGAAAATTGACCGCATGGGTCCTTTTTCAACGTTGAGAATGGACCTAGCCAAAATTTTATCATTAGATTTTTATCAAAAAGTCGTTGAAAAGACTGGTCAGTTGTTAAATTTTGATAAGTATGTGGTCACATTTTAACGGTTAGTAAAAAAAAAACTTTATTAATTTTTTATTAATATAAACATTATTATAAGGAGTAAGTAATACGAACATAAATAATATTAACACTCTAATCATTGAAGCACTTACAATCAGCGAAAAATAAATGAACAATACGAAATGTATGGCCCATTAAGTATAAATTTCTCTTTAGTTTAGTTTAAACCTATTCATTTTAGCTGGATTGCATCGAAAGCCTTTGGCTTATAGAGACGCTCTCGAGTCCGTTTCCTGGGAAGAACCAATACTTGGTGTCTTTGGAAAGATCTGGAGAACGCTCCCTGACTGAGGATCGAACCCGGGACATCCCGGTCGCAAGACGGATATTATATCCACTACACCATTGCGTCTGTTAAATTTCCCTATACAAATTTCGGAATGTGCACAATAATCCTGATTTTACAGAGTCTTAAACTGTAAATGGTCTTTATAGACATTTCCAACGTTTGCCGAATCCGATGTTGAAAACTTAATCCGATAAGCAATAAGTAAATTTGTGGGTTGTCTCAAGATTTTTGTCAAATTAAACGACGCAATAAAATGTTTGTTTCTGGAATGATAAAAACACATCTCTGCTTTTTGAAGAATATAATTATGTATTCAATGATATCCCGCCATCTAGTTGGGTATTTCATGCCCGCAACATACGCAATACTATGTTCTTGCTTTGTCTGAAAACATTATGTTCTATGATACATTTCATCACGCGATATATAACAAGACGTTACGCTTATAAAACATACCGTTCTCTTGGCTTGATACAGGTTGTATGCGAAGCACGCTTTTGTCGTGCTATTTGGTAAACTAATGTTAATTTATATTTAAGAGTTTAAAATTGAAAGAAATATTATAATGGTAAGAAATGGATATGTAACATACACTTAAATGCTAAGCGTTGGTTAATTTTCTTTACCACGTTATCCACACGATGTAACGGTAATGCAACTTCATGTTACACGATATACACGTGATTTCTAAAATCAACAATAAGCATGTGCGTAGCAGTGTAGTACTAGAGATATGTCGGTATTGGTTTCTTATGTTTTAACACACTGATTGTTGTGGACTATATATATATATATTTTCCCTGCTTTAGGTTTTTTTGTTTAAATCACGTGGGGAAGATCCTACAAAAGCTACAACATGTGTTGATCATGTTATTTAACATTTAACATTTAATAATATAGCAACCTTTCTCCTTCCCCTGTTCCAAAACTAGTTAGCGGACTATATCAAATGACCAACGTTTCAAGAATGGAATGGTGTCAGAGGTCAAAGTGAAAAATAAGGGCTATTCACGTAACATCACATTCCATCACATCACTTAAAACATAAACATATATCATTCCGAGTAAGATTTACAATTCTTCTTATGTTCTTCTGTGTAATGAAATATATACAAACATATATCAATTGATGACACAGATTAATTAGACAATATTGTGCGTGTGTTAAACAAACTATACGAGATGCAAGATAACTGAGTTGTCGGATCCCAAGGAAGCACCGCGAAACATATAACTTAAATATGTATTTGTTTCAGTCCTTTTCACATAGTAATTTTGAAAACAAATAGCAAGGTAGTATTGCTACGCCTTTGACCTAAAATAATAATGCTGGTTTTGGGACGACCCCTGAAATAACCGTTCTTTCGGATTCGGATTCAACATCGGCAAACGTTGGAAATGTCTAATAAATCCACCCATAATATATTAGGAATTCATTTAAGTAAGTGTCTTATTATCGGTCATGTAAAGGTGGTGTAACGTTATATTGTGGCTCCGTGAGTCATTTTGCAACGTTGAAAACAAAATCCGGCAATAGCTGCATCTTGCCAGACAATTTGGAAAGTATAACTATCGTCAGTAAACCGTTACAATGTCCATAATATCGTCATACGAACAGTTACATGGCGGAATAAAACCGTGACATGTTTTGGTATTTTCTTGTCATAACCATTGAAAGCATACACTTGAAACCAATAATTATATCTTTCATTACACAAGAGACGAACTAATGCATGATGTTTTATGTTTAATGCCTACTGAAAAAGATCAAAACGTGATAAGAAGTTGGTTAACAAACCCAGATTAAATCATCAAATTGCTGCATTAAATACATAATGATAAAATAATAGAAAGTTATGCTCCATCAAATTTTCATTTAGTGTTTTGCTTAATTATCAGTAAAATATCAGAATTTACCATTTGCTATTGTTTCTGCTTGCAAAATATCGCAAGAAACCTTTACACTATCGACATACAGGCGTGACGCGAGCTCAACAGGCGACATTGAACGTTGTGGCCGACTTGGGTCTCCGTGGGGTCACGACGGAAAAAAGTTAACAAAAATAAATAGGTATGCCTACCTATCTACCATACATTCTTCAAAGACGTTAGAGGAAACAAACACCTTTGGGGGCCTTATTAAATATACATGTCTTAGTTTATCGCATTTTCATCATCTAATATCATTTATAGTGCAATAGGACAACAGTTTTTCTTTGACATAGTCCCTGTAACGTTACTATGCTGTGCATGAAATCATCAGGTGCTTGAACTTGTAATGTTTATTCCGAAACGATAATCGATGCCCCTTATCGCTGATATGACATCTACGGAAGACATATTCAAGTACCTAATACAAATGTCTAGCTTGTGGCTAGGCTGGGTCAGCTATATGAGATGCGTGAAACAAATAACATTATTTCGACCCTGAAACGTTTTCATCCTCGCCATCTGTTACCACAGCGTGTAAGGATATTGCGGCAGCCCTGATATCGATATAATATTTAACATTTTGGCAAGTTAGAACTGGTGTTAATTTCGATACAGCCCTGAGGTCGACATTAATATAATAAAGCAAATGTCCAGCTTATGTAGAATCTTTAAATCATCAGTAGGATTTACATCAAGTGACGTGTTTCACATGATGTTGTTAATAGGTTGAATGTCAATTTCAATATGAAAGGTTATTGAAGCCTCGGCCTCATGTATGTAAATAGTATCGATTTCAGGGCTTCTTCGATATTCACTGGACATTTTGAACCACCGACTGCTATTAAATTTTCGGTGAAGGTGTTTGTATAGAGCGTGTTAATGAAAGGCACTTTACTAATTTCGATTCGTATAATTTATGAGCAATTACCAAAGTTGTTTGTAAAAAGCAGCTGGACTAATAATCTCTAATATTTGATAAAAGCCATAATAATATAAGCATATGGCATATACTAAAACTTTGGGATACATGCTCTGTCATGCAAATCAATAGGTCTAACTGCAAAGCATTCGCTGTTTTCAATCATTTCGCGTTACACAGGCTTGATTTATTAGTTTATGTTAATAAAGGTCAAATTACTTGTCGATATAGTGTGTCATGAATGTTTTTAGCTCACCTCAGTCTTCGTCCGGCGTCCGTCGCCCGTCGTCAACATTTTACTACAAACAACTTCTTATTTGAAACCACTGGGCGGATTTAAACCAAACTTGGCAGGAATGTTCCTGGGATAGTCCTTGAACAAATTCCTTCAATAAATGAGAATATATTAAAAACTCTGGTTGCCATGGCAACCAAACACTTAAAAACTGGCAAACTTCAAAAGTTTTCTTGTGAGAAACCACTGGCTGGATTTGAAAATAGTATGTACAGAACTGTTCATTGGGTAACCCTCTACCAAATATTTTGAAACCATTTTGATTTGTTAAAAAACATGGCCGCAGGGCAATTTTCCTTATATGGCTATATTGCAAAATTTAAAAATCTTCTTGTCTTAAACGATTGGCTGTATTTCAAAACTGTTCCACATACATGTTCCCTGGGAGACCATCAACCAAATTCCTGGAAATCATATTGATTCGTTAAAAATAATGCCCACCTGAGAACGACGTGCTCAGTGAGCTATTGGTATAGGGGGACTGTCCTACGTCGTCCGTCGTCCGTAATGCGTCAACATTTTGGTCGACGGACGCGATAGAGACTTCACTTATCATAAATCTCGACCAAAGTTGCAAAGTTTGTGTATGGCAATAAAATCTTGGATCGGTTCGATAATGGGCCCGATCGGAGTTATCGTCCCTTTTTTGCCTTAAATACATCTATTCCTGAATACCTCACCTGGTAAAGGGAGTTGAATGCAGTATCAGGATAATTGCCAGAAAGTGTCACCTCTCTTTATTGGTCAGTCACAGATAGTTTATTTCAGAATACATTAGGCTTTAAGCCCATGAGTACACATACATATAATACACTATATTGTCAACAGTGGTCAATGACATGCAGGCATATAAATATACTGTCTTAAGAAATACCAATTTAAAATGTATAATGAAAGGATTGATAACCCTACAAACAGGCATATTCAAATAAGACAGCCATTTTTTTTTTTTAACATTTTAACACTGTTTACCAATACTAATTTAAGGTAAATATATAATTTGCATATTGAATAACAAATCAGTATCTTATTCAAATAAAAATGAATGTTCGAAAAATGTGTATACATATAGCTATTTGTGCTTTGACTAAGAAACAGACAGTACTATATGGAGAGAAACTATTGATAATATAATTCAGTTCTTAATTTAAATGCTTTAATAATAAATGTGGCAAGATTTTTAATTGTCTTTTTGTCGTCAGTTTGTAAGAGTTCGATAAATTTTATCATATTTGTGTGATTCCAATAATATCTATGTATATATTGTTTTCTAAGACTATTAAACAATGGACATTCAAGTAAAAAATGAAACTCATCTTCGAAGACGTTACAGTGCTTACATTTTCTGTTTTGATACGGTGTCTTTTCAGGCTTGTGCCATCGCCCTGCTTCGACTTCAAGTCTGTGAGCAGATACTCTTAAACGCGTTAACTCGGTTCTAAATTTTGATAAATTTACAATATTAAGATAAGGCTGAAATTTAAAATTTCCATAAATGCAGTAGTTTTTACCCCTTGTCGTTTGTTGTAAGTCGGTTGTCCAGTTCAGATATAACCCAGATAGTGGAGCTGCTGATAAAAAAAATCAATACATCTGTCCCAGTCAGCACGATACTTCTACTTTTAGATCAGCATCATTACACAAAGCGACTCATTGATATCCTGCCTCTGACCTATATTTTTGCTATTTTTGCAGCGATGGAAGTTTCCACTGTCTGTCTTGGCATCCAGTCAGGAATAAGATGTAAACAACAATCAATAGCTTGAATTCATAACACGCAATCAGAATATAGGATTTAGATAATGTGATCTAGTGCCTGAAAGAGTTTATTATTTTCTGTATCTTTTTACTGTTTTTTGACTGTTTAGTTAGTAACTTATTCAGTATCATTTAATCATGTAACTTTTGGACTGACTTTTACATTTGAATTGGGATTTTGATCATTTAAGTAATTATTATAAATTATTTTTGAAGCTGAATTACTATTTTTCCTTAATTGAGTATACTTCTACACTGTTGTATATGTTCTCCTTAACTGATAAATAATTTTACTCTATTTAGAGTGCACCATGCTACTTGCTAGTATTTACTTTTAAGTAATATACTAGTTTAAGTAAGGGCTTGTAGTTTTAGGAATTGTTTATAGTTCAAGGAAATAAAAGTGACGTCCTTTTCAATACTTTCATAGCATTTTATCTAACCTGAGCACTGTATGCTTGATAAGCTATTGGTATAGGGGACTGTACTGCGTCGTCCGTCGTCCTTAATGCGTCAACAAATGGGCACGTGAACACGATATATACTTCACTTTCATTAAATCTTTGAAAGACTTGCACAGTCTGCTAGAGTAATGACACTTTATAAGCACATTCATCCGAATCGGGGCTTGTGCACCTGGGTATTTTGGTGCATTTTTATCCGACATCAGCGGACTTATGGCCCTTTTTTAGAAAAACTCAACTCAAAAAGTATTACTACTAGAGTGTTGAAACGTTAGAAACATATTAATTAATCAGCATGTTATGGCCCTTTTTTTTGCAAAGATTTTACACTGGATTTGTGCCGCGTGTAACTAAAACAAGTATAACAGCTAAACTGATGAAAATTTATAAACATGTTCATCAGCATGTTAACTTGTGCACCTCGGTATTTTGGGGCAGTTTTATCCGACTTCAGCGGAGGTTTGTGACAACCAGCGGAATGTCGAGACATCCGTGTCCTACGGAGACATGTCTACTTCATGAAAAATCTGCACAATGTACTTTGTGCAACATACAGACTTTACTTTTCACCTGAATATGACCAAACATGCACAGCATGTGTATGAACTTAATATTTCAAGATAATAAAAAAATAGCCTAGATTGTGGTGCAAACACTAGAGTTATAGACCCATGTTTGTGAAAAAAATGGACAATGTGGAGTATAGAGACTTCATGTATTGTCTAATCTTGACCAAACTTGCACTGTTTGTGTTTGACCATGAGGTCTAAGTCAATTCCCAAAATGGAACAGATCTGACGAGAAAGACCAGAGTTATTACCCCTTGTTTGTGAAACAAATCCATAATCTGTCAATAATTGGCATTCAGTCTCAATAGAGAATTCATTTTTCATTCCTTGTTGACATAACTTGCATAGTTTGTGTATGACCATAAGATCTCATCAGGGTGCAATGATGGGCCAGATAGAACCAGGAACACTAGAGTTATTTACCCTTCTTTATGAAACAAAAATGCCAAAAATGGACTTTGTGTAACATTGAAACTTTTTTTTTCTTCTAATCTTAATAAAAATTGCACAGCTTGTGTATGGCCATAAGATAATCATAAGATAATAAACCAAGGGTTTAATATTTTTTGCCCAGATTAAGATTTTGTAACACAATGCAGTCTTGCATATACAGGTGATGGGTGTGCTATAGATAGCACCAGATTGGGCCAGGGGAACTACGTGTATAAGACTTAGCGGTTGCATGTCTTCAGCTAGGAGTAGCATTAGAGAAAAGAGTTCCTTCCTAGTCTCCGTAGCTATTAGACGTATACAATAAAATGTAAACCACTATACGATCTTTAGTTGTCAATAGGTTGTAAACCAGGGAGGTGTTACAGGCGTTTAAGTGGTGCTTGTGGCCGCCAGGATTATATTCTGGAAGCGAACATGGGTTGTGGGTGGTCTTTGTAAATCTGTGGTGATTACAAAGTGGACATTGGTGGACAATATGCAATCAGTGATAGTGCGGTGGTGATGGCAATGTGGACATAGGTAGACAATGTGCATTCAGTGGTAATGCAGTGATTCATTGGCTGACTTGCTGTTGCGTGAGGTGAAGACGACAACAAACGTAAGTGCAACTTTTGTTATCCCTATGCGTAACTTGGCAACATTGCAGATCAGACACTTATAGATTTATTAAGGTCAATGAGCGGACAAATGTCTAATTTATCCACTACTTTGGGCGCTCAGGGCGTAGCGAAACTTGTTAAAAGCTTTGATGGCAGTCAACCAAAGGAATTAATGGGGTGCATTGGGAGTTGAGAAATGTTTGTTGCTTTGGCCGTGGTTCCACCGGAGCGCGCAAATCGGAATGTTTCCCAAATGTAGAAGTCGATGCGAGAAGTAAAAAGTACAAACAGGGAGCTAACACAAATTTTTATAAAATTGGCTGGTATTATTGAAAAAATTAATAAACAACAATTTAGAGCAAGAATTCAACCTATAGCATTTTTAAATGATAGGCGTGTATATGGTGGTCTTAAAACGAAACTGAAATTACGAAAATCTAGTCTTAATATAGCCACAGCTGGAAATACTCCCCTTTCTGTTGATTGTTTTGCAAACATTGAATTCGTGATTGGTGGTAAACGTTTGACTCATAAAGTCTATGATGTCAGAAATTTAAGCAAAAAGTGTCTTTTGGGCGCATCATTTGAATAAAATTACCATACAGACGAGCAGAGCTTGTTTCTCACAAATTCGATGATTAGGCGTCCCAAGAATCATAAGATACCTGTGTGGTTACAAAAATCAACAGGTAAGCTATTAGTGTTTAAGCGGGTAACACCTGTTGCTCTTATTAAGCCATTAACTTTTGCCGACGTAGTAAGTGTATACACGTCAGGTGTATTCAATCCACTTAGGCGAGAACAAGGTTTTCAGTTTGAGAAGGTCGGTTTTCCACCCAGGTATACACAGCAGATTATTGACCTTTTGTCCGGGAATAAGGACAGTGTTGTAAATCTCAGTGATTAGGAACTACCTGCGAAAACAGCTGGTAGTCAATCTCGGTAGTTTAAATTATGTTGTTTT
This sequence comes from Congeria kusceri, assembly GCA_027627225.1. Taxonomy (NCBI): domain Eukaryota; kingdom Metazoa; phylum Mollusca; class Bivalvia; order Myida; family Dreissenidae; genus Congeria; species Congeria kusceri. Next base: position 23,185,962 of record CM051030.1, read on the forward strand.
TATCGCATGGAGCGATACTGATTCTGAGAGGCGGAAAATAATGAGGCATATTGTATGTCTATTTTATCATTTTTATCGAACGGCGTGCTCAGAGGGCTATTCTGAGATGGCATAAAATTGATTGTTTGTAGATGCCTCCTGACATTTTGGCAGATGTTTTACTTCTAGTGGGCCCATGTAAAATTGTTCTGATAGTATGCAGGGACATACTATCGAGGTATCAGGTTGTGTTTTATAAAACAAACGACAACTAGAGCAAAATGTCTTATCATAATTAGGGGTTTTACAGGTGTTTAACAAGCTCTACATTGTTTTGGGTTGGAAAGATCCTAATTATGCTGTCAATGCCAATGATAAGACTAGATGAGGTTTATGAAGTATACCTCGCCATACCCGTAACAATTATTTCTCCATTACCGCTAGCTAAACACCCCGATAAGGATGCTGCTGAGCTGGCATCAAGATACAAATTGGAAGCGCGTGGATTTCTTATCGATAAAGCTAGACAGTTTTATGTGTTTCTGTCTAATAAAGAATTGGAATCGTGTAGCCATAGAGACGTAAAATATTGTTCGGTTGAGAGTCCTCTATGTTCATTTATTTTGGGGAATAGCTGTATGATATTTACGGATGGTGATTATGAACGGTTTTGTACGACAAAGAAAATTTACCATTGGCATTTAACATTATGGCAAATAACTGGGTAATAACCTGCATGGAGAGCTTGAAACTTGTCAAAGTATGTGGTGCACACCATACTGAGATACTTAGTTCCCCCTTTGGCATAATTAATTTTGGATGAGCAATGTATTGCTACAAATAAATACTTAAGCTCGGGCCAACAAGAAGTTGAAATCGGAGAAATCCAAAAAGTCACGCGGCGCGCGTAACTGGCCCTACCGGAAGCTGGTAGCGTCACCCAGCATCGCAACGCAGGGGACAGCGATTCAACAGCGAATGAGTCGACCAGGATCGTGCTTCGCATGTGGCAAGCCGGGTAACTGGAAAGGAGCACCTGAATGTTCAGCGAGCATCTCAAACAATAAGATAAGTAGTTTTACGTCTGAAAGCTCCTTATCAGAAAAATTGAAAGCACTGCTAATGGTTGAAAACGGTAATGTATCGACAGGTCTAGAATGCGTAAGCAAATCCGATACGGATCAAAACGATCATAGTATAAAAACTGATACTGGAAGTTCGCCGGTAAGTAGGCTGAAGGCACACATGACCAAGTGGCAGGAGGCTACTGATAGTAAGTACATATTAGATGTAGTAAGTTGCGGTTATAAGCTTCTTTTTATAAGTGTACCAGAGCATTCTGAAATGAAAACAAACAACACATCCAGAATAAACACTGATTTTGTAGAACAAGAAAAACAATATTTATTGAAGAAAGGTGTTGTTTCTACATGTAACGGAATACCACATGTTGTTAACCCATTTACAGTGGCTTTTAATAAGAAAGGAAAGCCTCGTTTAGTTCTAGATCGTTGATACATTAATCCACATTTACATCAGTTTTAAGTAAAATTCGAAGACATTAAAGTAGCGGAAACTTTGTTTGAGCACAGTTCGTTCTTATTTACTTTCGATATCAGAGGGGCATATCATCATATAAATATACTCTCAGAACATCGAACATATTTAGGATTTAGCTACAAAGAGAATGGTGTACAATGTAATTACGTTTGTAATTATCTCCCCTTTGGTATAAAAACAGCTGGTCACATATTTACAAAGCTACTAAGAATTGAAGTAGCAACTAGTTATGTTTCTAGATGACGGTATCGGTGGTAGTGTAGAATACGAACAGGCAGTGTATGCAAGTAATTTGACAAGGATAGAGTTTGATAGAGTTTGTGTTCCAATTGGCAGAGGATAAATGTAACTGGATTCCCTCTCAGAGAGTAGAATTGCTTGGCAATGTGCTCGACCTGCACACAAATCAGTTGTTTATTACTGGAAGCAGAATTACTCGATTAGAGAAAAGCATAGATTCGATTATTTATCAAATAAATCAAACGAGAGACAAAATAGTGTCAGTCATATTTGTAGCTAGTATTGTAGGACAGATGATTTCACTTCAAAGTGTGATTGGGAATAAGTTAGATTGCTAACTAGACATTTATACAATGTCATAATTTCCAAAGCTTGTTGGAATGCTCCCATTCTTGTGACAGAACAAGCCATTTATGAGCTTAAGTTCCGGAAAGAGAACGCAAGGCAGGTAAACAACAGGGGAAATAATTTTAAACACAATCAAATGTGTTTGTTTAATATTTTTGCTGATGCAAGTAGTACAGGTTATGGCGGTTTTATTGAGAGTTGTAGCTTAAATGTAGATAAGCTTTTAGATGATGTCCCAGTTTACTATTTCTATGAAAATCAAAAAATAGAATTAAACTGCGAAGGCGAACAGAGTACAAGTAAAGATACCGGAACGTATACACAGTCGTTGAGATCCCAAAATGAGATCACAGAAGTGAGTAACCTGTTCCCGGAAGTGAACAGCTCGTTCCCGGAAATGAGTAATGTGTTCCCGGAAATGAATACTTTACAAAGAGGCATTAGTAGACAATATCAAAAGCACATTGACAAGGTTTGTGTAAACAAGACAGGTAACATAATGTGCGAATATAACTATAGCAAAGACAATAAACCACCGGATGTTGGTGCTCACGAGATACCGGAAAGCTCTTCCGTTTATCACCGTTCCGTAAGTCAGAGTTCTTACGGTAAGGAAACTGCCTCGGATACGGCATGTTCCGGTATGATATGGTTCCCGGAAGTGGACACAGAACATACGAGAGGGCCCCCGGAAGTGGGCTGTTGTTTGTATGTTGTGTCCGCGGAAGAGGACGAGATTAATAAGTATAATATAAAGTTTGATAAACATTTGATAACAGATTTAGAAGTAATAGGTATTTGGTCTGATGTAGTAAAAGCACGCAGCTCTACTTGGCGTGAAGCAGAGGCAGTTAACCGAATTGTGAAAAGTTACAGAAATGCTTTACAAAATTCGTATATACAAGTATTTTCTGACAATAAACATGTAAAATCCGTTTTATTAAATGGAAGTCGTAAAAGCGACATTCATAATATAGCTTTATATTTAAATGCGTTTTGTGATGAAAAGAATACAACATTATGTCCGGAATGGATTCCAAGAACAGACAATGAAAAAAGCGACTATTTGAGTCGATGTTTTGATTCAGACGATTGGCAGATAAAACAGTTTGACATTAGATACCACATGGGGTAATCATTCGGTTGACAGATTTGCATCACATTTAAACAATAAATGTAGAAGATTCAATTCTTGATGGTGGGTACCTGGTACAGAGGCAGTGGATTCTATAACTCAGTATTGGGGACAGGATATAAAATGGCTAGTTCCACCTCCTAGGTTGGTTCCGAATTGCATCACTAAGATGATATCGGAACAAGCTAAATGCACACTTGTTATCCCAAAATGGATCAGTTCTCCATTTTGGCCAATGTTGATTAAGTCAGATGGCAATGTTATAGAGTTTGTAAGAGATTATGTAAACTTAGGGAGAAATTGCATAATTTCCGGAAACGGAAATAATGGTTGTTTTGGTCACAATACAATATTATTTCATATGATAGCATTAAGATGCATCCCGTAATGCATGTATTGATGTGTGTATAACATATGTTTGACAGGTATTGGTTTGAGCGATACACTGAAGGAACGATTAGAGGACGCTGGGTTACATTGGCTAAACAGAGATGGCATAGCGGACAGAATGGCTGGATACTTAATGCAGTCAAGAGCAGACAATACGGTGAAGAAATATAATTCTTCATTTGAACAATTCAAAACATACTGTGAAGAACGCTCATAAATAGCCATGCCAGCATTACCTATATCAGTAGCAATGTACTTTACTCATTTAATGGATCAAGGAAAATCCAATAACGTAGCGTCCTCTGTGTTTGACAGTATCAAGTGGATTCATTCTATTAATAATTTACATGATCTAACGGAAAGTTCTATTGGAAAGCAGTTATTGGGAATTTTCATCTTTCATCTTTCATCTGAAATGATACAATCACTTTGTCTGATGTACAGAGATTCGACCGATGTTATAGATTTAAGAGACTTAACAATGATCATATTGGCGTATGCCGGTTTCATACGTATGAACGAAGTTAGTAATCTTCGTTGTAATGACGTACAATACAAATCTGACCATTTAGTTATTAACGTGCGTCATAGTAAAACTGATGTTTATAGGAATGGATCAGAAATTGTCAATGCAACAGGTACAACTATAGCTTGTCCTTATGCCAGTTTGGAAAAATATTTGTCAGTAGCAAAATTGTCTATTGAATCAAGGGAATTTTTGTTCAAACCAGTATTTCGTTCCAAAAATGTATCTTCATTGATTAAAAAAGACAAAAAGTTAAGTTACACCAGAGCCAGGAAATATATCGTTAAGAAACTGAAGCTAGTTGGTCCTGATATCGACCTTGGTACACACTCGCTGCGAGCTAGTGGGGCCACTAATGTTGCTAACGCATCGAGCGTATCTGAAAGATGCCTAAAGAGGCATGGGCGATGGAAAACGGACATTGCAAAAGATGGTTATGTCCAAGATTCGTTAGACAAAAGGTAATCAGTTACAAAAACCTTAAACTTGTGAGTTTGTAAACAAAAACAAAAACAAAATTATTTTGAAATACACACGAACCTACGTATGAAGTTGAATGTGATATTTTACACACTATACTTTGTAATGTCTATATGCGTCCCTCGCAAATTGCACAACATAGTTGTTTTTTATATTTGTTTGAAATGTAGTTAGGACTCCGCGTTACATCGTATAGCGGAGTACTTTTGTACTTACGGACATAAGAAAACAAACCGGTTTTGTGTGGTTCAGTGATTGTCGTTATTTATATAAGAAAATAGTTGTTGTAATCAGTTCTAGCGAGATCGTCTGCGTGGCAACATCAAATTTCAATTCATTGTTTCGTATATATGTACACATGTATATGGATATTGTATAGATATTATAGTTCTTTCGAGCGTGCTCGGAGTGAGTCCGTAATTCCTATGTTATGAAAAATGGACAAAAGTGCATTGCTACGGACACACGTTTTTTCCCACTGGGTCGTTTTTCGTGGGCGGCTCCATTCCTGTGAAGAATACATGGTAAAATCTGTATTTTTGTAAATGGAAACATTTCAAACGTTTCTTTATTAAAAGAAACTATATATATAGTAAATTTACAACAGATTTTACCAGTGCATGCGTTGCTGTACAGTATTAAATAATTGTTAAGACATTTTTGCATGGTATATTGCTGTATACTTGAAGAGGTTCTTATGTTGATGTATAATATGAACGTATGTATTTTGTTAACTATTCGATAGTAGAATGTTATTGTAATTGAACACACGTTCATTATTGGTACCATGTGATCGTTGTATTGTAGCTTTGTTCTGCCTTTTATTATGTATTAAATATGCTTTGGAAATATATGCACATGTAGCCACAATATATGCGTCCCTCGAAAATTGCACAACATAGTTGTAGTTTATATTTGTCTAAAACGTATTGAGGATTGAGATCAAGTTTTGATCTGGTAAGTTTACTGGGTAGAATTCCTTTCTAAAACGGGGAAGAATGTAACACAATACGGTTTTGCATTTACAATTGATGGGTGTGCTATAGGAAGCACGGGATTGGACCAGGGCAACCACGTGTATATGACGTAGTCGGCTGCATGGCCTTAGCTTGGAGTAGCATTAGAGAAAAGAGAGTTCCTTCGGTAGTAGACAATAAAATGGAAACCACTATACTATATTGAACTGTCAATAGGTAGTAACCCAGGGAGGTGTTACAGTATGAATACCATCTTGTTTGCCCTTGTTTGTGAAAAATGCAAAACATGTATTATTTTAAGGACTTCATTGTTCATATGGGATAGCAACAAATAGTATTTCAGTAACCGGGTAATTAGATTTGGTATTAAGACCAAACACAATTAAATTTGAAATACATCAAGTACAATGGTCCGTTTGATTGAATAGTCTTATTCGATGATATACGAAATGCTGACAGGTGTCTTTTATTGCTATCACTTGTGATTGTTTTAATTATTGTTCTGTTAATATAAGATAAAAAAAAACACCGTGTATGGAATTGAGCTGGATGTTTGAACATAAATATGTGCCAGTACAAAGATTGGATGTCAACCTCTGTGTAATGAAAGTGTGATTGTTCATGGTAAAAATATCATCGATTGCTTGTGGTTCATCTTGGTCCCAACAGTTTCGACCATAAATGCATTCTGTATTGCGCCATTGAATTGCAAGGTAAATAACGGAAGTATGCCGGACAGGCATGAGACTGTATAGCGCCTGTATATAGCCAGATTAGCTACAGAAGAAGGCAATACAGGCATCTGTATTGCACCTGTGGATTTCCAGATCAGGTGTCTGATTTTGGTCATTTTGTAGCTGATGACATTCAAATGCCAGAGCTGGTCTCTGTCATTTTCAGTACTCAGGTGAGCGCTTTGGCAATCATGGCCCTCTTGTATGTAATTTTAATTTTCTTGAAGGAACATGTGACACAAATTGCCCGTATCCCAATCTGCGAATAATCCTATATTAACCATAGTAAATTTCCTTATCGGCTGTATACAATGAGAAATTGAAATGTGTTTACGTCGAAAACCGGTGGTAATCACTTTCAAGATAATCACAGCTTATTTTAGGTCTTGAAGGTAGAACTGATAATTTAAAGCATTCAATTTTTAATGTTATGCTAGTGTGTATGTTCTAATAAACGAGACAGCGCAATAAGTATGTGGATATCTATTTATTGCTATATTGTGTTATAAACAATCGTTGGATAGACGGAAGTGACTGGATGTTATGGCGATGCATAGCACAATGTTAATTCAAATATAAAGCTTTACCTATGCATGACATGTTCAATCTAAAATGAATCAAATGAATGCAAATAATAAAAGAGCTAAATACTATGAACACAACATCAAGTCACGTTTTATTATGCGTACATATTGTATGTTATTGTATGTTATTTAATCAACATAAGGTAAATCAGTCCGTAAAAGTGTGAAATAAATCCTGATGACGCAGATACTCAAATATTTCCGTAGTGATGATACACTCTTTCAGTGGTCTACAGTCAGATAGTACTGACTGCCAATTCTACTGTCCAGGCTGAGCACTCTTCACTGCAGATTACATGTAAACTACAATCCACGTTGAATGATTTTGCCTACTGGAGAAGGAGAAGCTCTGGTGCACAATCAGAATCAAATCAACTGACCACATTAGTAAAGAACACTGATCAATGTACCTTCTCACCGGCCACCCCGCCCAGTTACATGGAGTATAGCTGCAGATCCAAAGAGTATACATGTGTCATCAAAAACCTGACACGTAACCAGGATGGGGATACTTGGAGATGTGTGAGTGCGGATAACAATTTAGTTGACGTGTCCAGCAACAACCTGACAGTCCAGATATTCAGTAAGTGCAGTTTTACTATTACACCCGAGAGAAAAAGATGAGTTGATTTATCCTACCACTAAATGATTTTATAGAAGGAAAATCGATGTGCCGGAACAACTTTTGCTAATCCACTAGGCAAGCTTTATTTGACCCCTCATGTATATTCTATTGGCTGACTTTTTTTCCACGAAAATGCATGGTATATCTCAAGTCATTGAATAGTTTAAGAAAGTGAATGGTATTTCACAGTAAATAATAAGTTAAAAAATTATGTTCGTGATAATATGACACTTAACATACAGTGATCAACGTTTAATAAAAAACAAGAGGGCCAAAGTGGCCCATTTCGTGCACCGGAGATTCATCAAAGTTGGAAGAGGGTTTCAATGCAGTATCACATACTATATATCTTACCTCAAGAACATTTGATTTGCCAGTTGTGTAGCGAAATTCAAGAACAATGTCATGTTCCCTCTTAAACTGCAAATTACCATTACAATGAAGCTTAAGCTAAACAAATATAGCCCTAGCTGTCTAAAGTTAAACAATAATTCTTAATCCACTTTATTGTTTGTCGTTACTGCGAAATGTAATACCCGCAATGAGTATTTTTGAATGTGTTGCCTTGCATGCTAGATGCCGGGTTATGTCAAGTTATTTTGTGTAGATATTTCCCGCAGTACATCAGTCTACACTGAGTCAACTCGATTCTGATTTGATCACCCAAACTTCACACACTGAGAAATATTTTTGGTTTGCGTGAGTCATAGTGTAAATTGAAAAGTAAACAAGAAACATGGAAATTCAAATTGTCAACAAAGATGCATAAGTCAGTACTATTATAGAATAAAATTGCAAAGTGTAGGTCATATACTCAGAGTCTAATTATTTACTAAAGTACGACTTTAAAGAATACTGACCCTAAACAGAAGTATGTGTTTGTAAATATAAACTTTCCATTACAATTGCTGAACAAGTTTTGTGTATTTTAAGTAACTTCAATGGCTTAATCTGCTACTTAGCGGAACATGTTATTTATTTTTAGTAACAATAACCTTTGTCACACCCCAGACCCCATATGCAATTCAAATCAAGGTCTCAATATCTTTATGTAAATATAAAATTATAAAGTTTCATTAAAATAACTCAATTTGTCATCTAGACATGAAGCAGAAGCCAAATTTCTATTTTTAGTTGTCCGCAGAAGAACTAAAGGTACGGCTATTGCAAAGGCGAACAATCAAAGAACTATGATCAGCTTTAAGCCTGTCAGATTCGACTGCGCGAAAGTAAGAAATGCTGAATTGAATATCGTTTAATTTGTCAAATGGTAATCATTATGATAATGAATGGATTAGAACATGATATGGTGGGAAAACTTAAGTTAACAACTTTCAATGTAGGATCAATGCATGACTGACTCACGGAAGAAAATAAAATAGTACATTATGCGATGTACTAATTCATTAATAAATGCATTTTTTGGGTCATGTGGTCAGAAGAGTAGAACAAATCTAATTCACCTATTCATTTCGTTATCGCCGACTCATTTAAAGATTATGTGTTGAGTAGGGAATTTGTTGAGTCGGGAATGTCTATTACTCATTTTATTATTTACGCGACCGTCGTCATTATGATAAATAACAGTTTAGCGGTTATTATGCAGTAGCGGTCGATTTTTAGAGATAGTCAATGTAACACAATTGCGGTCGGTTATATCATATCAAAAACTACAATAGGCAGAATTTTACACGCGGAATGTCAAAGCGGCAAAAGCCTAGTGGTAAGCATGTCAGACTCGCATTCCGAAGGTCCCGGGTACGATTCCCGGCAGATAATGAATATTTTTCCATCTACTTTTTTGACAGATTTTCTACTCCAGATGTTTAATAAATTAAAAGGAAATACATTTAAAGACATTTCCAAAAGAAAAAACAATATTATGATATTAACTCCCTTTAAGTAACTTAAACACATTATCGCACTTATCCACTTAAATATTATACGGTGGCGCTTTTCCATGAAAGCCAGACTTCCCGAAAACCGCCCGTCCGACGGACATGACCGGCAAATTTTGAGTGTGTCCGACATTTATTTACTAAAAATCGGTCCGACCGTCCGACAACTTTTTCAAGACTTATTCCTATATATAATTGAATAAAAGATACCTAATATCGGAGCAATTGAATACACCTCTGCTACATCGTGATCTGCATTTTGTGAATCGACCCTGTGTCTGATCATGAGTTTTTTTCATGCTCTTTAATGCTTGCTTTGTTACCCGTAAATAAATCCCGTTTGGCCCAAATTTGCGCTACTTTTTTCATTTAAACTCGTGATATGCAACACACAATAACACGACCTGCGCAACATCAACGTGTAACAGTTTGTCGTCACCAGCTTACATTGCGTGACGTCCTTTCACTTCAGTCGCTTTAATTAGCAGCCTAATTTCAAAGAGCTGTGGGTCGTGAAAAACGTGCTGCACGCCATCCATGTGGTGGGTGTTCACCGTCACTGTAAATGATAGATCAATACTTACCTATACGACAACAACATTATCGATACCGCCTAACTTTTAGAGATAAAATACATGGTATTCAAAAGATCTAGACTGAGCAAAAATATGATACATACAATTTGCACATCCTTCGCGATTATACAGACACCAAATTGTTTTGCACTATACAAAAGTAAAGAATTCACAGTTCTTTACGCTAAAAAATATTTTATATCACGGTCAATACGTCAGGGCTTTCCATGCGGATGACGTGACGTTGTGATTGTCAGCATTAAATTCGCTGGCTTTTTTTAAGCTAACCATCGGTTTTACATGAACAACATATGCATACTAAATGTAAATAGAATATGTGTGTATGTCTCGTGAACAGTAAAATTCGGACAGGCGTTTCGGATTTGCGTTGTCATATCGTAGTTTGATATTAATTTGATATTAATTTAATGTATTAAATGTACACCCATAGGCACTTCTAACTAGACCTTTGCTTAATCAGCTATAACTTTTGTACTTTAAGCCCGAATTTCTCCAAACTTTTCAATAACACAAAATAATATAGAATACTTTGATGTTTTTAATTTTCTGTATCTAAAATTTCGTTTGCATACAAAACTTCACAAAAATAAAACATACTGTCAAAAGAAAATTCGCAAAAATGCGAAAACTAAATAAAGTCAATTTTACTGTTAGAAATTAAGAGCACATATTTTCGTTATTTTTCTTTTATTTTGATTTAAAATCTTACAAAATAATGATTTAATAAATTTCAATCTAAATAAAGAGAAAAATTATCTTATAATAATGATTCAATTTCTAAGTATGTGGAATGCGGCCTCTTACATACCAACATTTTAAACTCCACCCTAACTATTGTTAACGGATTAATTTCAATTAATCAAATCTCGCAAACAGATAGGTAGTTTACCACGTGGTTCTTTGTGTAAAATAGGTTAAACGTTTATCAACGGTTTGGTTGGAATTTCGTTGTTAAACACGTTGATTATCAACTATTTCCAATACAGGAAAATGGTGTTTGATGGGGTTGAACAAAATTTGAAACCGATGCGATTTGTCATTTTTGAGAAAACCGCTATCAAAAAAGGTCTAGTTGGAAGTGCCTATGGGTGTATATTTTATGTTATAAATGATAACAACAATGAAAAAGGTGAGCCAATGACGTATGCTGTTGGAGCTCGTAAAAACACACTAGTGTATACATGTAGACTCTGTGAGCTATTGGTATAGAAGACCTCTCCGGCGTCGTTTGTGTATGACCATAAAATCTCGGATGTTATTGGGTGAGATCACACCAGTGACATCAGAGTAATTGCCCCCTTTTTCATGCAAAAAAGTGCAAAAATGCCCTTTCACAACGTAACGACTTTATTTTCCATTCAATCTTAACAAAACTTTCACAGTTTGTGTATGTCTATCAGATCTTAGCAGCCGCCAAAAAATGGGCCAGATCGTGTTTCAAACACTAGAGTTATTGCCCTTTGTTTATTAAAAGATATACAAAAATTGAGATTATTCAGAATAGAGACTTCATTTTCATCTAATTTTTACCAATCTTGCACATTTTGTTTATTACCATGAGATTACAGTCGAGGTCGAATATAAGCAAGATCAGACCAGAAACACTAGAGTTATTGCCCTTTGTTTGTAAACAAATTATGCAATAATGGACATTATTCAGGAAAGAAACTTCATTTTCCATCCAATTTTCACCAATCTTGCACAGTTTGTATATGACCATAAAATTAAAGGTGAAGTCGAATGTAAGCAGGATCGTTGCAGAAACATCAGATTTATTGCCCTTTTGTTTTTAAAAAAATCATGCAAATATGGACATTTTTCAGGATAGAGACTTCATTTTTCATCAAATCTTAACCAATGGTGTACAGTTTGTCTATGAACGTAAGACTTGAGGTGAAGTCGAATAAAAGCATGATCGGGCAAGAAACACCAGAGTTATTGCCCGTTGTGTTTAAAAAAAAAAACATCAACAAGTTATCAATGATTGGCTAGCACACACGATTTTTGATTCAAAATTCACCAGTCATATACAGTTTGCGCATGACCATAACAATTGATTGATCGAATTTGATTTCCAACAGTTGCAAGACTTGCATGCAGTTATTTGAACATGCAACATTGATGTCTTCAGAGCCTGCATTAACATTTTTTATCAACACTGGACAGAAAATTATAAGGGAAAAAGCAAAACGTGACCTTAAAGCACAGCCATCGCAGTTATCGCATTGCAACTAGCTATCAAAAACTGTTTGCGAAAAAGACATCAAAATCTACTGTTTCTGCATTTTCCAGAAATGTCTATGACTTAAGGAAAAAGGGTCAGGTAAGAATATCGAGAAAAACTATTTGAGAACCATTAGCAAAATCAAAAACGCACATCCACTACCCAATTTGTACTTTAGTTAGCCCATTGCACTAACCGATGTTTTAAATCTGCGTATTGTTCAGATACCTTAATTTTCAAACCTGTGACAACAGTATGGTCTTCATCTGTACCAGTTCTCAGGTGAGCGCTTTGGGCCATCATGGCTCTCTTGTTTTGAGCTTTCGGGAAGTCTTAATCCGCAAATAAACATCGAATATTTTAGTTTTTTCTTTCTATTTCAAATAGTTGCAATGTCTGAACAAGAAGCTTTTAAACATTTTAAGCTCACCTGAGCACAACATCCGTCGTCAACATTTACCTTATGAACAATATAGAGGCCACATTTATTGATAAATCTTCATGAAACTTGCCCAGAACATTTGTCCAAATGATATCTAGGACAATGTAGAAACTGGGTCATGTGGGATCAAAAACTAGGTCACTAGGTCAAATTGAAGAAAAAGCTTGTGAACACTCTAGAAGTCACTGTTTTCGCCCAATGAACATAAAACTTTCTAGAACATTTGTTTTTATGATATCTCGGTTGAGTTCCAAATAGGTTCTACTCCATGGAAAAACATGGCTGCCACGGGGCGGGGCAGTTTTCCTTACATGGCTATATTGAAAACTTAAAATAGTTTGTGAACACTCTAGAGGTCACATTTATTGCGCAATCTTCATCAAAGTTGTCCAAAACATTTGTCCCAATAATATCTCGGACAAGTTCGAAACTGGGTCATGTGGGGTCAAAAACTAGGTCACTGGGACAGATTGAAGAAAAATCTTGCGAGCACTCCAGAAGTCACACTGTTTGCCGTATCAACATGAAACTTGCTCAGAATATTTGTTCTTATGATTTCTCGGTCGAGCTCGAAATGGTAAAATGGTTCCGCTCTGTTGAAAGACATGGCCACCAGGGGGCGGGGCAGTTTTTCTTATATGGCTCTAGAAAAAGTGTGTTAAAACTCTAGAAGTCACACATTTTGCCCAATTAACATGGAACTTGCTCTGAAGATTTGTTCTTATAATATCTCGACCGAGTTCAGAAATGGTTCTACTCCGCTGAAAAACATGGCTGCCACGGTGCGGGGCAGTTTTCCGTATATGGCTATAGAAAAAGCTCGTGAACACTTTAGAGGCCACATTTATTGCCCACTCTTCATGAAAACTGCCCGAAACATTTGACCCAATGATATCTCGAACGAGTTCGAAAATGGGTAATGTGTTTTCAGAAGCAAGGTCACTAGGTCAAATTGAATTTCGAAAATGGTTCCCCTCCCTTAAAAAACATGGCCGCCTGGGGTTGGGGCAGTTTTCCTTATATGGCTATTGAAAAAGATTGTGAACATTCTAGTAGTCACATGTTTTGCCAAATCAATACGAAACTTGCTCAGAACCTTTGTTCTTATGATGTCTTGGCTGAGTTTTATAATGGTTTCACTCTGTTCAAAAACGTAGCCGTCATGGGGCGAGCAGTTTTCCTTATATAGGTATAATGAAAACTTTAAAAAGCTTGTGAACACTCTACAAAGGCCAAATTTATGTGTTGTCAAAAACTAGGTCACTAGGTCAAATATAAAAAAGGTGAAAAATCTAATATTCTTGAACATTGCTCAGAATATTTGTTTTAATAATATTTTGGGACAAGTCGAAACTTAGGTATGTGGGTTGAAAAAACTAGGTCACCATGGCAAAATTGAACAAAAAGCTTTAAAACATTCTTGAGGCCACATTTATAGGCCAATCTTCACAAAACTTGCTCAAAACAGTTTAATTCCTTAGCCTCTCAGGTGAGCGACCTAGGGTCTTTTGGCCCTGTTGTTTAATACATTTTAGTAGCAGTCATCTGCAATTCTGCGCCGCGACCGTCCGATTCACATATTCAACGCACAGGCGCCGTCCGGTCATCGGTCGGTTGACTCCCGTTGCTCAAACTGCTTGTTTCGTATGTCGGTCAGCGAAAACCAACGCTGCCTGAATTTGGGGCCTCGCGGAGAAAAAAATATATCAATTGCACGGCGCCTGTCAGATTCCAAAAAAATGATTTACCGACCGTTTAAATCGGTCGGCGCACGGTATATTTGTATTATATGTATTATAATTTATTGGAAAATTATGATAGTTACGTTCATTCAGTGTTCTTATGTGAATAAAATAGAAATCACTGAATTAAATTCTTGTTTACTAGCCAGAACCATCAAATAGGACGTGACGTGCAATACATAATGTATGTCTTTTTTCTTTCGAAAATATCAAACATTAAAAACAAAAAATTCGCATAACTTCATTTTTATGAATCCTGCATTTAATTGCGTTTATAGCCTCTGTGTTAGCATTAAAAATATAACTTGAACACAGAAACATTTCTTGGCTATTTAAAATAGTCAAATGATGCGTTAAAATATATATTGCCGCGTAAAAAATCAGATTTTAAAATATGTATTCCCATTGTGTAGTTATGTTAGTTGTTGTCTCCCTGTCATGCTGTTTTGAATTGTATGTTATCAAATGTGCAGATAAATTGAGGTCCATTGTAAATTGCACTTTTTAATTAAACCGTTAACAGGTGTGAAAACAAGACAAAGTCACTTAGTTCGATATATCAGGCCTGTCAAAACAATTTTCAAAAAATGAAAAAATATTTTGTTTGGCAAGAAACCTGATGAACCCAAATTCTTTGTCCGATTTTCAATAGCATGGTATTTCTTTTTGATGCAAACATATTTTAATGACATTCCGACATTCTAACAATAAGTTTTCATAACCAGTTACACTTTCTCCAAATATACCTATATTGCGAAAAATGATGGTAATGAGTTTTTAGCTCGACTACACTAAGAATTGGTTAGCTTTCCTACTTCCCCCGGCGTCGGCGTCGGCATCCGCGTCTGAATTGGTTAAAGGTTTTATTCAAAAGTATTGTAACTTTAAAACTGTATAAGTTATTCACTTGAAACTTGATATATACCTTTGTCATCAACTCCAGTATCAGGGGCAACATTTCCCATTACTCTGTTTTGTATTTGGCAGAGTTATGCTCCATTTTATGACGCGGCATCTTGATCCAGAAGGCATATAGTGATCGTCCTGTCCGTCCTTCCGTCCGTCCTTCCATCCTTCCGTTCGTGGCAAGGTTAAGTAGATTTTACCGTTTCGTCTAGCACCAACATTGCTAACTACAAAAATTGTATACTTACACAGTTGCTGCTTATGACCATTCCCTATCCACATATATCACCCAACCTCACTTTGACTTTGACCTTGACCTAATTTGGACTTATAATAATTGAAAAGTGCCATTTCTTGGTTAACTAGATTGTACCGTTTCATCTAGCACCAACACCGCTGACTACAACACTTGGATTATTTACACAGAGTTTATCTATGACCGTTCCCAATACATCCATATCACCCAATCTCACTTTGACCTTGACCGAATTTGCAATATTAATAATTTGCAATAAGAATAATTTGCAATTAGAATAATTCAAATGGGCTATTTGTTGGTTAACTACATTTTACCATTTCGTCTAGCACCAACACCGCTTGCTACAACACTTGGATATTTACACAGAGTTTACCTATGTCCGTTCCCAATCCACCCATATCACCCAATCTTAATTTGACCTTGACCGAATTTGCAATTAGAATAATTTGCAATTATAATAATTTGCAATTAGAATAATTCAAATGGGCTGTTTGTTGGTTAACTATATTTTACCATTTCGTCTAGCGCCAGCACAGCTTGCTACAACACTTGGATATTTACACAGTTGTTGCTTATGACCATCCCCAATCCACCCATATCACCCAACCTCACTTTGACCTTGACCTTGACCTAATTTGGGCTAAGAAATGGGCTGTCCAGCACCAACCAGGGGCTTATGTGTTTATCAAACACAGAATCTTGTTTTAGCTCACCTGAGCACGAAGTGCTCGGTGAGCTATTGGTATAGGGGACCTCTCCGGCGTCGTCCGTCGTCCGTATGCCGTCAACAATTTGGCCCATTATCGCGATAAAGACTACATTTTATATTCAGTCTTGACCTAACGTGCACAGTTTGTGTATGACAATACAAACTCGGTAAGTATTGATAATGGGCCAAATTGGAATAGAAACTTTAGAGTCATGGCCCCTTGTTTGTGGGAAAAAATGCAACAATTGCCTTTTTCGTTCATAGAGACTTCATTTCATATCAATCTTGACCAAATTTTCACGGTTAATGTATTGGCGTAAAATCTTGGACAAGTTTAATAATGGGCTCGATCGAACCAGGAACACCAGAGTTATTGTCCCTTGTTTTGCCCCAATTACATCTTTTCCTGAATAGCTCACCTGGTAAAGGGAAGGAAATGCAGTATCAGGAAGATAATTGCCAGACATGTGCTATTTCCCTTTGTAGGTCATTCACAGATATAACCCAGATAATGTAGTCTGCGTATCAGTAAAATCAATACATCACTCTAAGTCAACATGATACTTCTATTTTAGATCAGCATCATTACACGTGGTAACCCAGCTTGCTTATGACCTATATTGTGGCTATGTGTGCAGCAATAAAAGTTTCCACTGTCTGTCTTGGAATCCTGTCTGGAAAAAAATGTAAACAATAATCAATAGCTAGAATTCATATGGTAAACAAACAATCAGAATATTGGATTAAGATTATGTGATCTAGTGCATGAAAGGGTTTATTATTTTCTGTAGTTTTTGGACTGTTTAGTTAGTAACTTATTCAGTATCATTTAATCATGTAACTTTTGGACGGACTTTAACATTTGAATTGGGATTTTGGAAACTCAAGTAATTATCTAACATGATTTTTGAAGCTGATTTATTATTTGTCCTTATTTAAAAAATATGTCTACCCTGTTTAACATTTATTAATTGAGAAATATGTTTACGCTATTTAGAGTGCACCCATGCTACTTGCTAGTATCTGCTTGTATGGTATATATAAGTAAGGGCTGGTAGTTCGGGGACTCTTTTTATAGTTTAACAAAATAAAAGTGACTTCCTGTTTATCACTTTCATTACATTTCATCTCATCTGAGCACTTCACGCTCGATGAGCTATTGGTAATGGGTCACTATCCTGCGTCGTCCGTTGTGTATTGGCATGTGGACATGATACAAACTTCACTTTCATTCAATTTTTACCAAACTTGCACAGTCTGTGTATGACCATAACATCTTGAATAGATAATACGCCTAATCAGACCTTGAACACCCGAGTTATTGCCCCTTTTTCATGAGAAAATCTGCAAAATGGACTTTGTGCAACATACAAACTTTCACAGCATGTACATGAACTGAATATTTAAAAATAATAAAAATGCCTAGATTAGGGTACAAACACCAAAGTGTTTGCCCATTGTTTGTGAGAAAAAATGGTCAATATGGAGTTTAAAGACTTCATTAATTGCCGAATCTTGACCAACTTGCACTGTTTGTGTTTGACCATAAGGTCTCATTCAATTCCCAATATGGAATAGATCAGACAAGAAAAAACAGAGTTATGGCCCATTTTTTGTGAAAAAAAACACCATAACTTGTCAATAATTGGCTTTCAGTCTCCATAGAGAATTAACTTTTCATTCCTTGTTGACGAAACTTACACAGTTTGTGTATGACCATAACATTTCATCAAGGTGCAATTATGGGCTAAAGTTATTTCCCCTTCTACACCACGTATTACGCCCGTTTGTGAAGAAGAAGCAAGAACAGGAACTCGTCATTAAATAGAGACTTCATTTTTTATTTGAGATGGAAACAGATAGCGTTTCAGCAACTGGTTGATTATTTTTGGTATTTGAGCTGTAAAAAGAAATTGATCTGTCTACCCACCTTGAACATTACCGCAAACAGACAATTTTTTAAGGATGGCCTGTGGAAGTTTGACCGTATATGGTCTTTGGAGGCAACTGTGACAATCAGTTCCTAAAAATAGTTTTGCCAGCAGCCAGGGGGTGTTGAACAGTGAATATATATGGCTGTAGAGGCAACATGGACAATCTTCTCGTATGAAACAACTTACTGGATTTCGAAATAATTCCACAGAAATGTTCATTGGGTGACTGTCTACCGAATCCTATAAATATTTGTGATTCGTTACAAAACGTGCCCCCATGTGGTGGGAAGTTTGGCCGCATATGGCTGTAGAGGCAACTTTAACAATCTTCTTGTCAGAAAAACATACTGGATTTCAAAATAATTTCACAGAAATGTTCCCTAGGTGACTGTCCTCCAAATTCTTAAAAATAATTTGATTCATTAAAAAACATGGCTTCCAGGAGGTTGGGAAGTTTCACTGTGTATGGCTGTTGAGGCAACTTTAACGATCTTCTCGTCAGAAACCAATTATGATGGTCTACCCAGTTTTCGTGGTACTTACTGTGCAATCGTTTTGTGTATCAACCAAACGAACCAAACAGTTAAAACAAGTAACTAAACTTAAATATGTAAACGTATTTCTACAAAATGTGCTTATTTCTTCATATAATGACGGTTATTGATCCGAATAGCGCCTTTTTTGTAATGTCACTGTCGGCCATTTTGAATTTTTTTGCGTCACCACCAAGTTTTCGGGGGTCGTCTCAAAATAGTCATTGTCGCATAATGTAAACATTGTCAACTATTTATTAACAGTCTTAGCACAGGTTAAGAAGTCCTCATCAGATTTCAACCAGATTTCAGTTAAGTGGCATAACATGTTATTTATTCTAAAAACAGTTTGTTTATGGGTTATTGCCATTTGTTACATCATATAATGTATGTACTGGGGTATATCAATATCTTATAAAATTAATAAAACATAGATTGATTTGTTGCACCATATGTATAGGTATTGTTGCACCATATTTATAGGTAATTCAATTGTCAACTGCCATAACTGGCATTTGTTTTATTTAAAAGTACATTTGAACAAAACTTTAACAGTAGCAGTCAATATTCATATCACTCATGGTAAGTCATGTGCACATTTCAAACATCCTTTTTAACATTCATATAATTATATATTGAGACTTCAATTTCTAACTAATGCAGATGCCGTTTTTTATTATATTCTTTAAAACTTCACTCCTCCTTTTACATTCTGAATATATGTAGTTTGAGATGACCCTAAACTCAAACTCCTCATGAATATGCATGACCTAGGTAGGTCAACCAACGGACTTGTTTAAATGGAAAATCATGAATG
This sequence comes from Congeria kusceri, assembly GCA_027627225.1. Taxonomy (NCBI): domain Eukaryota; kingdom Metazoa; phylum Mollusca; class Bivalvia; order Myida; family Dreissenidae; genus Congeria; species Congeria kusceri. The sequence continues at coordinate 23,205,600 of CM051030.1, forward strand.
AAATACGGGGAAGATATATGGTAAAAACATTTGAAACTGTGTATTTTGTTATTTTATCAAAACACCATCTGTCAAAACTGACAGTTACGTCTGCTACGAAAACATCCGACAAAGTGCGCGCGTCTAAACGGAAACGGTGTTTATGTAAAATACTACGAAAACTGTTTATGCCACAAAAACCTGTTAGTCTGCCATACTGGATTTCGAAATAATTTTAAAGAAATGTTCATTGTGTAACTCTTTAAAAAATACACAAATAATAATTTTGATTTGTTGAAAAACATGGCAGCCAGGGGACGGGGAACTTTGCCGTTTTATGGCCATATGGGAAGCTTTGACAATCTTCTGGGCAGAAACCAATTTTTGGATTTCGACATATTTTCGTAGAAACGTTGCTTGGGTGATGTATCCCCTGCCGAATTCCAAGGGGTGCGGAACTTTGGTCTTACATAGCTAAAGTCAGCTTTGACTGTCTTCTTAACAGAAAGCACTTCCTGGATATGGAAATAATTTCACAGAAATATTCTTTGTGAAATCCACTACCAAATTTCTTCAAATAATTGTGAATTGTTAGAAAACAGCGGTCAGGGAAGTGTTTGATATGTGTTACTGTATGGGATGGGCGACTACGACAGTTTTCTTGTCTGAACAATGGTACTGATTTTAAATAAATGTCAGTTAAATATTATTTAAGCACTCTATACCAAACATGTTGATTTTAAGAAGATTCTTTTTCGAACTAGTAAGACCCGTTCTTTGATATTTGGTACATTGTTTCATTTGATCCTTTGTTAAGTTAATTTTAATCAATAAAATCAATGTTTTTATCAAACCTTAACACATTTGAACATTAATTAGAATCCCATATCATTGCACATTATAAATACACCCCATGCTGTTGTTCAAAACATTCTCTAGCTTAAAGTGCATCAGTATGAGTTTGTGAGCTTGTATTGTTTCCGGATTAATTATAATGGTCAATCTACCAATGTTTGTTTCGTCATATTGTGCAGGTCCCTTTAACATCATTGCTGCAGTCCTAAATGTAAGACAACATATTGTTTTTCTAATATCATTCAATGCTCTTTGAGTTTTGGGTCTTTTCCAAAACCCATATCGACCATGGCAGACTGCCCCAACCCAAATTTCTTGATATTCGTGTTGGCTGTTAATATCACACAATTGAAAGTGTAAGGACTCGTTTGAAAACTGCGTTTATGCTCATCTGAACACGAAGTCCTCGGTGAGCTATTGGTTTAGGAGACCACTCCTGCGTCTTCCGTCATCCGTGTGCCGTCAACAATTTATTTCGTTCTCACGCTGGAGGCATCACTTTTCATCCAATCTTAACCAAACTTGCTCAGACCATATGATGTATGACCATAAAATCTCGGACGGGATTGTTATTCGGCCAGATTACACAAGCAACACAAGAGTTATTGCCCCTTTTTCATACAAAAATTTGCAAACATGCCTTTTTCCAACATATAGACTTCATTTTCCATCCAATCTTAACCTTTCACAGTTGTGTATGACCATCACATCTCAGCAGACGCCAAAAATAGGCCAGATCGTGTTTCAAACACCAGAGTTATTGCCCTTTGTTTTTTTAATATACAAAAAATAAACATAATTCAGGATAGAGACTTCATTTTTCGTTCTATCTTCACCAATCTTGCACAGTTTGTCTATGACCGTGATATTTCATTTAAAGCCGTACATAAGATAGATCGGACGAGAAACACCGGAGTTATTGCTCTTGTTTGTGAGAAAATATATGCAAAAATGGACATTATTGAGGATAGAGACTTCATTTTTCATCCAATCTTTACCATTCTTACACAGTTTGTCTATTACTATAAGACTACATTTGAAGTCGAATATATAAGCAAAATCGGGCCAGAAACACAAAATTTATTTCCCTTTGTTTGTGAAAAAATGGACATTATTCAGGATAGAGACTTCATTTTTCATAAAATCTTCACCAATCGTGCAGAGTTTGTCTGTGAACGAAAAATTGCAGATAAAGTCAAATATAAGCATGATCAGGCCAGAAACAGCAGAGTTATTGCCCCTTGTGTTTGGAAAAAAAAACATCAACAAGTTATCAATTATTGGCTTGCACACACGAAAAAAGGGTCAGGTAAGAATATCGAGAAAAATGCTTTGAGAACCATTAGCAAAAACACCGCACATCCACTAGCCAACTCGTACATGAGTTAACCCATTTCACTAACCGATGTTTTAAATCAAATTCATTCCAACCTTCTTTGCGTATTGTTCAGACACCTTTAATTTTCACAACAGTATGGTCTTCATCTGTACCAGTTCTCAGGTGAGAGCTTTGGCTATTAATGCACTCTTGTTGAAAACTTCTTGTCTGTATTTCTTAATGATTTTAATGAAATTGTCCTTCTCAATTCATTCAAATCAAATGATCCGGTAAAAACATAACTGCTAAGGGGCAGGGCAGTTTTCCTTATCTGGCTATATTGAACAATTGTAAAATCATGTCAGAAACAATGTTTGGATTTTGCAATAATTTCACAGAAATGTTTCTTGGATGCCTCTGTATTAAATGTATTGAAATTAATTTGATTTGTTAAAATTATGGCTGGTAGTGGTCCATCATGATCATTTGTGGTCAACATTTAACTTCGAATAGATGCCATTATGATGCCTTAAACTCATGTGAGTTATCCAGGGCCGTCTTCTATTTGTAGTAATGGTGATCTTGACTATGACCACATCCACCTCCACCAATTAAAGTGAGGTCTCGATTCAAAGTATCTTAATATGAAGTTTAATTTCAGTACCGCTATTTGTCGTTGAGAAACCAATCAGAAATTGTTTCTTTTCAGTAATAAGTACCTTGACCTGGAACCCACCCATTCCATATGCAATCCCAAGCAAGGTTTCGATTATAAGATATCCGTATAGTTTCTTTGTATCTCAAATTCTCAAGTTATTAAGGGGAAACCATATTAATATTTTTAGTAATGGTGACCTTGAACATGACCCCAGCCCATCCCGTATGCAATGCCAATTGATGTCTGGATATAAGGTATATGTAACAAAGTTTCATTGCAATATCTCAATTCATTCTCAATAATTGAGCTGAAATCGTTTTTAGCTCACCTGAGCACAAAGTGCTCATGGAGAGCTTTTGTGATTGTCCGTTGTCCATGAGTCCGGGTGTCCGGTGTCAACTTTTTATTCAAACGACCGGTGTGCAGATTTTCACTAAACTATACTTGAATAATCCTTAGATTACACGCTTTTAAAGTTGTTCAAATCGTTTCGGAATTCTGCATGTAGGCCACCATAGCTAAAAATTGATTTAAAAAGTGAGAACTTAAAAAATCTTCTTATCTTAAACCGCAACGCTGAAAGCTGACATATTTTATATGTTACATCCTGTAATAGTCCTCTTTGAAAGTTTGTTCCAATTATTCCCCTGGGGTCAAAACTGGCTACATTCCGGGAGTCCCATGGTCTATATAGACTTAAATAGCAACATTTAAAAATCTCCTGAAACCGCAAGGCCCGGAGGTTTTGTATTTGGTATGTATCATCGTATAGTGGTCCTCTACAAAAATTGTTCAAATTATGTCTCTTGGGTAAAAATTGACCATGCCCCAGGGGTCACAGGGTTTTACTATGGAATCACTTGAATTCGCCGGGTAAACATTTCGCGCACTTCGCGCAGTCTTAAAACTACGTTTTTAGAAAAGCAACAAACATACGAGAATTGGTTTTAACACAAACTATTTGTCAATTATGCAATATAACGACCAACCAGACAGAACGCCAATGAAGGGTCCAATTGTGATAGCTTGTTTGTTGCAATAACAACTTACAGTAGTACCGGATTAGGCTCTTAATTGACAAGTCAAGTCAAGTCAACTTTATTGGTATATACCATTGTACATAACCAAAACAATCAAGAAAGAACATGATGAACATAATAACAGTGTAAATCAAGATGAAAAGCATGTTACAAAGCGGATATGAGAAACTCATAAATAATATTCCAAACAAATTAGGTAGGTAATACACTCGAGTCACTCAGTTGTCAATAATCGGTGTTCTGTATGGCAAAGTCAGTTTTTCAGAAGTAATCATATGTTATTCTAAAATGTTAAAAAGTAATTGTTCAATGTTTTTAATGGAAACTCTATACTGAAACTACTTACACACTAAACTACATTTAAAAATCGTTCTGACAACAACAACAACAAAAAAGTTTATTTATATTATTTTTATATTTTTTATTATTTAATTTTTTTATTATTATTTTTTTTATATTTTTTTTATATTTTTTTTTAAATTAATTTAGGGTACATATCCCTCTGGTAGATTACCTAAATTAATGGATAGATAATCTTGAAGGATAGGTACTTAGAATTGATAATAAATTAATAATTTACTAATGAAATAAAAAGTAAGACTTAGTTCGAAAATCCCTCCCTGAGGATCATCTATACGAAACGAAATTATAATTGATCTGGAAGGAAATATATTTTCACAACTTACCCAAAGTTTAGTAATAATAATGTAATAACTTTTTAATACTGTAATCTAAAGAGAACAAATATTAAAATGTCTTAATTGACAACAGTGGTTGCAGATTTAGTTGAGACAATTGATACAATATATCTCGTTATGTCAAACTGACACCGTGTTGTTAAGTATAGGCCGATTGAAATTCTCCTTTCGGCTCCACATCGCGGGGCGCTAATTTTTTATTCAAAAGATATACTTGTGAAAAGTAACATCTTCATGTTCCGTTTACTCATCGTATTACGAGTGTTCAAAATCATGCCTTTGCGTAATTGTGCTATAGAAATACGAATGTATAAAAATGCGTTAAGAAATGTTTATACAACAGTAAAGATCTCAATGTACTCTGAGCTACAAAGTGTTTTATGGCAACCAATGCACCCACGCTTTCCAATCGGATGACCTGATGTTGTACATGTCGGCATTATTTTCGCGCGCTTTTTAGCACAACAAACGATTAACATGAAATACATGTGCAGTTTAATTGTAAAATTGAATTTGTGTTAACATCATGTGAACAATAATATTCGGTAAGGAGTTTCGGATTTGGAATTGATTATACGCGATTTGAAATAAAATTCAAGGAATAATATTATATATCTATATTTTTAAAAATACAAATATTTTACATATGGATATAACATACCTAAAGGATGTTAGTAACTATGAAAAATGCAAGTTAATTACGTTCATGCTTTGATGTCACGAAAATGGGCTATAGTGTATACATGTCTATTCATATATGCGGACCTCGCGAATCGCGATATAGCGGTTCTGCAATTTATGATCGCATTTAAATGTACGAAAATGCCCACAATTTAAATATGCATTCATTTATTAGAATGAAGCCGATGAAGTAAACACTCAAACGTTTATTAAAACATTCGCATTGTAACATACAGGCCTATCTGCGTATATTTACGAACGATTACCGACGTACATTTGAACGAACGTGTAGGCTCCCAATGTGTTGCTACACTACGAAATCGGTAAATATTCGCGGTCATAACTTCGCGCAATGGCAGGAGCGGGAATACCGCGAAAATTAGACCACGGCGAAATTTAGTGATTCCACAGTATGTAGACTTAAATAGCAGAATGACTTAAAAAATATTCTCGTCTGAAACCGCAAGGCCCAGAGGTTTTGTATTTGTGGGGATATATTTGTCACTCTTGTGGCAATTCTAGTTTTGATTTGTTAAATTTATGGCTGTTCGTGGTCCTTTGTTATCTTTTTTGTCAACACTTTAGTTTATTTATCTGTAAACACGCTCAGGCTCGAAATTAACACTCGCAAACTCAGTATATGCAAGTAAAAAATCAGTTTTGCGAATATATTTGTCTGCTGCTCGCTAAAAAATGCGAGTAAAAAATATATGTGAACATAACAATAAGAATCTTCATAATACGTCGTAACCCGACTTTTACACAATTCTCACACCTGTTGCGAAGGGAAGTTACTATCAAGGGAGCAGGCAAAAAAGCCCCCTAGTCAATCTGGTCAGATGTTAAACTGTCTCCAAAAAGTCCAACAGGACACACATTTTGGTTAAACCAGTCACAACGGTGTCAAACCGAAACATGTTTAGATCCACTATTCGAAGAATAGGTGAGGTTTTCAACTCGCCCTGTCGTCGGCGTCCACGTCTGATCTTGGTTAAAGTTAATATTCAAAAGTCTAATAACTTTAAAACTACATAAGTTATTCACTTGAAACCTAAAATAATTTCATACAAACACATTAATTCCACATCACTACTCTTGTATACATACTCACTAAGACTAAACTTCATGATTTGCTAAATAACATGACTGCCATGGGTTTGGGAAGTTTAACCGTATATGGCCATATAGGCGACTTTGACAATCTTCTCTTCAGAAACCGGTAAATGGATTTTGAACAAAATTTATATAAATGTTCCTTGGGTAAGCATCTACCAAATTCCTTCAAATGGTATTGATTCATGAAAAAAACATTGGGTCAAACAGGGATATATCATTGAAGCTCTAATCCATGGAACATTTCTGTGAAATTATTTCCACACCCAGTTATACTGCAGGGGTCTCTCAATATTTCTGTAAAATGTGTTTGAAATTAGCCTTTATAACATTGAAGGAAATTAATAACATTTGAAACTTTTGGATTGATGAAGATGATGCCAAATATATCTTATACCCCATGGCAGCCTTGTGTATAGCCTAGACAATTCAGTAAACTGCAATAGCATCATTATATCTTATTGCAATGTACATCAAAGACTTAATATTTACTGGGTTTTATATTTGAAAGGTTCTGCTACAAAGAACTATTTTCAAGATTCAAGTTAGTCATGGACCTATAAACTGAAAATGTTTGTAACAGTGTCACTTACAATAACCATAGATTTTGGAATGACAAAGGTCCATTAATACAGTAAAAGTAAGTATGTTTGGAAGTTATGTGTTAACTAATAGTTCCACCAGAAGGGACTATAAGAGAAATCCCCATCTTTGTCGGTCTCTGTAGATCTGTCTGTGCAAGAAAATATAGATTATGCGATAATTTAATAAGTACAACAACTAGTTTCATGAAACTTGCGGAGGTTGTAGAGGGCTATGATGAGATAATGCATATTAATTTATTTAATATTGCATCAGACAAAAAAATGTGCTGGTAACTGCACAGAAACAAGTATCAGACTATAACATTATTTTGTCTGATTTTAATGGAGTTAAACAATCATAGAAAGTCATCATTGTATAGTGCGAAATAATAAACCTGTCCAATATGAGCCATTACATAATGCTTGTACACGCTATTTTAAGAATAGGCTTTCCGCGATACGCTTGATAAGTGTTGTTTATAGAATTTACATTGATTTCAAGGGATCATTTTCTGGTCACCTTTGACATTTCCTTAAAGGCTCATTCTTAATCTGGAATTGTTCATAATCGGTATAATAGTTCATGTAAGAAAGTTGTCAAGTTTCCTATACATGTTTGTATAGTCATATACAATAAACATGTTCCTGCACCCCTGGCAGCTATGTTTTGTAAAACTTCACAAGTATTTGAAGGAATTTGGTACAGGGTCACACATAGAACGTTTCTGTGAAATTATTTCCTAGTCAAGAAAGTGGTTTTTGTGAAGAAGATTTTTAAAGTTGCCTTTATAGTCTGTTACGTGCAAATATCCCCATCCCCTTCCGGCAATATTTTAAGGCACATTTTCCCGTGTTATAAGCGAGAGAAAACAGTAACCCTGCTTTGTATATTAACATTCTTATGCCCCGTTCTAACATGGATTTTCAGGATAACATTTGTATTTAAAAGTCGTATAACTTGAACAATTAATAAATGTGGGGGTCACATGATGTTTACTAATAGTATTAGTACTATTATTTACTACCTTAATTTTCAGTTCCAATATCAAGTGTTACTATGACCTCACCATCGACTGACTCAGTGGACGTTGTTGAAAACTCTACACAGACATTCATTTGTCAAACGGATGCGGGGAAACCAGCCGCAACAGTCACGTGGCACAAATCATCGGGTTCATCTGGGGTTGCCATCTCCACTGGAATAGCCTCTTCACAAAGCAGCAACGGAGATGGTACAATTAAAGTCACCAGTACACTGACATACACAGCTAATCGTCCAGACACTGGTTACAGGGTCTTTTGTAGAGCAACCAATGGTGGAAATGTCCTTCAGTCAGCGAGACAGCCTCTTCTAGACATTATGTGTAGGAATCTGCCAATGTGTGTGTTTATGTTATGTGTTGTATTTGAAGAATATGATAGCTCTGAAGTTAACCAACAATAGCATGCACTAAAACATTTAAACAACTAAATTTAAAGTGTTTGTTACAATAATATTGTAGCTGATTTATTGATCCTATTCATGGTGTTACTGCAGTCCCTCCAACCAACGGTCCTCTCATACAAGCATTGAGTGGTCCAAATGCATACAAGATGATACGTGGATCCATAACCCAACAGCATCTGACCTGCTCCGTCACTGGAGGTTATCCTCTACCAGCATTGTCATGGAACTGCTATGGTGGTGTACATAATGGATCTTCCCAAGGTAGCACTGTCACTCGGACGGTATACTGGACTGCTGGGACTCATAGAGACGCCTCTTGTACCTGTACGGCAATACACTCTGAGACGACTTGGACGAGGCTGATAGCGGTTCCTGTTTCTGTACTGTGTATGGTATTTTACATATTCTCTGTGATGTATATTACACTACTTAATGTACATTTATTGTGTTTGTAACCCATGCAATAGGTAATGCGTGTATTCACACTATTTTTGTAACAGATTCACCATCTAGTCCAAGCTGCTATGTTGATTCTGCAACACTGACTAACGGAACTATCAGAGTTATAAGAGGACGGGCATTCAATATAGCATGCAACAGTAGCTCTAACCCTTTTCCAACGTACACATGGACACTGCCTGGAGGAGGCACAGTCACCAACCATGCTCTGTCTATACCCAATGTACAAACCGGAGGCACATACAGTCTATCAGTACGTACTACGATGGAACCAACAAGGGGAGACAATGAGCCGGGTATTGCTGGTACAACATTCAACATTGATGTACTGGGTAAGGTTGTATTTTATAAGTAATCGAAAATACCTGAAATTAAAAATCAACTGTTTTGAGCATTGTGATAACTTATTGATTTGTAAATTTTAATTTATGATTATGTATTTAATGCATAAACATGAGTCAACAAGCATAATTGTTGAACTGTGTATGCCTTGTCAAATAATGCAGTGTTTTACATTATGTTCATGCATTATTTGATATGTAAACAATTATTAAATGATCGGAAAAGAATGAATGTTTATTAATCATTTCATTTTAAATACATCTGGATGTGTATACATGTGTAAAAAAGTGGATCTTTCATCTTCTCCAATACTGCATGATATACATTTCATCTGTGTAATATGCAGTATAAACCACAAACATCATATTTATATTCTCTCATGAATGAATGACATGATTATTCTTATAGTTATTTGCATGTTTGTCTGATTCTTAGAATTTCCGACTTCACCAACATTCCACTACGGAACGTCTTCGACTGATCCTCGGATACCTAATAACCACCTGGATGTGATCAAGGGGATGCAATTTAACGTGACATGCGTAGCTACTGGCAACCCCGTACCCACCTACACCTGGAATGTATCCAGTCAGTCCTGGTCCACTACAGCTCTGAACAGCCTTACAAAGACATGCAGTGTAACCAATACATTGAATCCCACTGGATACAATCCAGAATCAGGCTCTAACCAAGCACAGATGGACGTGATTGTGATGTGTAAGTTATGTTTTCAATTTTGTTTTTTGTATTCACTTTTAGTGATACAATGTGTTGACTCTCTCATGGCGTCAATATACATGTATGTTGATATTAATAGTCTAGATGGATGTGTATTCACTTGCTACAGTCTCATGTTGATCAGTGATCACCTGTCCAAGCTGAGTTGTGCTGATAAACGTTGTCTCCCAGTACAAGGGCTTATATTTATGGTTTCATTTGATGGTCATTATATTACTTGATATTGCATTAACGTGGTCACAATTAACATGATATTTAGCACAATGTCATTTCAAGCTTCAAGGTTTTGTTGCTAGGCCAAGTAATTCTACACCGCAAAAGCCACTATAAGCATTCAGTAGCTGTTCCATGAACACATTTTAAGTATGCCGTACAACTGGTCATGTTAAATGGTACTGACACATTGTATTGCAGTTGGTGCCGAGCATTTGATATTGTCCGTGGACGGTTATGTGGGTCAAAAGAATGTGACAGTGAATGAGGGCGAAGAACATAATTTTCACTGTACTCTGGAAAGTAACCCTGGATCAACGATTGTCATAAGCAAGGACGGAAAAGAAGTCAGTAGTGCAATCAACACTAAGACACTAGAATACACGAAGCACTTTAACTGTGAAGATGCAGGACGGTACACGTGTTCCGGTAACAATGAGCACGGGAGTGCAGCTACTGACACTGTTCAGTATTTTGTGACTTGTAAGTACACACCACAACAGCAAGCCTGCTGTAAACATCGTATGTATTGTTGCATTACTATCACTGTGTTTAAAAAAGGTGTATGTACATGTACCTAAAATACCTGAACTATAATCAATATGAAACGTGTATTTCCATACAATAATAATGTTTGTTACGTACACGTATATTAAAGCCAATATGTACTTTTACATGAAGGATAATAACAAAAAAAACCACGTCTGTACAATATTATTTATTCGTACTTTATTACAATATGACAATAATTTGATTAGTTACATGAAATCCTGTTATAACAGACATTAGCACTTTTAGAAATAGGGCTCCGTTTGTTTGTGAGCTGTAAGTTTACCACAGTTCAATAAATCAGCTAATTCAAATGTGCGGGGAAGAAACCATAACTATAAAATCATTATAGTGTTGTTTAACTTCACGGGTATATTTGAGTTGTATAAGGAAAATACCGAACTACAGGCTGTAGGTCATGCGATAGATTTAATTATGAAAATGTATAATAAATATACATGTATTTTATTAAAACGTTTTGAACAGGTGCTCCAAGAAAGTCTGTATATATAGAAATAAACAACAATATAAGCAGCCCATTGTCTGTCAATGCAACCCTGGCGTTTTATGCCCAGGCCTATCCAGTGCCACAATACACGTGGCAAAAGTGTGTGATGACCTGTACAAACATATCCGAAGGAAATAAATATAGTGTATATGCCAATGATCTGGTATCAAACCTGACCATACACAATGTGGAGCAGCGGGACTTTGGAAATTACAGACTGCTCGTCCGTAACGGCGTTGGTACAGGATGGATAGAGACTTACAACCTTGTACAACAGGGTGAGTAAATGTACTTTGCATTTGCCAATCAATAAAACTGGTACTATACTTTATGTTCTGATCTGAGTAAACCTTGGTGGTGGAAATTACGTATTACGAATTACTACTGACTATTACAGAGGAGCCAGAAAAACCGAGTTACTTGCATTACACACAACATGCAAGTCCTTCCGTAAGTTTTTACTGGCTTACGGGATACAACGCAGGATTTGTGCAGACATTTTATATAGAATACAAGGAAACTGACGCGCAAATCTGGAATAATTTATTTGTTGTCGAGGACATATCTTTGCCACTGATGAGCATCACTGTTCACAACCTTAGGCCAGCAACAGAATATCAAGCAAGAATGTATGCCAGGAACAGGATCGGAACATCAGAGACTACCGAAACTATAACATTTACAACTCTGGAAGGTAAAAATAACTTATGTTTGTAAATACAATTAATGTCGACGTGTATTGAACTGCATTAGTGATTCATTATTTATTTAAACGGTGATATTATTACATAACGCAACATGGTATACTATATAGTATCGAAATATATAAATTTAAATCAATATCGTATTCTAAATTAGACCATTTGATAAATTTCATTACAATAATATGTACCGCACACAATGGTACCCCTATATTTTCAGACTGTATCGCTTGTGCTTCTCAAAAGGTTTGGTCAATTGTCAGTGGAACTGTGGCGGGAATTGTTGTTGTTGTGGTCATAGCGATTATGGTTTATTTGCGTTTGGCCTACCATATTCACTTCACAAAGAAAGGTTTGTGTCGAATATTTGAGTGTTTTCTTTATACGTTTTACATCTTTTAGCGACTATGTGTCTATTTTACTGGTCAGAAACCTTTACACTTATTCATTTATGTATACATACAATTTCACAATAATTAATGTTTGTGTTAAAATGAAATGTATTACATGTACTTTAAACATGGTGTATTGTGTATATGTAAAACAGGAAAAGCAGACGTTTACGAAGACGTGAACAGCAGAGACGAAACAACAAACCGTAAGTATACAACTAACAAAGTCAATGATGTTGATCATAATCGATTATAAGAAAAGTACGTTATTATGTTACCCATGCGCTGAATGTTACAGTTACACACAGAAATACTTATTTGCTTAAAGGCGTTTTTAGAGGTTTGGTAGTCATGCATGTTGTTATGTTACAGTTCTTTTATTTACAATAGTGTCGCATGTAAAGAACAAATGTTTTCCGTGTCCAGTCTTGATCTTACATTTCACCGTACACTGGTCAACGAATATTGTATAATTCTGTGATAAATAAAAGAAGGAATATCATGACTACTCATGTGTATTTACATGGGTTTATGAAGGATTATCTGCAGCTTCTCTGTATGTATTACTTCATACATTTGCAAATCCAATATCATTTACCAATTTTAATATTTTCCAATATTATTCGCATTTACCGGAGGAATACTACTTGAAATGTAATCTTACAAAGGCCATTGAATACAAAAAAAACAACTGCGAAACTGGTAATCATGGCAAACCGAGGAAGATATATTTTTTACAAATATAGTTTTTTATTATATACCTATACATATTCTGACTCAAATACTGGTATATTTTCGGTATAAAATACAATTGGCGAGATAGAATTCCCGTATTTCACACTGTGAAATATTTTCCGTATTCAACGGCTGGAAAAACCGGACTAATTTTACGTTCGTTGAGTATCGTATATTTCCGTAACGTTCCGAGCGACATTGGGAAACACCCGTTCTATTTATAGACACGATTACGCCGATACATGTAGATTTCAACGACGTCATTGATGTAAATGACATGTATTCATGCGCGTTCTTTAGTACTGTTTGTTATTATTTTGTTTGTTTCGATGCAGTATCTGGTGGTGTTTTCATCGTAAGGAGGTATATAATAAATGGAATACTACATGACTGTGGTATTCCGGTGGATTGTATCGCTCTCGTTGATTGTGTGAAGTTGAAGCCCTACGGGCTCGTGGAATACAGAGTTACACAATCAACTCGAGCGATGCAATCCACCGGAACACCACAGTCATGTAATATTCCCTATATATCTGGTCATACAATTACCATTTGGTTAATTTCCTTGAGTTTTCAAACTATGGTGATTTAAATAAAAATGAATATCCTTGTATTATCTATTTAAGTTCTTTCTTATTTCGTCGTGTGAATTCTCACTCACGGGGTGTGCTTATATTAAAGAATGACTTTTATGCATATATTTAGCAATTAAAGCATTGAAACTGTTGTAAGCCATAAAATACATCAGGAAGTAAATCTTCTTATTTGTTAAAATTTGAATAATTATTGATTTGCAAATAACTTTTCAGCAGTGGTTTTCTTTATTGAATTGATTTACATTATTGTATGGTTTTGTTTTATCATAATTATTAACGCATATTACTTACCCACGGTCGTTAATGTATACTCACGAACGTTAATGCATATAACTAAATCTTAATTTTGCATTTAACTGAATTGTTAACCAGCACAATAAAATATATTTACTAAAGCCGTGTAAAAACAATGTAATTTCCAAAATAGTATCTTCAACTATTGCATAAAGATAAAACATATTGGGACGGTTTAGTCAGTGCATATAATGCCACTGCGGTGTTTATACTATACAATAATAACAATACCAGCATGTATGTCTCACTATTTTTCGCGTTGTCTAATAACAAGTAATTGCTTAAGGCCAAACTACTTCTTTTTTATAATGACTTAAATATGTAAGTTTTATTTTTAATTGTTTTGCATTTTAAGCATGATGCAAGTATTAATTATTTGGTTTATGTATTGCGGTTACATGTAATGTATTCGTTAGTAATACAACTGTGTTAAACGTTTCCATATTTAGAGCCGCTACAACCCCGGTTGATTATGCGAACAATACCTTAAAGACACACTATGAGTCTCCTAGTTAGTAATTAGTTTGTTTGGTCGTCGGTGAAAACATATGCGAAAAACAACACATAACGATAATTTCCCCATTCAGTTGTCTGTGTATTTATATTGACGCATATTGATGTCATTATTAATCGTATACATATTGTTTATGTATCATATTGCGTGCTAAGTAAGAAACGGATAAGCTTATTATGAATTTGTGCTTTACATGTAGCGCACATGACTTATCGAACTATATTTTACCGGCATGATTGCATTGTTATAATTCCGCATCATAATAATACTTATGTTTCTTCTTTTGTAGCATCTGGCCAAAGGTGAGTGCATTGTACGTCGCACTAAATTTGAATTTGTTAAATACATTTAGAAAACAGTCAGTATAAACTGAGAAACACATCTTTGGTCATTTAATTATTGGAGGATTTTTTTTAACAAGAATTTAGCTGCTTTCTACATGACATTAACTTTGCAGCATATTTCCCATGTTAATGTTATAATTTGTCCATGAACCTTTAGAACTACTGGTGAATACTCGTCACTTCAAGATTCACTGCCTCGTGATGAAACGATTGCACATAATGTGGAAATAAGGACAAATGACATTGAGCTTAAAGGTAATTTGTATCCAGTAATTTAGAAAGATTGACCTGCGTAGTCATTGCCACTGCAGTGGGGTATTTTTGTACACGGATTCTTGTAATTACATATTGAATGCGTTCGTTATCGGTTACATGTATAGGTGTATTTGCGGTCCATTGTTTAAAGTCATTATTTGCAACACTAATTGTTTATTTAACGCTGTATAATTTGCAGAAGAGGCAGCCTACCAGAATGCAAGAAAAGGCTTGACCTCAAAAAGACAACAATGAGGCATCGAGGCAAATTTACACTGGCATTATTTGTTTTATGAAATAATTTAGTTTCAAAGATAATGTTTACTATGATTGAAGCTCATCATGATCAGATCGACATGCTTCAGCATGAATTAAACTTTTGTTAAACTTTCATCAAACATTGCTGTATAAAGAAAATACTAGGTTAGTGTTCAATGTAGAGAAGTTTATTTTGCAAGGCTTAAAACACCGCCAGCGCAAGCCTTGGCGAGTCTAAGTTTATTGTCAATGACGTCAATGACAGCGTGAAGATGGGATAAAACTTAGTAATTTATCTACATGCACATTATTAAATTATTACATGCTATGCATTATATATTGGTACATAATATAATGCAGTACTTAATATCGTCAGAAAGATTCCGCTATGGCATTTTAGTTTCTGATAACCTTTTTTCAATTTAACTATTTTACATGTTTTGGTATAAGCAACGTAACTATATATGTCTTAAATATCGTATAAAGTTTACGGAACACTGGTTCAGCTTTAAGTATAGCATAATGTATTAGTTCAATGTATGTATGAAGTCTGTATCACAATCTATATCACATGTTATTTGTTTCATTTGCAAACTGCCTACTAGCTAACAAATCGTACAGTTTACGCTCTAAATTAAGACATATTTGTTGCAATTATTGAGACGAATTGTAATTATACATTTTTAAATGCTTGCAAATGTAGCTATTAAAGACGCGAGGCGAGTTAAGTTCGACGATAATTTTATTGTAGAGTAACCCAAACTCGATTGCTTTAAACATATATGCACACTATGTATATTTACATTATTTTTCGTCATACGGTCTATTCAGTTTATCAGTGTTTAACAATAAAACACATATGTATGGTAGTGTGTCAACATATGTATTGTCCCTTCCATAAGCATGTAACAGCTTCTGTGTATTATTTGGTATCTTTTTATAAATACATGTATGTACTAAATATTGCATATTTGACTCTTACATTTGTCCACAAAATATATGGACCTGTATTAAACCTGTCGCATCTGTGTGAATAGTATAGTTATTTAATAAGTGGTAGTGATACAAACCAACGTAAAAAGCAACATCTGCACACTCATTTCGATGTTTTAGTAAGTGTGCCTTTGCAAACGTATAGATCGTGTGTTAAGCGTATGACATGTTTACAATGTACATGTACATCTACACGGAAGTCTCCCTCGGTTAAAACTTAAGATCGTGAGCCAAGTTATAAATTTGCATCATTGAAGTGAAGTGTTCAAAACGCTACACTTGCACATAATCTGGTAATTCACATTAAATAGTTTGATTATTCAAATTTATGAAATCGTAAAAGGGAGATATGGCTGTAAATAAAACTATAAACGTGAAACGTGGTTGTGATTTAAACCAATTTCAGTACATGCGTTTCAACGTTTAAGTAAGTGTGTCTGCAAGCGAATAGGTCGTGTAAAGCGCGTATGACATGTCTACAGTGTACAAGTGCACCTACAAGGAAGACTTCCTCGGTTAATACTTAAGAACGTGTGGCAAGTTATAGATTTGCATAGTAGAAATCAAGTGTTCATAACGCAACATTTGCAATAGTGTTTGTAAACTATACTGAAAAATTAAGTTGGGCAATTTAAAGAGCATGTGCACACTTGAATAACTATTTACATTTAAGTTATTGTAAGAGCTAATCTCTCCCATAGCGAGTACCTCACCAACAAGGATTTTGTATTTACCTTCAACATCATTATGTAATACGGCATAAATGAGTAATACAATGTTTAAAATATGACTGTTAATACTTTACGCATTATTAATTGCAAATGATGCATATCACTTGATTTAACTGTATTGAAATATGTCGTTTAAACGTGTCTCGGTAAATACTCAATTCATGTCGCATTTACACCTGTATCTTAAAGAAAAATGTCACTTGAAACCAAATTTATTAACAAACGAGCTCAATAATTCAGCTCAAAGACAGTTATAATTAATAAAAAGAGAGACAAACAACTCTTTTAACTTATAATGCTTGTGTACATATCTATACAAAGCAGAAGGAAACATTAATTAAATTAAATTGAAATGATGTTATCCTTTCAATTCTTATTATGTAAGTACACAATGAAGGATGCCTAATAATTATGTTTGTAAAGTATGAGCATAAACCGTACTATTTTTCTTCTCTTGCCCAAGAGTTTCCTATCGTCATTTGGAACGTATATAGTTTAGATAAGAATACTGTATGGGTAGTGCATTTTATTTCGATGCGACTCATAATGTTTTCTGATTTGACTCTCCATTTATCTGTACTTTCCGAAGTGTACCATGCATTTATAGATACTGTATCATATGCATTTGGTAATTCCATGTTAATGTATAAAATAATATATTATCTGGTGACAAAGGGAGGCGAATACAATGTATATCAAAACCTACCAGTATGTGACTAAATAAGGGATACCATAATCGCTATAAGGATAATCAGTATGCAGCTTCCAAATATTATGCAGATATCCGAATTAAGATCAACAAATATGCACGTGCATCACTACTAAACTAACATAACTGCGTAAAAAAAACTATTTAAAATCCGACTTATACAGTTATATTGAAGAACTGTTAAACTTTTAAAGATTTTGTAGATCTAATTATATATATTTTTGGTAAACTAGAAATAATAGGAACTACGAATCGCTTCCTGTTCGAAATTCCTACTTACGAGGTGTGTCCGAAAAAATACGCGTAATAGTAAAATATCTCTAAATGTGACAAATGTGTCAAAGTAATTGTAGTCTAAACGTTATATTATCCTCGTCAAAAAGGTTTGTTAACTGACAATGCGGTAATGCTATATTATAAACGGCTTTATTTTTATGAATACGTTTAAATTGATTAACTAACTGCGCAGTTGTTTGTATTGCCATTTTTCCGACAAAAGCAACCAGTATTAGCGTTACATCATACATATGTTCGACAATTGTAACGAAATTAATATGCACAAGAATAAGAATTAACATAAGTTCCATAGGACTAAAGCTGTCATACGTCAGAAATAACTTTCGATAATTAATCGTACTTTAATAAGTTGGCGTGAAAGCGACAAAAAATGTTACCACAACCCACATCTTTTCGTCGCACCCCTTTTGAATTAGTTTACAAAAACATGTCTGCAGGATATGCCATACCGTATCGATACAAAAGATAACATCATATATCTGCCATATGTCTTGGCATTTTTATTTCATTACAGATCATTGCGGTATGATTTATGAATGTTCTGTTGCTAAATTTGTATCCGGACGCCGACTTAGTATTTGGATATCCATTGACATCCGTAGAATAAACTAGAAATACAAACACACTTGACCACGTGTTTTATTCTATTATTGCTGAGCGAATATGTATTTTAACTGAATTTGATTAGAAATGACTTGAAATTATATAAGATGGTAAGATCCAAAACAGTGTATATACCAGAAGCAATGCCCTCTTCAGTTAATGAGGATTCGCTGTGTGAAGTTATAGGTTTAAGATGAATATTGGATCCTTATTCTGTTGGAACATCAACACAAAGCAAACGACAGTGTAGATAGAATGCGAGTGAAACAACAGAAAAGTAGAGTAACAATATTGTATTAATACAGTACACTCAAGGAGTGTTTTACCACTTTCTTCCATAACGCGGAGAAAATATGTTGTTAAGCCACCGAGGACTTTGTCAAATTCTTGTTGAGCCCACGTACTTTCGCCGAGTTCCTCCGAGTTCCGATTATACGGTAGCCAGACGCCATGTAGATTTATAACTTTCGCGGATTTCTCCGCGGCCAATTTAAAGCTAAATGAAAATATATACCTACATGCATTTGAATATTATTTGAATTCGGATTTTTACCGCGTTTGAACTCAGCGGACCACCGTGTTTGAAATTGGAAACGATTCAGCCAATGATCAGGAAACGATGGACAGTCAATGTGTATTCTTTATTCTTAAAGGTGCTACTCCACAGCTGATTATAAGTATGTAACTGAGTCGAACAAAATATTTATAATGTTAAAATTACGATGCACATCAAATGCAGTCAATTAACGATCACTTAAAAGTAATATAACAATACACATAATAGTGAACTTAATGATTCTGTTTTGGAAAGCCATTCTAAAAATGGACAACAACAATCAGTCGTGTGATATTGAAGATGCAATCTTCGTTTTGCGGCACGTAGTAATTGTAATTTCGAGCCGTTTCGTAACATATCAGATGCATGTCCAATAGATGACACAAACAATATATTAAATATTACTTCAAAATAGTGTTTTTATTTATTTTCATTGATTAATGTGTTTCAAACGTATTCCCTGAAATATACTGGATAAAGTCGTGCAAACTAAGTTGATTGGTTACTTCTGATACAATTATAAGCAAAAGGTATGACCACATTTGAAATGAAAAGCTCCAACCGTAACACTAAAGTCTCTTTAGCTTGGACAACTCTTTGCGCTATTTGTACTTGCGAATATATGGTGTGCAAACAACGGAACTCGGGAAATAAATTCGATTGGCTATATGGACCACGCGGTACTTTAGCAAAAGCAACTTAAATTTGATGAAAAGTTATAATGCGTCTCGAGTCGCTTTTGAAATTTGGTACAAATAATTCGTTGGAATGATTAAACCAGTCTGTTTTGAACCTGTGTCAACGTGTCAACAAATATATTGCGGTCAGTTTAAACTTCACTTTGTTTTGCTATTTCCTTATCTGTGACGAATTAGCTTTAATATTATGAATGATTTCGCGAATATGTGCCGCGATGAGCTGCAAAAGTAACAAGATCTCACGCAATCTATCCACCTAACACAATCGCCTTCTCACACAATTGCCCTCACACACACAATCGCCTCGTCACATAATCCCCCACACAAAAATAGCCCCAAAACAATCGCCCCCACACACGATCGCCCCCTCAACAATCGCATCCTAACACAATCGCCCCCTCATACAATCGCCCCACTTAAACAATCGCTCCTCACACACAATCGCCTCAACCTCAAAATCGCCCCCCTCACAAACAATAGCCCTCGCACACAATCGCTCCCTCACACAATCGGCCCATTACACACAATCGACCCCTCACGCACAATTTCCTCCTCACATACAATCGCCCTCTTACGCACAATCGCCTCCTCACACACAATCGCCCTTCGAACAAAATCGCCCACTTCACACAATCGCCTTGTCATACTATCTGCCCCGCACAACACCCCTCACACAATCGCCTCCTCATACAATCGCCCCCTCAAACTCAATCGCTCCCTCATATAATTGCCTCCTCATTCAATTTCCCCCTCATACAATCGCCCCCCTCTCACAATCGCCGTCTCACACAATCGCCCCATCACACAATCGCCCCTCATACAATCATCCCCTCGCACAGAACAAGGATCTCAAACAGCAGCTGGCCAAACTTCAGAACGGCTTTGTTTACAAAGTAAATATCTCATGTGAATATTAAATGTTTTTAGCGCTAAAATGTTTCGTTGCAGAAAAAATGGGTTCTTATTATGTTTTAATCATGCTGTTGAAAACATCAATCGAAACGGATCAAATGACAGAAAGTTTCGACGTTCATACAACATGCATTGTTCACATTTCACGATGACATCGACTTGTTGACAACCTACTGTCACACTTGCGAAATATTTGTTACTGATACCCAAAGATAAATACTAAGTCACAATGTTTTCTTTTCGCAAACTATACATGCTTAACACATTTTTTATTGACATGTTATTTGTTTGAACGCTTATATAAACGTAAGTTAACTGCATATTGCGTTAGCTCAAGAACAGTAAATCGTGCTTAAAAACACAACACAAATACTCGTAATGTAAAGGTTACCTCAAGGGCTGTGACATTTAAATTATACTTGTTGGCGAACGACGACGACGACGACGATGATGATGATAATGATGATCAATAAACTAGCTTATATCGATTAGCCGGTGTGTAATGTTATTGTAGCCTTACTTGCTAGGCTCATTTTTGACATATTGAACAGCCTAATTGCAAATCACTGTCAGCTACAAAATATGCTTTCTCTTCATACTTTGGGTAAACAAAGTTCGTTTGAGTCTGATCAATTGGTAAGGAGCTCAATAGCTTGTCGTCTTCAAGTCATAACAACACGATAATATCAAAACTTACCACTGAATCGAAAAGAGTTCTGCGTAAGGAAGCAATGTCACATGTTTGAGGCGTGTCCTGGGAAAACCGGGCTAAATGCACAGACTAAACCGGGACGACATTTTCCGCTTTTATGGTATTTTCTATTTCAAGGAAGTCTTTTCTAAACACAAATCCACTGTACGTGGAAAGTGCCGTCCTGGATTAGCTAATCCTGGACGTCACTTTACGCACATGCATTAAGTTAAGTTTTCCCACGACACGCCTCATTTGTACTCAACAATACAGTTACCATAAGACAGTGTTTTGCGCCTCACTCCGGTTTTATTTGTTGTGCTTATGGACACTGTGTGTTTATATATTCGTTGTAAATGATTTTGTAGTTGCTATGATATAGGTTACACCACAGTTATACAAGTGATATATCGTGTGAATAAACGCATAATCCCAACGACTGTAAACCCATGACTATTGTCTAAACAAATACGTTATTATTCGTACATGCCGATACAAGGTTTCGGTTAAAGCAATTGTATTGCTTTAAAGTAAGTTAACACGTTTACAAATAAGCTACATCCTAGGCTGATTAAACATTTTTTTTATTAATATGATCTACTATCATCTACAAATACATGCAGTATCAATAACAATATATTAGCTTGAATCACTGTTCAATTGTCAAACAATAATGCTATATTAAATGACAGTACATGCATTACAATCCTCGTGAGACAATGATTTATGCAACTGCATTTACGCGACTCTTGTATGTACATGTATATTGCCAAATGAATTACTATTTTTGATATTTGATACTCAAGCGATCAAACGTTGAAAATAAAGCTGTCTGAGCGTTGGACGTTGTATTCTGATTTTGCTAAAGAAGACTGACATATTTATTATAAAATGTTGAACATTCTTCACTAAGTGGTTTAAAGATACTATTGTATGCAGACGTCTTCTGCTTTTATAACCAATTTGGAGATTTCTGTCTCACTAAATATATGACTTCTACTTTGTGGTATACATTTTGTTTTACATAAGTGTCAATTGGATAGTTAATTGTTCAGTATAGTATGCATTCTCTTGATACATTGCACTTTAAAAATACATTTAAGCAGTTAGTATGATCCTTGAGGATTATCTCCTTTTTCATTATGAATAACCTTCAACATATAAGGCACCAGGGCTTGATATTTCCAGTATATTTTGTCCAAGTAACTGGGTTTATGCAAACGTTCATTTTTATTCATACAAACATTATTTAAACAATATTTTACAGTAACTTTGTTGGGTTTCTGCTCCATTTTGATGAAAAATGTTAAAAATACACACCCAGCAAAATTTATTAACGCACGCATATTTTTATATATTTTTTAAATCTGCCTTCCTTTACTCATCTGTTTGAAGAACAAAACAGGTAAACAAGAGTGGAATGGTGTCCAGAAGCGCTCACTTGCGTATTGGCTTTGACTGAGCTCAGCTCTGACATTTAAAGGTCATCATCTACAAATTTACCGGTTCAGACAAAAAACTAAAATATTTATAAAACCTCAGTTTGTTTTTTGAAAATAATAAAATTGCAAGTTTCACCAAAACTTCTTGGAATTCATATTGGTAGACATTTAAATTGAAAAGCCCACGTTGATAAAATTTGTTTAAAGCTTGTTTCCAAACTATCGCTGTTTAGGCGCATACACTATTTTCTAACTTCAGAAATGAAACTTATGTTCTATAATGCTTATATAACACCAGTTTTTGATTATGGATGTGTAACATGGCAAATGGCCAATTCGTGCGATATACAAAGAATATCGAAACTGCACAGAAGATTTGCAACAGTAATCTTAAGAGATGATTTATATATAATAGCATGAATGAATTAAAACATGCTTTATTTCGTCTTCTTAGCTTAAAACACTGGGCCTAAAATACTGTTATGGTATCATTAAACTTGTGCACGAACAAAACCGAGTATGAATAAAGGAAACAATTCAAGCGCGTAATGTATGCTAATAGTGTTTACGAGTATCAGGTTAATGTTGGCGAGCTATACTAACGTAAATAAATCACGTTTTTTTTTAAACCAAACAAAAGCCTTACAAACATTTTATTTCTTTCCCACTTCAGTTGATGATTTTCCATTTACGTCACTACATTTTCTATATATTTTGTTGGTATATGCATATAATCTGTACCTTTTAAGAATTAAAGTGGCTTGCATTTACAAAAATTTAAGCTTACGTAACTTTTCCGTCTAAATATTTGCCTAAATAATGCATTTTACGATTGAAGATATACATTTTTGAGAAACGGTAGTCAAATCTTTATTGAATTACTTCCCTTTATATTAGAAGTGTATTTCAAATAATAGACCTTACTATAGTGATATGCATAGATATTTATTGTATTATTTTATTTCAATAAATTCAAAGTAAATGTTTGAAATGTTTTATTACAAAACACATAACAAACCTGTTTACAAATCAAGTCAATGCTTTTATTGCATTGAGAGTTACGTGTATACTGCATACATGTGATAAATTAAACGTAAAAGTCATCAGTGAAACCAGGTTGCCTTAAATATCTAATCTACAATTACTAGTTATATGTAAACTATATGCATTAAATTTCCGCAATTTTGACTCCGTGGTCACATTTCAGATTTTGTATGTATATAATTTGTCAGCAAAAAAATTACCCCACGAGGATCTAATGGTTATTAAACACTCTTGTTTGTTTGAACATACGTGCAGTCAACTTGTATGGACTGAAACTCACTAACTGGTTTTTTAACATTTCTGCATCAAGCTGTGGACTTTTTCGAAAATCTGCTTGTATATTCTCAAAGATTTTGCAAGTATTGCAATGATTGTATAATGTAAATACATTCGTGTCCTTTTTCAATTTTGAAGATGCACCGGATGTAAAACTATCCATATCGTCTACAAATCCAACAGAAGGGCAGCCATTAGAACTGACATGTGAGGCATCTGGAGTGCCAGCCATGTACACGTTTACAGCACTGACCCAAACATATGGTGGGGTGCAGATTGTAAACCCACATATCAACCTAACCGGCACTGCTTCTACGTCAACTCGCATCATACACATTTCCTCATTACGACTGGATGATACGGGTACATATACGTTTTTCTGTACAAAATGGCATCCAAGATATCAGAGGGAATCTAGAACAGACTGCCTCTACAGTAGTCAAAGTTAGAGGTAACTAAAATGAAAAGTATATTTTTCTGAAATCGATTGAATGATATAAATTGGCAAACCTGCGTTTATTTAAAGACATTTAAAACATGTGTTCGCAAGATGTATCAATGTTTGTTTGTTACTGGAAACGACAAACAATGATGTGGTATATAGAATATTCGAACCTACCGGTTGCATTAAAATACCTTATATACAGTAGAACCTGTCTAAACCAAACGGCCTCGGGACAGGGCCGATCGTTCGGTTTTCAGAGGTGTTCGGTTTACCCAGGTTTTTCTGTTTTTTTAATGTATGATCTATTTTATATGTTAATTTGAGTACATAATAAAATAAAAACATGTTAATGTTAATACCTTTTTTAGCTCGACTTTTCGAAGAATAGGTGAGCTTTCCTAGTACCCCCCGCCCGCGTCCACGTCTGAGTTTGGTTAAAGTTTTTATTCAAAAGACTTGTAACTTCAAAACTACATATTCACTTGAAACTTGGAATATACCGTTGTCATCAACTCCAGTGTCAGGGGCAACATTCCCCATAACTCTGTGTTGTAATTGGAAAAGGGTTATGCCCGTTTTTCACATAGATTTTCTGGTTAAAGTTTATATTCAAAAGTTTTGTAACTTCAAAACTACATAAGTTATTTAAAAAAAAAATTGAAACTTGTAACTAACTTTTGTCATCAACTCCAGTATCAAGGGCAACATTCCGTATAACTCTGTTTTGCATTTGACAGAGTTATGCACCTTTTTCACATAGATTTTCTGGTTAAAGTTAATATTCAAAAGTTGTGTAACTTCAATATTACAAAAGCTATTCACTTGAAACTTGGAATATACTTTTATCATCAACTCCAGTATCAGGATAAACATTCCTCATTACTCTATTTCGTTTTTTGATAGAGTTATGTCCATTTTGTCACATAGATTTTCTGTTTAAAGTTTATATTCAAAAGTTTTGTAACTTCAAAACTACACAAGTTTCACTTGAAACTTGGAACTAACCTTTATCATCAACTCTAGTACCAGGGGCAACTTTACCCATAACTCTATTTTGTATTTTGACAGTGTTATGCCCCCTGTTCACTTACATTTTCTGGTTGAAGTTTATATTCAAAAGTTGTGTTACTTCAAAACTGCATAAGTTATTCACTTGAAACCTGGACCTAACCTTTATCATCAACTCTAGTATCAGGGGCAACATTACCCATAACTCTGTTTTGCATTTTGACAGAGTTAGCCTACTTTTTTCATAGACTTTGTGGTTAAAGTTTTTGTTCCAAAAATTTATAAACCATACAAGGCTTCACTTAAAAATATTGTATTTTAAAAATGTATGCACTTTCACTATCCAAAATATGTACCAACTGAAATACTTCGAATATTCGAGCGCGCTGTCCTCTGACAGCTCTTGTTAATGTTTATTGTTTGTTTCATTTGCAAGTACACATTTTACATGTGTATATAGAACAGCACTCAAATGTTTTAATCAAACAAGTTCATGTATTCAATGAACAACTTATTTACATATGTTTAATGACCAATTGTTGACTGCTTTGATTAGTTTAAACATATTTAGTTTAGCTCGATTGTAGCGCAAGCCTTAGGCTGATGGAGATTAGTGATCGAAATATTGCCATAATTTACTACATGCATACGTATACATTAATAACAATGTTGTGAAGCATAAAATCTTTACACGGAACGTAAATTTTAACATAAAACACGACCGACTAATATGTTTTACACAAGTTGACTTGTTGTATGCACTAACCAGCTAATCGCTAATTGCACCACTGCCCCGTTATCACCATGGCGTTTATGCCCTTTGTGTGTAAAAGTGTCACCAATTATCGGGTTCACGCTTCCGTGGTATCGCGAAGTGACACCTGACAGGATACACCGTTCGGTTTATTCAGGTTTTTTAATGTTGAATGAGATCAAATTTGTGATAAAATCGTCCGGTATTTGGTTTGGACAGGGTTCTGTTTATTCTGGTTTTTTTATATATAAAATAAGAAGGAAACAAATCGGGACCGACACAGCCTTTCGGTTTTGACAGGGATTCGGTTTTCACAGGGTTCGGTTTGGACAGGTTTCACTGTACAGCATTCTTTACTAATCAGATTTTTGATGAATATTTTATTTGAACTTGCTTAGATTTATGTTCAGTCCTTACCCTTTTTCTGGATAACTTATTTTTTCAATTCAATGAGAAAATATTTAAACAAATTATTTATGTGCCAATGGGTACTAACTATGCACCGCTTATAGCTGATCTATTTCTATATTGCTATGAACTGGAATTTATGCTAGGTTTATCAAACGATAAACAATTAAATTTGATTCAATGCTTTAATCAAACTAGTAGATATATTGATGCTATATTAAACATAGATAACCCTTTCTTTGAACAAAATATCCAAAACATTTACCCTTAAGAACTTTCCTTAAATAAATCGTGTTCATCGTATACAGATGCTGCATTCCTAGACTTGCATCTTACTATTACTAACACTATAGTTAAAACCAGTCTATATGACAAGCGCGATGATTTTAATTTCGGAATTGTTAATTTCCCTTTCTTGGATGGTAATATTCCTAGAGGTCCTTCCTATGGTATATTCATTTCGCAGTTAATTCGATATGCAAAAGCTTGCTCATGAGTTAAAGATTTAAACGGCCGCAACCTTACACTGACTAAGAAATTATTAAAACAAGGTTTTTATATCATGATTTACGCAATTAGTTTGCTAAATTCTATAGAAAATATAATGCCTTAGTTTCTAAATACAATGTTTCTTTGAAATGCTTCTTATCTAACGGAATATCCCACCCATCATTTTACAGTGATGTTTTGAAACGAGTTCGCAAATGTAAATATGTTAAGGTGAATGCTAAACGTATACGTAATAATTCAATAAACTCTTTCTTACCAAAAGAATAAAATACACTTATATTAAAAGCACATGCTTATTAGTTTTCAATACTGAATATTTTTCATCGTTACAAATTTGGTCGTTTTAAATGGTGGATAAGTAGCTTTAACTTCTTTGCGTTTAAAAGTTATGACGTCAGTGTGTGCATTGCGCGTTCTAAATTACGTCATAATTTAAATATGTTTACTGTCTCAGTGACGTAGCGTAAGATTAGCTAGGATACAGAGTACCCTTTTATTTAATATTTTACAGCATTTCTGATTTATACACTAGTTTCAACATCCACGTCCATTCAGTTAAATACATGTTTTTCAATTTGGCTTAGCAGGAAGATGTAGAATAATATATTAAATGTTATTCAGTTTAAAATAAACATATACAACAAAGCTATGTAATCTGGCTTTTTACACCCAACATTACGGCTTCTTCCTGACGATGATCTGAAAATTGAACTATATGATGCTATGTCTTTATAGCATTTTATAACAAGACTATATGATACTTGTTGTTTGTTTCATTTCATCGTGCGTCAGAAAGTTGCAATTCTGCTGCTGTGGTTTTCATCTAGCCATTGAGTAATTAAATGGTAATTAAATTGAATAATATTCTCGTTTATTGCTGTTTAATTTGGATTGCGATGCTATGAGGTACATTTTTATTTACACTTACATGTTTTGTGTATAATTCTGGACCAAGTATGAGGTTCGTGCGCACATAAACCGGTTTAAACCCCCAATGCTTTGCATTGACCGTTCCAAGGCCCCAGTTTCATTTATGTGTGTTTTGTGTTTGTTATGTGTTTTTGTGTTGTCCTGTGTATTGTTTTTGGCAATTGGTCACTTGCCATAAATAAAAGACCTCGGGCTGCTAATAAGAGTTATCTACTGCTGTCGCAGCTGGAGTTTCGCTTTGTTTTTATTTATATTTTGCATATAAGATGTTAAATGATAATTGAAAAAAAAACACTTTAAAATATGTATATTATTTTAATATATATATATTAAATGTTATTATACATATCAAGCATTACACTAGTTGATCTGAAACATTCAGACGCTCACACTATAATATCTACTATGTACAGACACCACTATATTCATGCATCGCAATGTATAGTATTGCTTGTGAGAATAACCGTTCTGTTTTCACATATTGTTCATACTTATATACTTATTTGCTAATGCATATTATATATTTTTCGTGTCAATATAGATGAAAACACATTGTTTTTAAATATAGAAATACATAAACAGACACATATACTATCATTTAGTTATAGTTCAATCTTTATTTATTAGTTTGAAACAAAAAAACTGACCAAACTCAAGAGAAAGTTACCATGCAACTAACTGTCAAAATACCACTGTATTGTGGCTGTCATCTTGGAATCACCGTCCTATTTTCGTGATAGAAAGTGAAGGTCAATATGTTGCATAATTTTTTAAAATGTTTTCACTAAATGTTTAGTATCTAAAAACAGCAATTTCTTAATCAGCAAATGATGTATGCAATATAGATGAAAATCATTAATTATTGTTTTTAACTATTTTAATCCGAACTTTGTGCCACAAAGACTGGAAATGTAACATGTTGCCTAATCAAATTAAAGTTGGTCAGCTGATATTCACGTGACATGCTATGGCGGGAATCAATGACGGTCTCTATGGCATTTTTCTGTTAGGAATAGACATTATTAACACGTCCTGCCTCTTCCTGTCTCACACAACATTGTAAACAAAAACATTCCGAAAATACGACGGCCAACTAGGATATATTTTTTATCAAGTAGAATACATAGATAGTACTAGGTTAGTGTGGAATACAGATACGTTTATTTAGCGAGACTTAGACAACCTAAACCACGAGCCTTGGCGTTGAACCGAGTATACCAGGTTGAAATTAGCTTCAAACTGGTATTTCCAATTTAAAAATACCGCGGCTAACCCCAATCTAAGCACCTGATTCAATTGTGCGCCTGCTCGACGCGACAAACTAAACATTTCTCAATATAAACGGCGCTATTTTAAATTAATCGATGAGTTATAGCGTCTGCAGACACTGTATAATTTTAGGACAATAAAAATGACGAACATCATATTCAATATTTTTGTTCAGGTAAATACAAATAAGTGTTTAATTTTAATGTGTCTTTACATGTATGTAAAAGCATCATATACGTCTGACAATTTTCTGTGTAAAAAGAAATGTCATTCTATTATAGCAACATTTCTTTCTTTTGAAATAAAGAAATTGCAATTATTGACAATATTGCATACACAAATATATGTGAATTAATTACGAGAACATGTTAGTGTAAAAAATGATTGAGTAACCATGTCAAGCCAATTCATAATGGCTGTCTTAAACCATATGTGTGTGAGGAATGCATTGCTACTAATTCTTAGTTGCGGAAATATCAAGTGCACCATAAGGCATCCAGCTGGAACTATAGTTTGTGCTAAAAGGCGTTCTATCTAAAGTCTGCAGGACCAAATTCTCACATTCTGTCTACAAATTGTACCGATGCACATGTGGGAAATCCTACGTCTACAGTCAGGGACTAAATTATCATTAGGCAACATGAAGTGGCGCAAAACAAGTTGAGCAATACTTTCAGTAGTTGAGTTTTCAGTTTTAAACGTGTTAAAAAGTATGTTCAGTTTTATCAGCTTGACTATTCGGGCGAGTAGGTGAGTTTACCTACTCGTCCCGGCGTCGGCGTCTGAATTTGGTTACCTTTTTTTTTAAGTATTGTTACTTCAAAACTACAGATTCACATGAAACTTGGAATACAACTTTGTCATCAAATCCAGCAATGGGAGATACATTCCACATAACTCTATTTTGTTTTTTGATAGAGTCATGTCCCTTTATACATCGAATTTCAGGTTAAAGTCTGTATTCAAACGACGTTTGACTACATAAGTTATTCACTTGAAACTTAGACTGTCATCAGCTCAGAAATGCATACAACAGTCGTCATAATTATATTTTGTATTTTGACACAGTTATGCCCCCTTGTCACATAGATTAAAGGTTTAATTTTTTATTCGGAAGTCTTATAATTACAAAACAATGTAAGGTCTTTACTTGAAACTTAATATGTATGTATTGGTCATTAACTCCAGGATCACGTGCAACACTCCCCATAACCTTGTTTATATTTTGACAGAGTTATGCCCATTTTGAATAAGACGTTCAAGATAAAGTTTTGATCATATCATTTCAAACTGCATAAGCTATTCACTTACAGTTTGGAATATAGCATTGACATCAAATAATATATAACATACAAACTTGCTCATAACTCTGTTTTTATATTTTCGCAGATACTCATTAAAATAGCTTAGAGTTTACTATATATGCTGTCCAGTTTAGTTTGCTAGAGATTTTACCAGGGTACCACTGTTGTGTATCTCTAAGTTACTAGCTTTATTTATAAACAAGTAAATGTTTCCAGATTTCTTTCTTCTGTCCAATTGCAAATAAATGCAACAACTGAACTACCTAAAATAATACAGCACATTCCTCTGACAGTTCTTTGTTTTCATTTCTAAATAGTGTTATATTTCTTTTTTAAATGGGCATATCGACGGTATTTTGCATACATATAGACATAAATTAATACAAGACCATTTGCCCTTTTTCTGCTTACAAAAACACGAATTTACAAAGACAAAAATAAGTTTGAAATACATGGTTTCAGTAGGATTCGAATTCACGCCTACAGAATCGCGCTCGATAATAAAAACTTCCAAACAATATACAATGCAAACCAATGGCGCGTATGGGCGTAACGGTACATGTACTACATTACTGACATTTTCAAAGTCCCATAACTCCAAGAAAAATCATTGGAGCGGAACATCCTCCTAATATGCACACCTCCCCTCAGCAAAGAAGCTTCATTTCATTGAAATCTGGCCAGTATTTGCTGAGAAATAGCACGGACAAGAATTGCGCATTATATAATATATTTCAGAAATTTTCAAAGTCCAATAAATCTGTGAAAAATCATTGGAGCGGAACGTCCTGGTAATATGCAAAACTCCTCTTGGTAATGAAGCTTCCCCTCGAGTTGTGTTGAAATCCAGCCAGTAGTTGCTGAAAAATAGCTGACCAAGCAAGTCAATAATAATTGTGCACTATATACTAATTTCAGAAATATTCAAAGTCCCATAACTCTAAGAAAAATCATTGTAGCGGAACGTTCTAGTAGTATGCACACCTCCTCTCGAAAATGAAGCTTTCTATAAAGTTTTGTTGAGTTCCAGCCATTAGTTGCTAAGGAATAGCCCGGACAAGCAAGTCTAGAATTGTGTACGATATACTTTGAAGTCCCATAACTCAGGAAAAAATCGTTGAAGCGGAACTTACTGGTATTATGCACACCTTCTCTTGGTAATGAAGCTTTCTATAAAGTTTCGTTGACTTCCAGCCAGTAGTTGCTGAGAAATGGCCCGGACAAGAAAGTGGGACGGAAGGACGGACGAGCGGACGGACGCACAGACGGACGGACGGACAAAGCGGCAACTATGAGCTACCCCGAAATATTTCGGAGAACATAATAAATGTCAAAGTTAACAAATCTGATTTAAGACTACGGCACATTTGTTAAATCTGGCATATACCTGTAACACGTATACTAGATTCTACATTTGATTTCTTTCTTTGACAGGAACGCTTGCACGAAAGTCGAATATAAGGACGGATATAAAAACGGACTGAATGAAACCTGCTATTAGTTACGCTTACTATGTGATACGTACATGTATGTGATGCATACTCTGGTTTCTTAATAATCGATTTTTATTGTGAATAATAGAAAAGCCACATACGATAGTAATATCATGCGCACAATAATTACTGATATTATATACATCTATAGTGCATGACAATGCACTCGCTTATTTTCATACACTTAAACCATGACAGACAAGTAGTCCTTAAATACGCAATAACATGTAAACGCGCCATGTATTTATCAACGTCTATACTTCGTTTAAAACTTCCGTATTGAAAATATTAGAGACGGAAGTCATTTGAAGATGTTTGGCTTAATTAAAATATGTAATGTGTTTCGTTTATGGATTTTGTTATGGATTGCATGTACAACAGGTATTTTTAGTTTTTTAACAAAATAATATCTGTTCCTGTTTTGAGTTTGTTTTAAGTTCAAATGACTTAAGTTTTTAACAAGGATGGACATTGGAAAGTAGTTGACTTATGTCTCTTACAATATAAGATAATCAATGAATAATGTAATTAATATTGTTTTGCACGACAAGTTGTTCGAACATGCCAGTTAGGTTTAAAGCAGAGATCAATTCACCTTTGATTAGATGCCTTTCTTTAGATGTATGTTTTTAAGAAAAATATGCTTAAAAAAGTAAATTTGCAGGATTGTTTATACTTATAACAACAGAATACGTAATTTTATTATACAGCTGTTAAGATTCTTGGTGAAATACTAGTACATGCTTTATCAATCGGCAAAATACATTTCGACAGAAAACAAATCACGGATTATGCGACTCGCTATTTTTCCAAGCCCGTATTACTATACTAGATGGACTACCTTTAAATGACGTCATCATAGTAAACAAATGGAATCTGTGGCGCTAAATTAAACTAAAGCGTGACTTGAAATGCGGACACCAAATTGAATGTCTGCTACAATGTCTCCAAAATTCACGACCGACAATGGAGTTTTCAACCAACCTTAACGACAACAACATCTGTTTATTACACATAAGTCTACTAACCAGCAAAATATTGACCTGCTCTAACGCCGCCATTGAGTCCCTACAATTATCCTAAATATTCAATTATTCCGATGTAGCATCTCTATAAAAACTACTATGCCAAATTACCAACACGGAAACGAAAGAGACTTCGCAAAACAGAAAGTTACGGTGATAAAATTGTATTAACTCCACAAAAGTTAAGATTTCAATCAAATGACATGTGTTCGTTCCAGTTACTGGTTTATTAACATGATGACGTCATAAACATTATTCAAGGTTACGCGTCGTACAAAATCAAAATACGGCGTACCATTTGAGTCAGTACGACTCACTATGGTCTGCGAGCAACTTCATGTCGTGGGTACAATGTATCGAATGAGGCGGCAAATACTTTTGGAAACTCTGAGTGTTTTGTCTGACGTCGAAGTAAATGAC
Source organism: Congeria kusceri (assembly GCA_027627225.1). Lineage (NCBI taxonomy): Eukaryota > Metazoa > Mollusca > Bivalvia > Myida > Dreissenidae > Congeria > Congeria kusceri. The sequence continues at coordinate 23,239,389 of CM051030.1, forward strand.
GCCGTCATAACGTAGTGACTGTGGTCCGTACGTGCATTACAATGGTTGATGAATATGCATGTGCCGATAATGTATTGTTTGATTCGAACATTTTTTAGCCTGTATAACGGATAGATTACGCTTTGCTTTGTACTTGTGTATTTTTTATGGACGTATAATACATATTATTGAACATGTGACTAAATTCCGGGTAATTCTGGATCATCCCTCGTAGCAATGAGTTACTAGACCCAATAAACATATACATTACTACTAGTATTTGATTTCATAGAACAGAGCATGTACGCAAACATGGTGTCAACTCAGGGCATGTGGTTTTGTCGTTAAATTCGGTCTACAAGGCGCTTAGTGCTCAGTTTTTGAAGTCAGTATTGTTGCTGCTGGCCTTGTTCAAAAGGAATATTCGGCCAAGTCATTTAGACCAAATGGTGCTACTGTTGCAATTGACAACGATGGAAAACCGAAATTGTGTTTTTGATCATTATGTATATTCTCGGAAACCTACTAAGTATTCTGATAATATTGTTCAATAGGCAACTGTGACTAGTGTATGCACTCTTAAGAAAGTGTTTCTAGTCGAATATTAAAATACTATTTTAGTATTTTACTAACTTTCATTATTACTGGTAGCTATTGTGTTCAGGACTGTATTTACTCAGTTACATATATTTGACAATTTTGGTTTTTAATTTGTCTCACTATTTTAGGCATTATATTCTGTTTAATAAACTGTTTGTCGATTTGTCATTTGTGTCGTACGTTAGTTTATATCAAACCATATTCAGTGCAAATAATAAGACACATACAAGTATATTGGTTACATAGCAACAGCAACTGCTACACCCATAGGCACTTCCAACTAGACCTTTTTTGATTAGGTTTTTCTCAACAATGACAAGTAGCATCGGTTTCAAATTTTGCACATCCCTATCACTCATAATTTCCAATACAGGTATGATAAAAATCGAACGGTTCAGTGATAATTGATATTTCCTCGTAATGTCGGTAGTCAAATCTAATAATTGCACGCGAAAGTCGTGGTGAATGTAAAAATCGATGCAGCTTATAATCAAAGTGTTTAACAAAGACACTCCAACCAAAAAAAACATTTAACATCAATTTTTTTACGCATAACACCATCCCACAATGAAGAATAGATGTTTCTAAAATGTCAATCTTATGCAAATTAATATACAATGTTATCCAATCATTGCATTTGGATATCACGTGATTAACTTTTAACATTTTTTATACAAAGAAGCACGTTGAAAGCTTCTTATCTGTTTGTGATATTTGATTAATGTAAATACATCAGTTTACGATAGTTAGGGAGGAGTTTAAAATGTCAATTTCTTCAATAGCTACAGAGTTATTGCCCTTTGGTTAATTTTCTTGGGCTGAGCATAACTCCATTAGTATTGAAGGGATTCAAATGAAACTTCACATAATGATAGAGGACAATGAGAGAAAGTGCAGAGCACACGGACCATAACACGTTCTTCAATATTTACGGAAGTTTTGCCCTTTGTTAATTTTTATTGTGCGGGGCATATCTCCATTAGTATTGAAGATATTCAAATAAATCTTCATATAATGATAGAGGACAATGAGAGGAAGTGCAGTATGCAAGGGCTACAACACTTTATTCAATATATACAGAGTTATTGCCTTTTGTTTTATTTTCTTGTGCAACGCACAACTCCATTAATAATGAAGGGATTCAAATGAAACTTCATATAATTATAGAGGACAATGAGAGGAAGTGCACAAGAACCACAACTCTTCAATATTTATGGAATTATTTCCCTTTGTTTTTTTTTCTTGTGCGAAGCATTAATTTTCTTGTGCGGAGCATTCTAGCATTAGTATTGGAGGGATTCGAATGAAAGTTTACAGAATGATAGCGATCAATGAGAGGATCTGCAGATTACAAGGACAATAACGATTTCTTCAATATTACCAACTTTCTTAAATTTTCTTGGACAAGCATTACTCCATTAGTATTGAAGGGATTGAAATGAAACTACATATACTGATAGAGGACAATAAGAGGAAGTCCAGAGTACAACTCTTTCTTCAATATTTATGGAGTCATTGCCCTTTGTTTAATTTTTGTGCAGAGCATAACTACATGAGTATTGAAGGGATTTTTAATAAATCCACATATATTGATAGAGGACGTTGAGAGGAAGTGCAGAATACCAGGACCATAACTCATTCTTCAATATTAACGGAGTTACTGCCCTTTTTGCAGATAATTACTTCCTTAGTATTGAAGGAATTTAATATAACATCAAATATATCATTAAGAGAACATTGAGAGGAAAGGCAGAATACAAGGACCATAACTTATTCTTCAATATTTATGGAGTTATTGCCCTTAAGTTAATTTTATTGTGTAGTGCATAACTAGATTAGTATAGAAGTGATTTAAAATAAAACCACGTATATTGATGGAGGATGTTGAGAGAAAGTGCAGAATACAATGACCATAACTCGTTTGTAGGAAGCGTCATTTTTGCCAACATGTAACTGCTATTGTTTTGCCTTCCTCTGACAAGCATATGCTTCGGGGGTATACGCCACATCCTCTGACAAGCCTTGTTGCTATAATGTCTCGTTTGGATTCCATAGCAACCATTTCTTTATTATTATTGTCTTTGTCCGAAATATTTGTACATTCGAAGTTGGTTACTTAGGTATGGCAGTCAGTAAATATATATTATATTAATAACTTGTCCTCGTCATTCTAGATTATGTTAAGTATGCATGACAAACATTAAAATCTGTGTGAAATGTGAAAATCTGTTGTTATGGTGGTGTTACTTAAACTACTCATTCTTGCTCAAAATGCATGACTGAGAAAAAAGGAAGCCATTTCCAGTTTCCACACATCTCAGTGTACTAAAAACTGCCAATAACTCATTTTCGCCAACATACCGCATTTATTCCAAAAATCTCATGGGCTGACACAAATAATCTTCATCCAATTTTGGATGAGCAACGTGTGATGGCAGTGGTCACAGCAGCGCAGCAGGGGAGACTGTGATAAGTTTGCTTTCCATTACATGATCGATAAACATGGGAGCAGGCGAAACATACGGTGGCATAGACGTGACATGTAAGAAAAATAATTTACTTAACTCGTGGCCACGATATAATTAGCTAATAAGAAATCCAGTTATTTGGCTGAACACATTTACTAGAAGTTGCAGCTCAGATAGGAATGATCTTGTTTTAAGTTATTTCCTCGAGGGGCTAATGTAACTTGTGGCCATGAACTGAATTATTTTTCTCACATGTCACGTCTTGCCACCGTAGTACGAGAACCCAACATTTTGACACAATATCATTTTACATTAAATTTAGTGGATACTGATTTGTGCATTTTTATGTAACAAATGATTGTTTGAACCAGTGTGCCATTTATTGTTGTTGTTTTTTTTGTATAAATAGTGTCCATGAAAGAAGGCATACATTAGAAACTAATACAGGGGAAAATATAGTGTCAAAATTATTGTGACATTTAAGCAGCATCACACTTGTTATTTAGGTATATATGCAGCTTTAATTACATGTATTTTTATTGTTGTTTGTATTACGGTATAAACATATTGCAATGGCTGCATTAGTATATTGCACATATTTACGAACTTTTGTAAATCACACATCATAAAAGAACGTATTCAAATTTATATTACATTACTTTTAAAAAACATTAAATGCATATTTTAATTATGAACTAAACCTAGGTGTAAACGATAGTGTAGTGTGTTTTATAAGAGTGGCTAATTGCCTGTTCTACAATTAGACCTGTATCCAATCGTTACGCAGTGCTATGCATGTTTATTTCTCGCATGTTTGTTGTAAAATCGTTAATGTGTGAAATTTGACATACATAAATTATGTTACTCTTAATTTTAGAATTGTTGACAATTACAGGAATGATATTTCCATACATGTTTGTTTATGCCAAGACTGTATTTCATTTCTGTTTCAGTCGCCCAGGAGGTGACTCTGTCTGGGAATGGCACGTCTACATCAGGAGCCGCTGTGGCTCAGGAGAGTGCACTCGCCTTGACGTGTACTACATCACAGAATGCCATTACCATTGCATGGTGGAAGAAGGAGAGCTCAGGATCACAGTTCAATCGATTGTTTTACATAGCCTTCCAGTCGTCTGGTAATTGTGGGTTTGATGGAAACATACCAGCAGGACTCACATGTTCCTGTATCAGTTCCCGTGTATATACGTGTACCATTGGGGCAATACAGTCTGGTGATCATGGCGATACCTGGAGATGTGAGGCAGATATAAACAACGTAGTGTATCTGGGAAACACAGTGCAGATCAGTGTACTAGGTAGGTTGCCGATAATTAGTGTTTTGTTAGTCCCCTCCACCATCAATGATGAGTACTTGTCAAGATAATTTTATTGCGATCTTAATATTATATATATTAAATTAATGTATATATTATATTTACCATATATAGATTTCCTTGAAATGAGTAAGTAAATAAATACACGAAAGAACATTTTTTAACACATTATATTGCCGTTAAATGTGTATGCACGTCCTATTTTTCCAAATAGCAGAATGTAAACACAGGTCACATGATGGTGTCTGGTCAGGATGTGGGGGGGGGGGAGTGGCGGGCAAACTAATTGTATTTTGGAGTTTCTTATTCTCCACCCCATAGCCAAACATTTTTGTCTCAATCCCCTCAATGGGGGATGCTTAATTGGTGTATCAAACGGCCCAGGGGCCAATATAACCGGGATCTAAAATCCAAACAAAGTCTATTACCCGGGACCGGAATCATTCAGCGTGTCAAATTCCTGCCTGTCAGGAATTGCTTTCAGTCTAAAGTCCCAGGGGAAAATATTGATAGGGGCATAATTGATAGGATTTTTAACACCATTGGTGACAGGTAAATGCAAACTATGGCTTCACCTGCCACACTTGTCACTAATTGGTTGTAAAATGAAGCCTTGCCAAGAATGGAAACTTGTTGTCTGTGTTGAGTTTTGTGTTGACTGACTTGGCATATTAGGATAACACTGGCTAGTTTGTCAGACATTAGATAAAAGTTTATACTCTTCGTAATTTTTAAACCTGTCAGGTTTTGTTATGATCATATTGTGACTAAAGATGTACATAATAACTACAGCAACTGTTTTCTGGAATCTTATATAAATTGACCTCCTATCCTATATAAATGTTATGTCAGGAATTGCATAACCTTCTAAATCTGACCAAAAACTGACCCAATATCAAGTCTTCTGTGGGCGATGTTCATATGGGAGAGAATACCAGTGCACTGAGATAATCAAAGCTATGAAGGCACTGCAGTTGTTCGTTGCGTTTAAATTAAACAGAACACATTTGAAAAATTACGGAGATTGTGTTTAAACGAAAATCTGTCTAAAGTTTGAATATTAGAAATCAAGAATACAAATCAGTTACTATTATAACATTCATTTGAACTAGTAGTTAGTGAAAATGTTAGTGCACTGTTCAATATCAAAGAGTCCGATGGATCTTATCGACCCATTCAAATAACTTAGTATAATGGGTACTTAAGAACCGTTATTGTGTGTTTTGTAACATGTTTTGCAAATATATTGAAAATACTATAATATTAAAATTGTATATAAGAACCAGCAAATACAATTAAATTGTATGGCGTCCCCTAAATGGCCATATAATAACTTAAAATGAAAACCCTGACGCGTTATCATGGCCAATCTGGGCAATAAGAGAGGTATTCCATATCAAATGTCACCTTAATTACAGTAGTTATTAACTTATAAATGGTTTATTGGTAGAATATGATAGTTGCGGTGATAGCTCGTTCAATGTTCTTATGTGAATAAAATAAAAATAACTGAATTTAAATTCTGGTTAAGAATCCAGAACCAGCAAACACGACGTGTTACACATGATACTATGTTCTTTCCAAAAAGTCAAACATTAAACGAAAATATTCGTATAACTTCATTAAGTTGAATCATGCATTCCGTTTATTACTATAATATTTGTGTCAACATTATAAATATAACTTGAACAAAGAAATTCCTTGGCGGTTTATAATCTTCAAAATGCGACGTTAGAATAGATATTGACACGTAATAAAATCAGACTTTAAAATATATCACCACTGTGTAATTAGGTTAATTTTTGTTTCTCAATAATGCAGTTTTGAATTGTATCTGTTGTTCAATGTGCAGCTGATGAATTATTGAGGTCCATTGTATAACGTTCCCCACTAACAGGTGTGAAAACTAGACAGCCGCTTACAGCAGCTAACAATACTATGTACGAATTAAATATATAAGGCCTGTAAAAACAACTTTTGATTGAAAATGAAAAATATTGTCGCACAGGAAACCTGATGAGCCAAATTCTTTGTAAACTCAATTTAAACCCTAAAAACAAACACTATGCTAAATATTAAAAATATTTAACGTTATTATGAATGCAACGACAGTGTTACAAGCTTTTCAACCCTAATAGCAAAGGTGTTGTGCAATAATGTTTGGTAATGTTTCAAAATGCTTATTGGAAGTTACTCACAGAATATTATTTTTTTGAAATGTCCTCTTTCAATTAATAAAGCATCTAGAGTAGCAAACACTTATATTCTGTTAAACAAAAATAAAATAAATAAAAATCAGAACAAAAAATTCTGCCTCTCATGGGATCGAACCTCGACAACTGGCGTGAGAGTCTTAACGCGTTAACCACTCGGCCATAGAGTCTGTTCCCAATTCCGGTGTAATTTTCTGATATGCTTAATGGAGTGTAACCAAACGCTATTTCTAGTATATTTATCATTGGGTGACCCTTTTTCAAAGTTGTTCAAATCGTTACGGTCCGCTGAAAGAGCTAAACATATATTTTAAAAGTGTATTTTGAAAAACCTTCTACTCTCAAACCGCAGGGCCCAGATGTTTCGTATTTGGTATGTTACATCCTATAGTGGTCCTCTACAAAGATTGTTCAAATTATGCCCCTGGGACTTAAACGGGCCACGCCCCGGTGGTCACATGATTTATATAAAAAAATGTAGCAAAATGACTTAAAAATCTCCTCTGAAACCACACGGCCAAGGGGTTTCATATTTGTTATGTAACATCCTATAGTGGTCCTCTACAAAGATTGTTCAAATTATGCCCTTGGGGTCAGAACTGGCCACGCCCCGGGGGTCACATGGTTTATATAAAATGCATAACAAAATTACTTTAAAAATCTTCTTCTCTCAAACTGCAAGGCCCAGTGGTTTCATATTTGGTATGTAACATCCTTAAGAGGGCCTCAACAAAGTTTGTTCAAATTATGACCCTGTGGTCAAAATGGGCCACGCCCCGGGGGTAACATAGTTTATATAGAATATATAGAAGAATGAATTAAAAAATCTTTTCCTCTAAAACCGCAAGGCCCAGAGGTTTCATATTTGGTATGTAACATCCTATAGTCATCCCCTACTAAAATTGTTAAAATTATTCCCCTGCGGTAAAAAATGGCCACGCCCCGAAGGTCACATGTTTTATATAGAATAAATAGCAAAATGACTTTAAAAATTTTCTCCTCTGAAACCACAAGGCGCAGAGGTTTTATATTTGGTATGTAGCATCGTATAGTGGTCCTCTACAAAGATTGTTCAAATTATACCCCTTGGGTCAAAACTGGCCACGCCCCTGGGTTCACATGATTTATATAGAATATATAGCAAAATGACTTTAAATAAAAAAAAATCTTCTCTGTAACCGCAAGGCCCAGAGGGTTCATATTTGGTATGTAACATACTTTTGTGGTCCTTCACACATTTTGTTATAATTATTCCACTGGGGTCAAAGCGGGCTACGCCCCGGGGATCACATGGTTTATATAGAATATATAGCAAAAGGACTTTAAAAAATCTTCTCCTCTAAAACTGCAAGGCACAGAAGTTTCATATTTGGTATGAAACATCCTTTTGTGGTCCTTTCCAAAGTTTGTTCAAATTTTGCCCCTGGTGTGAAAACGGGCCACTCCCCGGGGTTAATATTGTTTATGTAGAATTTTATATAATGCAAAATGACTTTAAAAATCCTCTCCTCTGAAACCAATAGGACCAAAGGTTTCATATTTGGTATGTAACATCCGATAGTGATCCTCTACAGAGATTGTTCAAATTATTTCCCTGGGGTCAAAACTGGCTACGCCCCGGGGGTCACATTTTCTATATAGAATATATGGCAAAATGACTTTAAATATCTTCTCCTCTAAACCACAAGGCCCAGAGGTTTCATATTTAGTATGTAACATCCTATAGTGGTCCTCTACAAAGGTGTTTCAAATTATGCCCCTGGGGTTAAAACTGACCAGGCCCCGGGGGTCACATATTTTATATATAATATAAAGCAAAATTACTTTAAAAATCTTCTTCTCTGAAACCGCAAGGCCCAGAGGTTTTATATTTGGTATGTAACATCCGTTAGTGGTCCTATACAAATTGTGTTCTAACTGACCCCCTGGGTTAAAAGCGAGATACGACCCGGGGGGCACATGGTTTATGTAAAATATTAGAAATATGACTTTACAATCCTCTCCTCTGACACCGCGAGGCCCAGAGGTTTCATATTTGGTATGCAACATCTTATAGTGGTCCACTACAAAGTTTGTCAAAATTATGCCGCTTCGGTCAGAACTGGCCAAACCCCTGGGGTCACATTGCTTATATAAACTTAAATAGCAAAATGTCTTTAAAAATCTTCTTCTCTGAAACCGCAAGGCCCAGAGGTTTCATATTTGGTATGTAACATTCTATAGTGATCATCTACAAATAGTGTTTAAATGATGCCCCTGGGGTCAAAACTGCTCATGCCCCGGGGATCACATGGTTTATATCAAATGTAATAGCAATTGTCTTTAAACATCTTCTCCTCTGAAACCGCAAGGCGCAGAGGTTTCGTATTTGGTATGTTAAATCGTCAAGTGGTCCTCTACAAAGGTTGTTCAAATAACGCCCCATGGCTCAAAACTGACCACAACCCAGGGGTCACATGGTATGTATAGACTTAAATCGCCAAATGACTTTAAATAAAGTGGGTTTGTACGATCTTATTAAATGTTCATACAAAAAAATATGAAAGTGAAATAAAACCGATAAAACGTTGATGAATAAAAAACTAGAATAAATGTTCTGAAGAACTGATATTCAAAAATCTTCGAAATTAGAGCTTTACGCGGTTAAAATACTTTGTGTATTCCAGTCGAAAACCCATTCATATACATTAAACAGGTACAATATTGGGAAAATCCCAATATTTGTTGTAAGTTGACTTTAGACATTGACAGAGCCTATCCATACAAGGCAGCGGTAATAACAATAACAAATACACTTTTCGTGAAAATGTGTATATATAACGGGATTTTGAGTGGTTGTTTAATACTTATATGAATACATTATTATATTAATATTAAACTACAATTTACAAATGCATCTTTGTATCGTTTCACACATTATTTAGTAGCCTGTTCCACAACTGTGTCAGTAACATCACATCTTTGCAGTCCTTTCGAAAACGCAATAATTCCATTATAGTGTTATAGACTCAATCTATAAAGCATTTAGTTTTGTGGTTTGGGCCTTACTATAAACGGTTCACTGCGTATAGCACATGCTAAATAAGCACGATTTATCCATGTAAATGGTGCATAATTCATTCACTATGCGGATGTTTCAAATGGTATTCAAGCGGTGTTTCACCCACAATACGATTAAACGTATTGGTATCGGCATGGCGCTAGGAACAAATTTGTTGTTATAAAGAATGATACTGAAAAAAATATTGAGTATAGTACATATAATTGATTATTTTTTAACTTTCCTCCATCATATTCGTCCTTTCATTTGTGTTGTTAAAATATGTGATGTTGAAGTATTGAGATTGTTAACGTATATACCCCCTTTAAAATTATTCTCCGCTGAACCCGCAAGGCCTGGAGGTTTCATATTTGGTATGTAACTTCCAAATAGTGGTCCTCTACAAATATTGTTCAAGTTATGCCCCTGGGGTCAAATATGGTCAAGCCCCGTAGGTCACATGTTTCATATAGACTTAAATAGCAAAATGACTTTAAAAATCTTCTCCTCTGAAACGGCAAGGCCCACAGCTATCCTATATCTGGTACGTAACATTGCATAGTGGTCCTCTCCAAAGATTGTTCAAATTATGCCACTGGGGTCAAATCTGGCCACACCCGGAGGGGTCACATGCTTTATATAGACTGAAATAGCGAAATAACTTTTAAAATCTTTACCTGAAACCGCAAGGCCCTGAGGTTTGTTCAAGATTGTTCATATTATGCCCCTGGGATAAAAATAAGCCATTCCCGAGGAATGCAAATTCCAATTGGGTTACAAGGTCTCAGGTATGCATCCTAGGGCCCTTAGGGCCCTTTACTTTATTATTATTATTACGACTGAGTGAAAACAATAAGTAATAAAATCATTCAGAGTAAAATTAAAACTTATACATTTCTAAACACTTTAACTTGCATCGACAATAAGCAAGATGAATATGCCAGGATTATAATAATTTCAGGATTCTACTGATATATTAGCTCCTGACCAATTTAAACCATTTATCAATTAATTCGAACGCTGCATACTAGACAACTTTCTTCCGCGATTTTTAGTCTCAAAATTTGATCCTACACTGAAAGCGGTGAATTACCCGACGGTTTCAGCTCACCTGAGCACTAAGTGCTCAGTGATCAATTTGTATAGGGGACCTCTCCTGCGTATGTAGTCCGTTTCGTTCTCATGATAGAGACTTCACTTTTTATCCAATCTTAACCAAACAATGCCCAGTGTATGACAATACAATCTCGAACGGGATTTTTTTTTTTTTTTTTATTGGGCTAGATCACACCAGTAACACTAGAGTTACTGCCCCTTTTTAATGCAAAAAAGAGCAAAAATGCCGTTTTCCAACGTATAGACTTTATTTTCCATCCAATCTTAACCAAACTTTCACATTTTGTGCCTGACCATCAGATCTCAGTAGACGCCATAGACGGGCCAGATCGTTTTCAAACACCGGAGTTATTGCCCTTTGTTTGGTATAAAATATACAAAAATGGACATTAATCAGGATAGAGAGTTCATTTTTCATCCAATCTTCACCAATCTATTTATCTATTTTATCTATTACCATGAGATTACAGTTGTAGTAGAATATAAGCGAGATCGGACCAGAAACTGCGGATTTTTTGCCCTTTGATTGTTAGAAAAATATGGAAAAATGGACATTATTCAGGATAGAGACTTCATTGTTCAACCAATCTTCTCCAATCTTGCACAGTTTGTCTATGACAATAAGATTAAAGCTGAAGTCGAATATAAGCAAAATCGGGCAAGAAACATCAGATTGATTGCCCTTTGTTTGTGATAAAATAAAAAAAGGGCATTATTCGGGATAGCGACTTCATTTTTCATCCAAACTTCACCAATCGTGCACAGCTTGTATATGAATGTAAGATCACAGGTGAAGTGGAATATAAGAATGATCGGGTCAGAAACACTGGAGTTATTGCCCATTGTGTATCGAGAACAAATTCAACAAGTTATCAATGATTGGCTTGCATACGTTTTTTTTTAATGTTTACCAAACTTACACTGTTTGAGTATGACCATAAACATTGATTGATGAAATTTGATTTCCAACAATTGCAAACCTTACATGAAGTTATTTGTACATGCAACATTGATGGCTTCAGAGCCTGCATTAACATCATTAATATCATCACTAGACAGAAAATTATCGAAGAAAACGCAAAACTTGACCTTATAGCACAGCCAACGCGATAGGCCTTTCCCAAAACTAGGTGATCTCTTTTGGAAACTAAAACCCAAAGGTCATATCCGCAAATTTGAAACCCGACTTCCGACGACTTTTTTCCTAGCTTGCCATATAAAGTATTATATATCTAAGACCAAGCGGCTTTCAAAACGTGTAATGGAAATTGTTAAAACAATATGTTTTGATTAAATATTAAAAACAAATCATAGAGGATATATGTTACAAAAATGAATTAGTCGAACTTAATGTAGTATTGTTTTAAACTCATTACAAGGGCCATATGTCCATATGACAGGTATCCGGAAAAAAATATCTCCTTGCCTCGTCTTAAAAGGTTGTTTTACGGTTGTTTTCCATACTTAAACACCACGAATGAACACATGTTCTGTCAATGGATATTTATTTATCTATCTGAAGAGGGGGTCATCAAAATACCAAAGCCACAAACCGCGGGGATCTTATCAAAATGCCTTAGAACAATACCGCTAATCCGATGCAATGGCGTAATTCATTGATGATAAAGATCTACAGAGACAACTAACATGTCATACTTTGTCTCCATTGTTTGCGTCTCAAATTAAAGTTTTACATTTTAAAATGTTGTTTTCTCCGTTGTTGTTCTTTACCTATCATCCTATGAAATTTCGCCACCTTATTGAATAGAACTAAACATAATTAAATGAATCAAACAATTTTTGGAATTAATAAATTGGTTGGAATTAAAGAGTGAAATAACATAGCACAGCATTTAATATTTAGAAGAATAGCAAGGTTGTGTACATTTAAGAGCTCATCGTGCTTTTTTTCTCTAAAACATACGGGAATTAGCTGCTACGAGAATACAATTGTGTTTGTTTACAAAGATTCCGACAGAAATGAAGAAATACTCTCTGTAATACAACATCAGTTATAACATTTACGAGGAGTGAATTCATATTTAGTTATTGGAGTATTGTGTTAATGGTAAATTTAACCCTTCAAACGAAGTTTTTTTTTAGGGGGGATATATAGCAAAGAGCTTGTCGGTCTGTCGGTCTGTTGCTTTTTGGTTTTAGCATGATAACTCAAGAAAGGCTGGACATGTTCAAATATTTTTTGGTTTACATGTGTAACGTCATAGAATACAGGTCAAGTTCGATGCTGGTTACAAACCACTAAATTTTGACAGAGTTATGTCCCCTTTTCGACTGAAAATTCCCTTAAAACACGGTTTCCGGATGATAACTAAAAAAAGTCTTGACATATTCAAATAATTTTAATACACATGTGAAACATCATAGAATGCAAGTCAAGTTCGAATTTGGTTTTCAAACCACTAAATTTTGAGTTATGGCCCCTTTTGACAGAAAATTTCCTAAAAACATGATTTCCGGACGATAACTCAAGAATGGCTTAACATATTCAAATAATTTTTGGTATACATGTGTAGCATCATAAAATACCCATCAAGTTTGACTTTGGTTACAAACCACTAGATTTTGACAGAGTTTATGGCCCTTTATTTGACTTAAATTCCCTAAGCACATGGTTTCTTGACGATAACTCAACAATGGCTTTACATATTTAGATACGTATTGGTACACTTGTGTAGCATCATAAAATACAGGTCAAGTTCGACTTTGGTTACAAACCACTAAATTTGGCACAGTTTTTGACTTAAATTCCCGATTAACATGGACAATAACTCATGAAAGGCTTCACATATTTAAATTATTTTTGGTACATAGGTGTAACATCATAAAATACAGATTAAGTTCAACTTTGGTTACAAACCACTCAATGATGACAGAGTTATGGCTCCTATCGAAATTAAATTTTTCCAAATACACTGTTGACCATTCACAAATTAAAGCATTCTCTCTCCGTTCATTTCTTTCGAATGGATTCCATAGTTTTGTGAAAAGACCATAATGTGGGGTATACCCGTCACTCTCGTGATAATTCTAGGTAATAAGAAACTTGCTTTGTTAAATTATATTTCAAGAGTATAACAAAGCATGTTCAAGCACCTTATAATATTTACCCAGAGATCTATTAACAAACTTTTATTGATATATATTTGTTTATTGATAGATCGTTGATTAAGCACACAACAAGAATATCTGCAACGAAAATAGCTTTAAAGTTAAACACAAATGTGTATGGAATTTAAATAACAAGATGCTGTGACAAACATCGGAATTGCGCTCAAGCTTTCTGTGATCATACCTTATTTTTATAATTTTAGTCGCCAGAAGAATGTTAGCTTAGTGTTACTTACCGGCTTTCTACTGGTCCCTACTTTTCCTACTTTATCTACTTTTTCCTACTTTTTAGCTCACCTGAGCAAGTGCTCATGGTGAGCTTTTGTGATCGCCCGTTGTTAGTCGTCCGTGCGTCCGTGCGTTAGTGCGTGCGTGCGTCAGTCGTAAACTTTTCATTCAAACAACATCTCCTCCTAAACCACTCGGCAGATTTTCACGAAAACTTCACACGAATGATCATTAGGTGACCTCTTTCAAAGTTGTTCAAACCGTTGCGGTCCGCTGCATATCTGTAGGCCACTAGAGCCAAAAATAGATTTTAAAAGTGATAACTTTAAAAATCTTCTTCTCACAGGGCCCAGAGGTTTCACATTTAGTATATGACATACTATAGGGGTCCTCTACAAAGATTGTTCAAATTGTACCCCTGGGGTCAAAACGGGCCACGCCCAGGGGGTCATATGGTTTATATCGAATATAATGCAAAATGACTTTTAAAATCTTCTCCTCTGAAACAAAAAGGCTCAGAGGTTTCATATTTGGTATCTAACATCCTATGTGGTCCTCTACAAAGATTGTTTAAATTATGTTACTTGGGTCATAACTGGCCACGCCCCGGAGGTCACATGGTTTTTGTAGAATTTATAGCAAAATGACTTTAAAAATCTTCTCCTCAGAAACTGCAAGGCCAAGAGGTTTCATATTTGGTATGTAACATCTTTAAGTGGTCGTTTACAAAGTTTGTTCAAATTATGCCCCTGGGGTCAAAACGGGCAATCCCCCAGGGGTCACATGGTTTATTTAAGGATTGAATTTAGGTTTGGTTGCGTTCATGCGATTATGAACGCATGGTCAAACTGGCAAATCCATGATGCGCGCTAGCGCTTCATGGATAATTTGCCAGTTTGACCATTGCGTTCATAATCGCATGAACTCAACCAAAATTAATTTCAGTCCTTATATTTACATTATATTTGGGTTGATTTCATAGCATTCCTTTATATTGTTTTTGTTTAACATGCATTTTATTGCCATTCTTAGAGGAATATTACGCACAGCAGTTTTCGTATGGGAATAGCGAAGCACCGCCCCTTGTAACCGAATTTCACAAAAAAGATTGCAAACTACGATTAATAAAATAGTTTCCTACAAAGGTTTCATTTTCTCCTTATTTTACATTCAATTTGCTGCGACAAATGAAATTTTATGTAAACATTATAAGTCATAACAATTTTATTTTCCATGCATAAATCATACAGTATCGCTGCAAAACTAAAAAAGTAACTTAAACATTTGCAAACATAACAGTGTCATCAAGAAGAACTGCTATTTCGGCCGTTATAGCCAACAAGCACCAAACAATATTAATGCTTTAGAAAGTTTAGTATAAAATAAGAGGTGAATTGTTAGTAAGACTACAGTAAATTCACATCATGAATACTTCTTTACGGTACTGTACCTCAGTTTAGTTCTGACACTTTAAAATCACACAATTCCTAGGCTGAGAGTTTAACAGATCCTGGATAATCCTCTTTAATTATTAACAACAGATGGAGACTTACATCCTTTTAAATGCTTTAAATCCACGCTTTAGTATCCAAATCTTCACTCTGCGAGAAAAATTCTAAACAATCCACAAATGACATCACTAAACAAGTGATGACGTGTAAGCTAGGTCATCGATCAATAGCATCCACACGGGCGTATCGAAGCTCTTTGCTTTGCCTGGGCATAACTTGTCTTAGAAAGGATAACATTTTAATATAAATCTCACAATGCATTTTCTTCTTATTGTACATGTCAAACAATTCATCATTATTAACTGTGATATAAAAGCACAATAAATTAGACGATCTACATGCAACTAGCAAATAGACACATCAATGTGAAATCAATTCCATTTTAAAGCTACGTTCGTGAACCGATGTTACGTCATGAAGATTTTCTGTGGTTGCTTCTTAGAAAAGTAATGGTTACCTAAAATACCATAACATGTACACATTATATGCTAGCGAACTGGCTTTATTTAATAATAACACTTGTAGACCTTGAATGATAGAATCCATTCATGCAAAAGTGAAAAAAGTCAATTGATTATTGTAGAAGTAGAACTTGAAAGAAATGTTCATGTAAACGTATTACTTATAAAAAAACATGTAATCAAACGTTAACAATAAATGCAAAGAAGAGTAACATTTAACAATATAAGACATCTAAGTTCATGTAAATATTCTTGTCGAAATATAATTTGCATAAAAATAGGACACGCAGATATTACTACGCCGGTGATTAGTCATTGCGTTCATACGATTATGAATGCATACCCCTTCCCTATTAAAATGCTTATGCAATGTAAATATATAGAATATATAGCAAAATGACTTTAAAAATCGTCTCTGAAACCACAAAGCCCAGAGGTTTCATATTTGAAATGTAACATCTTATAGTGGTCCTCTACAAATGTTGTTCAGTTTATGCCCCTGGGGTCAAAACTGGCCACGCCCCGGGGGTCACATGATTTATATAGACTTAAATAGTAAAATGACCTTCAAAATCTTCTCCCTAGAATCCGCAAGGCCCAGAGGTTTCTTATTTGGTATGCAACATTGTATAGTGGTTCTCTACAAAGATTATTCAAATTATGCACTTGGGTCAAAACTGGCCGCGCCCCGGAGATCACATGGTTTATATACACTTAAATCGCAAAATGTCTTCAAAAAAATTCTCTTCTGAAACCGCAAGACTAAGAGATTTCGTATTTGGTATGTAACATACTATAGTGGTCCCCTACAAAGATTGTTCAAGTTATGCCCCATGGGTAAGAAATGACCACACCTTAGGGGTCACATGACTTATATAGACTTAAATAGCAAAATGATTTTAAATGTATTATCCTCTCAAACCGCAAGGCCCAGAGGTTTCATATTTGGTATATAACATCCTATTGTGGTTCTTTTCAAAGATTGTTAACATTATGCCCCTGGGGTCAAAATTGGTCACGCCCTGGGGGTCACATGGTTTATACAAACTTTAATAGCAAAATGTCTTTAAAAATCTTCTCTGAAACCACAAGACCCAGAGGTTTCATATTTGGTATGTAACATCCTAGAGTGGTTCTCTACAAATGTTGTTCAGATTATGCTCCTGGGGTCAAAACTACCCATGCCCCGGGGGTGACATTATTTATATAGACTTAAATAGTAAAATTACCTTAAAAATCTTCTCCCTAGAAACCGCAACGCCCAGAGGTTTCATATTTGGTATGTAACATCCTATAGTGGTCCTCTACAAAAAATGTTCAAATTATTCCCCTGGAGTCAAACCTGAACATGCCCCGGGCTCACCTGATTTATATAGACTTACATATCAAAATGACTTTACAATTCTTCTCCTCATAAACTGCAAGGCCCAGCCGTTTCATATTTGGTATGTTACATTGCATAGTGGTCCTCTCCAAATATTGTTCATATTATGCACCTGGGGTCAAACCTGGCCACATCCGAGGGGTCACATGGTTTATATAGACTTAAATAGCAAAATGACTTTAAAAATATTTACCTGAAACTGCAAGGCCCAGAGGTTTGTTCAAGATCGTTCAAATTATGCCCTTGGGATAAATATAAGCCACGCCTCGGGGATGCAAATTCCTATTGGGTTACAAGGTCTCATGTGAGCGTCCTATGGCCCTCAGGGCCCTCTTGTTATTGTTGACTCTAAAAGTCCCCCATCTGAGGGTTGAGGTACTCTGCCCTCAAACCAGAGAGAGACCCCTGGAGCTTGTCTCTGTCATTGCCAATACTCAGGTGACCGCTTTTAGCCATAATGGCCCTCTTGTTTCCTAATGTGACTTAATTGAAAACTTTAAAAATCTTTTTGTCAGAAACCACTGGGTGGATTTCAAAATAATATCAGACAAATGTTCCTTGGATGGTCCTGTACAAAAATACTTCAAATTATTTTGATTCGTTACAAAACATGTCTGCCAGGGGGCGGGGCCTTTTTTTCTTAAATGACACTATAGAAATTTTTTTAAATCTTCTTGTCAGAAACCACTGGTCAGATTTTCAAATAATTTTACACAAATGTTCCTTGTGTGGTCCTTTACCAAAATACTTCAAATTATATTCATTCGTTGAAAAACATAGCCGCCAGAGGGCGGTGACCTTTTCCGTATATGGCTTTATTAAAAACTTAAAAATATTCTTGTCAGTAACCACTGGTTGAAATTCAAAATAATTTCACACACATGTCCCATGGGTGACACTCTTCCGAAATACTTGAAATTATTTTGATGCATTAAAAACATGGCTCCAGGGGATGGGATCGGTTTCCTGATATGGCTATATTGAAATCTTAGAAAATCTTCTTGTCAGTAACCACTGGTTGGATTTTAAAATAATTTCACAGAAATGTTCATTGGGCAACCCTCTACTAAAATACTTCAAATTATTTTGATACGTTGAAAAGCATGGCTACCAGGAGGCGAGGCACTTTTGCTTATATGGCTTTTTTGAAACATAAACAATCTTCTTGTCAGTAACTACTCGTTGGATTTTGAAATAATTTCATACAAATGTTCCTTGGGCGACGCTCTATCAAAATACTTAAGATTGTTTTGATACATAAAAAACATTTACCCAGGGGTCGGCGCCTTTTCCTTATATGGGTATATTGAAGACTTTAAAAATCTTCCTGTCAGAAACCAATGGTTGAATTGCGAAATAATTTCACAGAATTGTTCCTTTGGTGACCCTCTATCAAATTCCTTCAATTTATTATGATTTGAAAAGCAACAACAAAAACCATCGCTCCAATGATAGTAGTTGTCTATATATGGCTTGAATGAAAACTTTGCAAATATTCTATGACCACTAGTAGAATTTTGAAATAATTTCACACACAAAATGTTTCATAGATGACTATTATATACCAAATTCCTTCACATTATTTGGATATGCTAGTGGTCCATCAATGATGTTGGTGGTCAACTTTTACTTCACCTCCGAACATGCATTATGATTCATTAAAGCCGCAGTCCAGAAATATGTTACTAACATAAAACTTTGGAGAAATTGTTTCTAATGGACATCTTACCGATAAAAATTCAAAAAAACGCATTGAAATCGATATAATATTAACTTTTTGGTAACATTATATCGTATAGATATCTGTATGTGATAGCTGGTGATGCCTCTGAAGTAAGACAGCATGTACATAAGTGTATATTCCGTTCGTATCAAGCGTTTTAAAACATACATATTATAAAATGCCTTTTGTAAATAAGAAAGAGTTTTCAGACTAATGGCAATTTAAGATGTGTTTAATTATATTATATGGACTACGGCTTTAAACTCAGGTGAGCGACCCGGGGCCACCTTGGCCCTTTTGTTTTAAAAACCCAAATGTGTTCATATAATGTATGAAGTAATACAATCTGACATATTTATGTACATTAATGCATTTTTTGTTTTCATGAAATCACTTGTTTTTATCGAAACCGTCCATATTAAAAAAAAAAATCCCATATCATTGGCAAATGATTGCACATTGTTAATATAAAACATCCTGTTATTCAAAACATTGTCTAGCACATTATTAGTGCATAGTTAAATAATTGTGTGAGCTTTAATTGTTTCCCAATTAATTCTATGGTCATACATGTAATGTATGTTATGTCAAAATGTGTAGTTGGTTGGCCCTCTTCCCAAATACTTCAAATTATTTTGGTTCGTTAACAAAACATGGCCGCCAGTGGGCGGGGCATTTTTCCTTATATGGCTTAATTGAAACCATTAAAAATCTTCTTGTCAGTAACCACAAATCGCCAGGGGATTGGGCCTTTTTCTTGATATGGACCATATTGAAAACCAGACATGCCATAATTGTTTCAGGCCAAAACGGGACATTGAAAACAAATCGGCGGGATATTTAGCGGGACACCTTAATAATGTTACTTTGTCGCAGGGTCTATGGATCGCGATCGCAATATTTATTGTCATATCATTGATGTACATAATACATGACCACTGTTAAATGTGTGGTACTAATTGGATAATTAATGAAGTATACAAATCTTGATTTAAAAACATGTATATTTTATTTGTTTTGTTCTTGCAAAAACGGCGGGAAATTTTCCTTTTTCACGTCGTGCCAACGTGCGCCAAATGTTAAAAGACCTTCTGCACCTGTAAAGTTACCAAAAGGTGTAAATAATACACACAAAGATGTTAAGTTTATAGTAGAAGGAAATGTGGCAGGTTCAATAAATTTCATATTGCGTTATAACGACGCGTATAATAAAGTCGAATCCAAAACGTCTATCCGAATTTTACTGTTCATATGACGTAAATACAAATTCCATATAGAGGTAAAATGCACATATACATTTTGACCTTTGTGAACTTTGTGAAAATCCTTTGTTTTGCAAGAAAAGCGTTCGAAAATTATGCTGGCATGTACAACGTCACGACATCCGCATGGAAAGCGTGGAAGTATTGACTGCCATATAAAAACTCTATAGTGCCGACAACTTTGAGATCTTTACTATTGAATAAAAGTTTCGTAGCGCATAACATCAAAATTAGGTATCTGTATATGGAACATTTGCAGTAAACATTTCCTCTTGAACGATAAAAAACAAAACAGCCGGATCGTTAACGTAATTGTCCTTCAGATAGGTCAGTATTGATCTATGACATAAGTTACTGTATGCACCCTCCACATGACTAACGGCAATTAGTGACCGCAGATTATATGACCACCATCCCGCGAAAGCGTGGCAATACACCGCAGTTTTGGTTATCATTACTGCTCCTCTTTCACACGCGGCTAGCGGGCATTGTTGTCATAGGGACCAATTAAGGTATTAACGATAAGGAGTAAATTGTTGACCCAATGCAACTTTTATTGCACGATTTTTGTGATTGACCGGGACAAAATCCATCTGAGCAAGACGCCGGGACGACACTCGTGAAAGCGGGACAATACTGGCGAGACCGGAACATATCGCATGCATGTAAAAACTTTAACAAAACTTTGTTGTCAGAAAGCATTGCTTGTATTTCAAAATAATTAAATATAAATGTTCCTTGAGTGTCCTTTACCAAATATATCCATTTATTTTGATTCGTTAAAAAAAACTTGGTCGCCAGGGGGCGGAGCATTTTTCTTGATGGCTATATTGAAAATTAAAAAATCTGCTTGTCAGTAACCACTTGTTAGATTTTGAAATATTTCACAGAAATGTTCCTTGGATCGTGCTCTACCAAAATACATCATTTTTTTTTTTGAATTGTTAAACAACATGGCCCCCAGGGGCAGGTTTGTTTTCTTACATGCCTATATTAAAGACTAAAAAATATTCTTGACATAAACCACTCGTTGGATTTGGATATTACTTCACAGACATGTTCATTGGGTGACCCTCTACCAAATTCCTTCAATGTATCGTGGTTTGTTAAAAAACAAACATGGCTGCCAGGGTTAGAGTAGTTTTCGTTATATGGCTTTATTTAAAACTTTGAAAATATTATGTAACCACTATCTTGATTTTGAAATAATTCAACAGAAATGTGCCATTATGATTCATTAAACTCAGGTGAGCGAGCCAGGGCTGTTTTGGCCCTCTTATTTTGATTTGTTAAAATTATGGCTGTTAGTGGTCCATCATAATCATTTGTTGTCAACTTTTAAATTCAAACAGATTTGAACACGCTATAGCATTCTTAAAAGCCAAGTATATTGCCTTAAACTCATGTGGCAAATAGATCCTTATTGAAGGAATTGGCGTTTTCTTTTAAGACAAATGGTTTGTGTGATTATGTTGGCAATCAATTTCATCTACATATATTTCAGTTGGAGTTTCATGGGTGAGACTTACCCCAGACCTTGCCAGTTTGTCAGTAATTGCTGGTAACGACGAATTTTGAGTGTCTTCAATTTTGTCAAGTGTATCAGTTTTAATCTGACTGAATTCCGAAAAACTCATTTCTCGATTTACACGAATCGAGAAAATAAATCGGTATGGCGACATGTTTGACGACATGTCATTTTCTCTGTTTATTTTAATTATAATACCCATTTAAATAACATTTTATATTTGTATTGTCGGGTGGATTTAAATATGTATTTTTATTCGAATTATATTCCAACAGAATGATTTTTTGTTCAACAATAGTGGCTGTAAAATATATATGTTAAAACAATTCATGAGTTCATTTTTAAAAGAACTTAAATTCAATTTATTAGATAGAACATATTTGTGACTTAATTCTGTAAAGTGCAGTTATGGTGTATTTATTAATGTTTTTAATGCTATTTAAATATGTTTTAAATAAGATTTTTATAGATTTTGATATTTAATAATTAATTAATTAATGTGTTAATTTTTGAAGTTTAAAAATGTTAGAATTATTTTCTTGGTTCATTCGTGCATTGATTATTATCTAAAAAACATAATCTCTGAACAGTCGGCGAAACTGAAATCATCAGAAATAATTATTATTATAAAAAAAAATATAATAATAATATATTTGAAACTCGAATCTAGCGAATAAAAACGTTTTTTATACAGTTAAATAATGTCTTTTAAACACAGTGGTGACAATTAATTACATCATATTTATAATAATTTAATGTTTGCATAAATATTATTTTATTATACCTATGTCACATAAATTTGAGATTGAGCTCGCATGATTAGTGGGGTTAACATTCAACGCAATCAACTTCTTTTGTAATGGATTGCGAACGTAAATAAACCACGCCCATCCAAACGCTTCAAAAGTGGTCCAATCTATAAACCCCGCCTTTTCAGCCCTACGCATGCGCAGTAGCATGTCTATATTTAGCGCACTTTGTAAACCCCACCTTTTCACCCCTACGCATGCGCAGTACTCTAGCATCTATAATAATCCCTAATTACCCCAAAAAGCCCCAAACAACCTCTAACAACCCGCTGAAAACGGGGTTGTAAGAGATTAATCCCTACAAAATCGCCATCCATATTAATCCCTTAGTAAACCCTAATTTGTGTAACAAAATCCCTAACCCGACTGTATTTTTTGGGTCCAGATGACTTTTAAACAAGTCCCGTTAATACTTTTAGTATATAGAACGTTTCACAACAATTAAGATGTTTAATGTCCCTAAGTAGATATTCTGCTTATTGACTTAAGTTCGGTGTAATGCAATGCGTACCTATGCGAGTTATAAGAGATCGTATACATATATTTACAGGTGTCTATACAAACTGGCATTTTTTTTCAGCGGACTAAGCAATTATTTTTATTGTAGACAAAATCGTAGGAATGGAATTGTTGAATTGCGATTAACTAAGCAGTTTGTACGAAGAATGATCCAAAAATACCCGGATTGTCACTCTCAAACCAATATGGTGTATCACAATAAAAACAATAAAAAGAAATAGCATCAAACAAAAACGGAATATTTCCGCTACAAACAGTAAATAGTTGAAAGAAAAGGATATACAAAGAACATATTAGTTTGTACTTCACGTCAAATTTATTTGAGATGACGTTATGAAAAGCAGTTTTGACGTTTTGGCGGATTTTTCACATGGTTTCATAAAAACAAAATTAAAATTAATGAGAAAAAGGCGTAATAAAGTATTTCCATTTTAGCCTGTGCGCCGGGTGCGCGTTACTAGGTTTCTACAAATACCGATGGCAACCAATATAATATCAAATTTATAAAGCTAAATATTGAAAGACATAAAAAAAACTGTTTATTTTCATATATAATTCTGTAACAATATGTCATAAATGTCAGTTTTATTATCAAAATGCGGATATTTCTGGATCATTCCTCGTATATTTGAGGTTATAGCATGATGTGTGTAAATAACAGTTATGACAATTAATTCTGGTACACAAACGGTGTGTTTATCTGAAAAGCGTACCACTTATAGTTAGTTGTTATGTGTGACAAGTTTCTTTTCTCGCAAGCACGTGAGTGTCACTTCTGTCATCGTGAATTGATTTTTATATTGCCAGTATTGTAGAGAAAACATTCAAAAATCCATCAATATATAAGCTGGAAATATAACGGTTTCACGAGTACATGTTGTCACATACTATATTTATTTATAGTATTAGTATATTTAGACACTTGTTGATAACAAACAGTAAGTGTCCGATAGAAGTTATCTGATCCATTTCAGTTGGAGTCTCGTGGGCGACACTTATTCCAGACCTTGCAAGTTTGTCTGTAATTGCTGGTATCAGCACACAACTACAGTGTAGAACATCAGCTGGAAGACCGGCCCCCACAGTCACGTGGTTTAAGATCAGTAGTGCGTCTGGTGCAGCTCTAGTAGAAATTACATCTCAGATATCTGGCACTCCCAATGAAGCTGGCACTACCAGCACACTCACCTATACCCCGTTCAGAGGAGACGATGGTTGGAGGATTTACTGCGCGGGCGACAATGTGGGATCACCTGTACAGTCATCAAGGATGCCTTCGCTGAATGTCTCGTGTAAGTGACGTTAATGAAATCTGATTGTCTATTATTGTGATATAATTATGTTTTTGTGACACGTATTTCATATATAAATGTAGTACAAATCGCTTACACTTATATTATAATGTTATTAATTGGTTTACTTCATATTGGCTTTCTTATTGGGCTGAAGCCCAATAGCGAGGCTAATATGAATTCAATTAATTAACTTTATAATATTATCCAGCATATTTCGGTTTTAATAGTATCGAACCTATTGTTTGCGTTGATACAAATAGAAATAGTATGCAGCATCTTTCACTTTTAATAGTAGAAGTTAGATTGTGTCCATATACATACATTTAACAACGCCAGCATACATTATTAACAATGTTTTGATTCTTTTAACTATGTATTGTGAAATATAACAACCAAACAGTACATACAATAACTGCTAAAAATGTTTTATCGAGAAAGTCGCAAAAGGTTTAACACCACCAATCGTAATGCACTGTTATCCGACCGAGTCTTGGCAAACCTGTCAGTATTCACCAACACATTTTTTAACCATTCTTCGACTTAAGAATAAAGAATAGACTCTGACTCCAGAAAATATACTTTTACAAGTATAATTCACCAAAGCATTGTGTTTAAGAATATTCTTAAAAAGTCCAAGTATGCTCCAGCGTATGCTTAATAAGACATTCTTGAAAAGTTGAAGACGACGACTAGATGTTAAATAAAATGAATAATTAACTAAGAAAATTTTCAAATTCCTTACGTTTAGCCTTCCACTAGCCTCTTTACGGCTGAATCCTCTCTTGTCATTGTGAAGATGATTTCGGCAAATTAATAGAGCAAACGCTCAGCTAACTCGCCGATTCCCTTCCCTTTCTGAGGTGCATCCATTACCATTTTAATCCACATATTAATAAATACTTTCATCATGTTTTTATTAACAAACGCTAACTTGAAGGATACTTCAAGGGATGTAAATCTGTGTTTCTGTAGTCGCCATTGTCAGAATTTGATGATTAGTCACTTGGCAGACTCGGTCCAATACATTAAAAAGTACGAATGTTGCCCAAGCTCATTGTTCTTTGTGGGAGTGCTGCACGTAGAAACTAGTTGTAAAAAATACAAAGCGCAAAGTTAATTATGCTGAGCGTTTTCAAAATGGCGTCAAAAACTTAACATCACATATTACGCCGAGCTAATCCTTAATCCTGATTGACTGAATCTCGTATTGGCCGCGTTTTTCCATATTGGCAGCGTTTTTTCCGTATTGGCCGAGTTTTACATTGTATCAAGCGAACAACTTACCAGATTCTCGTTTAATTATAAAGTCAATTAATAATAATAGGTACATACATGCATAGGCAGAATAGTAAAGTTAGAATTGGACAGATTTATTAACTTGTTTGTACTATGTGTTTCTGTTACAGATGGTCCTAGCCCACCAGTCTGCACCTATCGAGAGCAGACAGAGACTGGTCCAATCAGTATCATACAGGGATCTACCTTCGTGATTTCGTGTACAAGTGATAGCAAACCAGCTTCTGTGTACACGTGGACATATCCTGGTGGAACCTACTCTGGTCAGGCTCTGACATTGCCTAGCATACAGACCTTAAATGATGGGACATTTACAGTTAAAGCTCAGTACACCGTAGTCCCCTCTGGAGGCGCGTCTGTTACTAGAACAAACTCTAGTAACATACACGTCAACATACTCTGTAAGTGTTTTGTTCATCAAAATATGTCATTTAGTAAGATTTTGAAATATATTATAATGCAAATATTAAAAGAAAAAATGTTAGTTTTACACACATACATAGGATATCAAAGCTCACATAAAACCTAATGAATACACGAAAGTTATGATATGAAATATTGGCTAGAGATCTACCAACTGTTTCCATCTTGATTGAAGGCAGACCAGTGTCAGTTTTGTTGTCAGAAACATACCTTGTTTGTTTTATTTCACAGAAGGCATTCCTGAGTAAATCTATCAGCTGTTTCCTTCAGGATAGTCCCTGTGTGAGACAGTACATGTGTCCCGTACCTAGCATTGTGCTGTAATATTCATATGTATCACATTTCTCTCTTTCAGATCCACCAACTGTCCCTACCTTCCGGATAGGAAATTTTAATGTTTCTGGTACCATCAAGATTATAAGCGGTAACAGCAAGACTATTAGCTGCTCCAGTCAGAGTAAACCTTCACCTAGATACACCTGGACGCCTGGGGAAACAGCAAACAACTCTGATCTGGTGCTGAGTAATGTGCAGCACGCGTCGAGTAATAAACTATACACGTGTATGGTTCAAAACACCATGCAGCCAACACGGGATACTACATCTGTTACAGAACAAGCCAACGCGACGGTGACTGTTGCAGTTTTGTGTAAGTCTGTAAAGCTTGATGAGGAAATGCCAATATGCCTCAATGCTTGTACTTTCTTGATATTGATTTACCAAAACTACTTTACCCTTCCATTATATGTCTGATATATAATATACACTTATATTGTGCATGCTATTCATTATCTCAGTTCCACCATCCATGCCAGTATTCCACTACTCTAAAGTAAACGGAAATCTCATTGACAACAATGAACTGTCGGTGGTGCAAGGAGAAAGTCTTCCTGTCTACTGTGTGTCTCAAGCAAACCCTCCCATATCCAGCTACTCCTGGTCAAACCAAAGCCCGGCATCTCAGGTGCTGGATGTTGCCTTGATCACTGGAAACACAACCAGGATCTGTACCGCACAGAACAACATGGTTGAAACATACGGATCATCTGACATCAAGTATGGGGACTCAAGAACAGGAACTCAGACTCAGGTCTTAACCATCGTTGTATGGCGTAAGTAGAAATAACTTTCAGTGGGTAGCTTGCAGTACTTTCCATTATATAGGTTCTGTGTATACGAGGGCTGTTCCATAAATACGCGGAATTCTCTTCTCAAAAAGTTACTTTTGTTTTAAATTGCATGAAAACACATGCACAAGTAGATTGATACATATCATATCATATTTTTAAATTCGCTTTTATTTACTTCAACTCCTTGAAGATTTGGTGGTATCTATAGATACCACTATTTAGAGACTTGAAGCACACCATTTTTTCATTATTTTGAAACACACTCAAACTGATGTTTAAAGGTCAAAGTTTACGGACTTTTGGCTTTAAAGCTCCTGACGTTGACGTCATGTCTCGACATCATTTCCTGTAAGTTTGAAGACATTACATGTGGTGAACGATTCTTACAAGCATCATTGTTTATCGCCATGACGTTGCACATTCTTTTGACGACAACGGAGGTTATTGAGTTACGCTTCGTTGCATAATTTTCTGTTGGAAAATCATTTAATGAGGATTGGTTCATTTGACAAGTGGGTAGGCCTGCATGACATAGAACGTGTTTGGTAACAGGACTGGTGTTGATTACGAGAAAGCAAACGACACCTCTCAGTTCAACGGCAGACATTTAGGTAACGTTACTTTGACTTCGGCGTGCTTCAAGTACTACACAGTAGTCTTGTTCAATGTTGCATGTAACCAGTCTTCAAAATAACCAACATGCACAAAGCCCGGGACACGTAAAAATCTATTCGTGTTAGGTAACATTTTGACCTGCCTGCCCGAAAGTGCAAGTGCAAGAAGGATGAACAATTATGATACAAAGTTGTTTTTTTTCTCAAAATATAAAATACACCAGTCATCGCCTGATATGATATCTATTTGAGATTGTTCAAGGTTGTATTTCCTAATTTCGGACAAATTCAGGAGAATTCAGGGAAGTTTAAATTGTATGGCTTATGCCCAAGCGGGCAAGCGCTTTCAACAAATGATTGTGAATACTGATTAACTATTCCATGTATCACTATGCTTTTTTATAAGTGAGTCAGCCATAAGTAAACGTGTCAGAAGGTATAATTTTATTTTTAGCTAGACTAATCATCGAATAGATCGAGCTATACTACTCACCCGTTCGTCGGCGTCAGCGTCGGCGTCAGCGTAATGCTCTGGTTAAGGTTTGCGTGCAACAAGTCCATAGAGAGGTCACTGACCAAGGCCCATAACTCTGACCTGCAATTTAGCAGAATTATGCCTCGTTTTTTACTTAGGAAAGCGGGCTTAAGTTTGCATGCGACAACTCCATATCTGTATATCTACTTCAGATTATTCAACTGAAACTTTACACATGCCTTCAGGGTCATTATTTATTATGTCACTGGCAAAGACCCATAACAGTTACTGTGACCAGCATTTCTGCAGAATTATGCCTCTTTTTAGGGCCGCGCAAATTTTTGGCGGGTGCTCTATAGTAATCATCCTGTCTGTCCGTCCGTCTGTCTGTCTGTCTGTCCGTCCGTACGTCCACATGTTTTATGTTTTTCTTTCATAACTTCAAAACAGTTTCAGCCATTAATTTGAAACTTCATGGGTGGATAGATCTCATTAAGGAGAAGTACAGTGCACAAGAACCATTACTGGAGTTATTGCCCTTTGTTAATTTTTCATACTTCATTTTTGCCTTGAGCATAACTCTTAGACTATAAGAGGTATTAACTTGAAACTTCATAATTGGATAGATCTCATTGAGAAAAAGTACAGTGCGCAAGAACCATTACTCTGCACTTCATTATTCTGGAGTTATTGCCCTGTGTTATTTTTTCTTGCCTGGAGAATAACTCTTAGGCTATAAGAGGTAACAACTTAAAACTTCATATGTAGATAGATCTCATTAAGGAGAAGTGCAGTGCACAGGAACCGTTTCTCTGCACTTCATAATTCTGGAATTATTGCCATTTGTTAATTTTTCATTTTCAGGCGGAGTAAACTTTTGGTTTCAGGTCTCTAACTTGAGAACGAATTGAAATATTTTAATGAAACTTCATACACAGATACCTTATATCGAGCCCTGGCTTGGGATAACATAGAGGGTGGATGAGGTCACTGTCAATGTCGCTGTTACAAAAAAAAGAAAAACGGTTTCCGCTCAATGACTCGAGAACCAATTGAGCTATTGTAATTCAACTTCATGCATAGATACCTTTTATCAAGACATCGCTTGGAATTGCATAGGGGGTGGGTGGGATCAAGGTCAAGGTCACCGCTATTTAAAATAGAAAAACGGTTCCTCACCTTCAAACATGCTATCATTCGGGGCCCGCTGCCACTCCAGAGACAAAGCTCTAGGTGTACTGAGAAATTCAGGTTTGTTTACTTGCAACAACTCCATATCTCTATAACTACTACAGATATTCCATTCAAACTACAAACATGTCTTCAGAGTCATTATATAAGGTGCCTGACCAAGGCCCATAACTCTGACCTGCAATTTAGCAGAATTATGCCCCTTTTTGTACTTGGAAATTCAGGCTAAAGTTTGTGTGCAACTACTTAATATCTCTATAACAACTACAGATATTCAATTGAAACTTCACACAGGTATTCAGGGTCATTATATAAGATCACTGACCAACAACCATAACTCTGACCTGCAATTTAGCCGAATTATGCCCCTTTTTGTACTTAAACAATTCAGGCATAAGTTTGCGTGCAACAACTTAATATCTCTATATCTGCTACCGATATTCAATTAAAACTTCACACATGTCTTCAAGGTCATTATATAAGGCCACTGGCCATGGAACATAACTGTGACCAGAATTTTAGCCGAATTATTCCCCTTTTTCTAGTGATTAAGCCCAATAACTCTCACTAAGCGGTTAAATAGTCGAACGCGTTGTCCTGAGACAGCTCTTGTTGATAAATCGATTTTAGGTTGAAAAAATAGAGCAATTCTGCGAATTTATGAAACAGCTGTCGTATGTTTAATTTATTTTACTTCCTAATTAAGATTCCTGATTCATTATAGTCTATGAAATGCAATACAATCATATTATTGCTTACGTCACCACTTTCAATACCAGTATACACCATTGTTTTCAGTTCCCCCTGCTGCACCAAGTATCACCTACCAACCTCAGTGCACCACCACGGGGTCAGTGTCACCCGTACACACGGTGAAGATCATTGAAGGAGACTCTTTCTGTCTCAGCTGTTACTCCTCCAGTAGTCCAGCAGCCTCATACAGTTGGTCTGCACCTGGGTCCTCCTCATCTGTTCTGAACATTCCAAATGTAACAAGGGACATCACCAAACAAGCAACCTGCTTCGCAGAGAACAAAATGGTTACGACATTTGATGGAACTGTGACAAGAGGGAACCAGTCATCAGTGAACTTAGATGTGCTATGTGATATTTATTTTCTTCTTACTTTCATGTAGCTCTTACAATTGCAGACTATGCAAAACCTTAGAATGAGCTATATTCCACATTGTTGCATAATGCATTTCTCGCAATTACAATATGATTGATTAATGTAAGAATACTTTGTATCAAATTGTATATAAAATAGTCCAAAGAGGTATTCACTTTAGTAATGCTGCAGTGTATTAGTTGTAATAAGGAATAAGGTAATAATTAATACAAAATATGTTTGGAACTGTTTGATTATTGTTTGACACCCATATTGTTTGTCGGGGTGAGTTTTGTATCGTCAGCATTTGCAATGATTCTCAACTACCTTGCACTGAGATACTGATCATTCAGTCAAAGACACATTAGTTAAAATACAATCTCGTAGAGTATTTTTGTCTGCTCTTCAACTCATTCTTCTCTGCACGGATTCTCGAATCATTTATAGAATAATTGCAACTGCGCATGATTCCGTGACTAACTCAAACTGACGGTTTATATCTAAAACATCAATATAAAGACCGTACTGATATACTTTAGTTCTAATTTGTTACCTTGCGAAAACCTAAACATATAGGCTGTGGTGTATTATATGTCCATACAAGGGAAGTTAACATTCAGCACATGTTTTGAGCTATAAACACAATTATACTATAATGCTTGATTTAATACTTCGCTATTAGTTAGTATATCGTGTTCTTGAATAAAATGTTATATTATGTTAAATGTATATTTTATTAAATGTGTTGTTACAGATGGACCAAGAGTGGACACCATGAAAGCTGAGAATATAGAGAAAGGCAAATCATTTCAATTTGCATGTCCTTACACACCTGGCAATCCACCTGACACAACCTTTGTATGGACTCTCACTGAGCCTGGACGAACTTGGAACGGAATAACTTTTAACCTGACGATTGTTCGGCGTGAAGATGATGGCGTGTACACCTGCAGGGCTTCCAACATTCTCAACCCGACAGCTGGTCCTCCTGGTCAGATTGGGAGAAGTACAGGCTCCTTCCATCTAGAAGTTCTCTGTAAGTGGATGTTTTGCTCATATTTGAAGTCACACACAACAAATAATATGCTGTACATTATATACCACAACTTTCGACATAAATAACTTTGTGTATTTGAGTGAATAATCAAACACAAATCTAGCACTAACAATGAGTTTTCAAACTGTAGGCTTCGATATTTAAACAATGTAATTCATTACATGTTTTGTGCAACTGTATTGTTACTTGGCATTGGTATCCAAAGAATGGCATCTCAGGATATTTGTCACCCCTGAAATTACTTAATAACAAAATTACCCCTGAATGCATGTTGCATAAATAATGCATGTATATCCTTGCAGATGGTGCAGAGAACATGGTATTTTCTACTGACAAGTTCCCAGGAGCAGCTCTAATGAACGTGTCCGAAAACACACATGTCAATATGTCCTGCATATTAGAGAGTAACCCAGCTTCAACCATCATCATTAGCAAGGACGGAGAACAAAAACACGAGAAAACGAACACGAAGTCACTGTCATACACGATTGATGGAAGATGTGAGGAAGCAGGTGTATACACATGTACAGGACATAACCAGTATCCAGGGTCACCTTCTAAGCAGATTGATGTGCGTGTATTATGTAAGTACAAAATAACACATGTTTGGGTCATAAGCGGTACCCTGGTTTTCCTTCCAGGCAGATTGATGTGTATGTATTGTGTCAGTACAACATTACTTATGTATGGGACATAACCCGTACTGGGGCAATAAGCAGATTGGTATGCATGTATTATGTAAGTACAATATTACACATGTGTGGGACATAACCAGTTATGGGGTCGTCTTCAAAGCAGATTGATGTTGGTGTATTATGTAAGTACAACATTACTCATGAGTGGGACATAAGCAGTACCCAGGGTCTCCTTCCAGGCAGATGGTTGTGCGTGTATTATGTAAGTACAACATCACTCATGTGTGGGACATAACGAGTTCTGGGGTCGTCTTCAAAGCAGATTGATATGCGTGTATTATGTAAGTACAACATTACACATGTGTGGGACATAACCAGTTATTGGGTCGTCTTCAAAGCAGATTGATGTGCGTGTATTATGTAAGTACAACATTACTCATGTGTGGGACATAACCAGTACCCAGGGTCTCCTTCCAGGCTGATGGATGTGCGTGTATTATGTAAGTTCAACTTTACTTATGTGTTTGACATAACCAGTACCCAGGGTCTCCTTACAGGCAGATTGTCTTCAAAGCAGATTGATGTAAAGTGTAAGTACAACGTAACACATGTGTGGGACACATTCAAATCAGATTGATATCTGTGTATAGTGTAAGCACAAGTACAATGTTACGCATGTGTAGAATATAACCAGTTATGGGGTCACATTTGAACCTGACTGAGGTGCGTTTAAATAAACGTTACACATGCATGGGACATAATCAGTACACATGGTCACCTTCCAAACAGATTGATGTGCGTGTATTTTGAAAGTTCAACATTACACATGCTTGGGGCAAAACCAGTACTAGGGTCACTTTCCCAGCAGATTGTTATGCGTGTATTGCGTAAGTACAGCATTACACATGTATGGGACATAACCAATAATGGGGTCACTTTACAAGCAGTTTTGTATGCGTGAATCATGTAAGTACAGCATTAAACATGTATGGGACATAACTGGCACAGGAGTCACTTTACAAGCAGTTTTGTGTGCGTGTATAATGTAAGTACAGCATTAAACATGTATGGGACATAACTGGTACTGGGGTATCTTTAAAAGCAGTTTTGTGTGCGTGTATTATGTCAGTGCAAACCTACAAAGGTATGGGACATAAACAGTACCCTGGGTCTCCTTCAAAGCAGATTGATGTGCGTATATTGTGTAAGTACAACATTACACTTGTATGGGACGCATTTCAATCAGATTGATGTGCGTGTATTGTGTAAGTACAACATTACACATGTATGTGACACATTTCGATCAGATTGATGTGTGTGTATTGTGTAAGTTCAACATTACACATGTGTGGGACATAACTAGTACTGGGGTCACATTCCAGACAGATTAATGTGTATATGTTATATAATTACACCATTACAAGCTCCAATGCTATAAGGTTATCATATATTCTAAAATATGTACTCGTATCTTCGTTTGTCAGGTGCTGCCAGAAGGTCTCCTTACATAGAAATTCCAAACAACGTCAGCAGTGCACAAGCCGTCAATGTGTCTCTGTCGTTTTATACACAATCTTATCCAGATCCGCAATATACATGGCAAAACTGTGTGAGTTCATGTACAAATATGGTCAATGGAATTGACTACTACATATGTTCAAGTGGACTGGTCTCTAACCTAACAATATTTAATGTTCAACTGCAAGACTATGGAAGCTACAGAGTTGTTGTCAGCAACGGCATTGGTACAGCATGGACTGAGACATTCCAACTGATTCCGTATTGTAAATACTAGTACATTATTCACACATGGCAATGATATGTAAATATGTGTGCTGCTTTGAATAATTATTTACTGTTCTGAACATGAACAATTATTTTGTATAACACTGACAAAACATTTGCAGTAATTCATAAATGGAGATATGATACTTGGCCTGAATAATTGCTTAAAAATTTGCTTTAAATTATGGTTTGCAAATTATTCAATCTTTGCAGTTTAAACGAGTTTTAAAACATGTACACACGAGCCTTTAAACGGAATAATTGACAGTATGTTAGCATTTGTACGACGATTTTTTTTGTTTTACACTGAATTATACTTGAATTACATGTATACGTGTATAACGTTTTTTAAATGCTAACACTTACCAAAGGTATATTATTTTATTATATGATACGTTTTCATCGATAACACTTGAAGTCGCGGGTTGTAAAAATTATTAGAAGTAGTAGAATCGGTATCATTCTGAAGATTTCATTATTTTAATAATGTGCTTTGTGTTTACGGCTGCACATGTTTTATGCCTGTAATAAAGGTAATGTAGCGTGCATTGATATATCCGGTTGGTCTCTGTGAATAGACGTAGCCTGGTGTTGTAGCATGGACTATACCACTAGATATGATATTATAAACATGTTTTGTTTTGCAATGTAGTTTCTTCATTTGATCTTCCCTGGATCGAACCTTTCAGATATTAAAACTGTGTAAAATGATTGCCACGATGAAATCGCGGTCAAGTTCCAATATGGTTCGCAGGGGTTGGATAACTGTGTTCATTTGTAAACTTGTTTGGCTAGAATAATCCTTAATATTGATTGAATGAGAATCATGGTTCATCACATTCCGCTGCTAAAGCAAGTGTTGTACCTAGAATAATCTTGGTCTACCCGTTAATTGTGTTGGCATACATTCATGCTACAATATTCAGTTTACCAAGAAAACCATTTCTCACTTATAAAAAATACAATTCTTGTAAAAAACATTGTTCCATCATTTTTCTTGATGTTGTTTACTTGTATATAAATTACTTAAACAGCTCGACCCAACATGCCCACCGAGTTTCGTGCCCTTGTAAGTACGGTTACACACAACGAAGTCACAGCGGCCTGGACTCCAGGATTCAATGGTGGTCCACAACAGATTTTCCACATACTGTATAAGAAGAAGTCAGGGGGAACCTGGTTGGAGAATACCGTTAATGATACAGGAGCAAAAGGAGTGAACTTCACAATAACTGGCCTGACTCCAGGCACTGAATATCAGGCGTTCATGTTCTCTCACAATATCATTGGGTCTTCAAACAACACGGATAATATAACATTTACAACATCAACATCTGATGAAGGTAACTTTATTGAAAATACGTAACACTAAATAAACTATCTGACTGGCTGATTGAACGACCGACCTTCCTACCGACCGACCGACCGACTGACTAACTAACTGACTGACTGATTGACTGACTGACTGACGGACTCACTAACTAACTAACTATATAACTATATACCTATCTAACTAACTAACTAACTAGACAAACAATGCGTCCAAGTATTATTTTCTTTGCATATTAAACAAACAAACACACAAACAAACACAAGATGTAAATAAATAAATAAATACATAAATAAATGAATGAATACATAAATAAATGAATAAATAAATAAATAAATGTGTTTTGCAGATTTAGGTACACCCACGAGTAGTTCCAGTACAGGGGCGATTGCAGGAGGTATTGTTGGTGGACTGGTGGGAATACTAGTCATCGTGCTGGTTGCTGTTGGCCTCAGAAGATACGAAATTATATGCAAATGCGTTCGTAAGCGAGGTAAGGAAACCTGTCTAATTAAAACAAGGGGTTAAACAACTCTACAAGACTGCCGTATTAACAATATCCTGCATACATATTTCAGAATCATCTGGACAAGCTTTGTATGAGAAACCCGCTGTTGCAGCGATAAACAATGGTATGATATAAGATATATGTGGATACTGCTTGAATAAAACAAGTTCAATTTAACATTGACATACAATGAAAGCGATGAAAATTGTGTACTCAAGCAGTATACATTATAGTATGTGTTTTTCACATTGCAGGAGAATATGACCCCCTTGGAAATTCTAACGATATTCGGTAAGTATTTACCGCGGATATATTGTATTATTTAAACATATTTTAAACGAGTAATTTTAACAACATGTATTAAGCACCATCTGCATTATTAGTAGGGAATGCCTCATTGAAAATCAGAAGTATTTTTGCAAACGCTTACAGAAATACTAAATCAACATAATATTTATAAACTCTGGTCAATTGATGACGTACATCCTATTATTTAGCCTGTAACATATCGGTTGTATTATATATATATTCATGTCTGTTTACAGACACAATGAACCTGACATAAACAATGGTGGTTATGACAATGAACAGACTAGCAATGCATACGATAGTTTAGGTAAGTTATACATACCATTGTACTCCAGTCGGTTCCTTCAATGACGACCTATGCACTGCTCTAAATATCTCAACAGAAACGATTTTCACGTGTATAAAATACCCGACGTACATAAACTGTTAACGTTCTGCAAGAAAATCAAAATCAAATTGATGACCCAATAATTCGAATAATTCATCTAACTTGCATGCACATGTATGTAATATTCAGAATATTTGAATATATGTATGCATATTATCTTTGTTATTTTATTCGAGATTATTAACTATACTCACTTTGTATGCGATACATACAAAGTCAAATTAATCTTTGATTTTAACACATGCATCTTTTTATAACTTAATGTTGCGTTGTTTTCTCATTTCAGATGGACGTCAAAGGTAACAACAAAAATACCATTACTTCAAAGCAT
Organism: Congeria kusceri; assembly: GCA_027627225.1. NCBI lineage: Eukaryota > Metazoa > Mollusca > Bivalvia > Myida > Dreissenidae > Congeria > Congeria kusceri. The sequence goes on from CM051030.1 coordinate 23,276,568, forward strand.
TACTTCCCTTGATATCGAGTACTTTAATAGCATACATATATACAAATAAAAATGCCATAATAGAAAATCTTCCAGGTTATTTATGTTTATCGAATCATATGTCTCATACACAGCGGTAAGCATCTGTACTCCGAATTAGGGCGTCAGCCGGTCAAAGATGGTACACGTGTGTACGAGAATACTGATGTACATTTAGATTCAGGTATACATTAGAAATATATGTATATTTATAAAATAACTAAATTGCATGCATTAAAGTGCCCCTATGTCCAATACGATTACAAAACACGAAAACACCAATACATTATATTATATAAACGCACGATATTTATGTTTTGCAGGAAAAGCTGTATATGTGAATACAACATTTGGAAAGGCTTAGTATTCCAGTCAAGTCGAATTATGTATCTTTCAGTCATGGTATTATTGCGCTTTTGATGTATCCTCGCTATAACGTGATATGTGCTAACATTGGTATTGTTCTAATATATATATATATATATACATATAACCTAGTAGAACAATTAGAAGAAATAATTCATCAATTCAGTTTAAAGCTAGATTCTATTTACATATTTTGAATATTTATTTTTAAATTTTCTTCATTTATTTTTAACAATATGTATTTTTGTAATGCTGGTACATTTGCATGCAATGGATTAAGATGCCACTGAATGAATTTACTATTTATTTATATTGAGACGTTTATTGAATGATGATGTTAGCGATCAGAAAGTATGTTGTTCCAAATCTAATACAATGTATGTTCATAAATGCACACATTTAGAGACAGGACGTTGGCGAACGTATCCTGAAATACCCGAACGTTATCAGGTTTTATAATTTCAGTTCTTGAGTAACGAGGAAAGATTTGTTTTGGTTTCCACTGAAAGTGATACCAGTCATGATTCGACATGTTTTTCACTGGGAGCGTACACATGTATAGTTCGTCGGACATTGCATTGTTGCTTGCTTTTAATTCCATATCGAAGTTCACTGTAAACAGTTCTGAATGGTATTATGTACTTATTATATTAGTATTCTCCCTGTAAAAAATCGGTGTTTGTCATTCAAAATGTAAATGCACCATGCACTTGTATCGACGTGTTTCTTAAACAAATTGCAATATATTCATATATGATATACACTGAATAAAATGTCTAATTGGTCATAAATATTTTATTGAAATATCTCGAAAATAAAAATTAATAGTTCATCAGCGTCAATGCAATTTTCAACAACATTGTATTGATAAAGATTCTGCAAAATTTCAGTCCATTCTAACAAACAGTTTAAATTTAACAACAGTTTATGCCAACCAACCATCCAGTGCAAAAGTCACAAGACTTCGATATCTTGTACGGCTGCATTGTGTTTCAATCAATTTACATCGTGCTCTCTTGGAAGTAATGTATCGCTGAATGTTAATTTGAGGTATCGCATTTCATGACTCCGCCGTAACGATTGGCTTCAAGGACACAATAAGTCATGGTTTGTTTTCATCCCGACGACGGTAAATTCAGACACCAGTGTCAGCACCACCTAAAGTCACTTGTGTCTAATCAACAAACAGAATATTAGCTGAGTCGGCCTTGTTAGTCTTAAATGTTGCGTTAAATGATGCAAATGGGCCTGGTGATGTCTAACAGTAAGACCTCAGCCCCACTTCAGGTAGACGGTTTTGAATTGCCTTAGGACTAACGACACCACCATTTCGGTCAACTGTTCGTCTAGCTGTTGTGGTTTCGAGGACGAATAGATCACACTGGTAAGAGACAGTTATGCACCTGTCCTGTCGCACAGTTATGACACCGTTTGGGTTTCAGCCGAACGTCATCCGCACTTACGGTTTCTTAAAACGTTTGCCAGAGGCGCAGGAAAGGGTAGACCCGTTTATTTAATGTTCGGGGACTTGAAATAATTTGTAATTTTCACGTTTGTGAAATTCGAACTGCAGATTATTGGATAAATCACATTATCTACGAAACTGATTCTGACCTGTCTGAGGGAAGCGCCTGCCTCTAGCATTCCAACTGCCCGACCTTGCTCTTGTATCGTCATTCGTGCTATATTGTGTATGTTTTTCGGCTGCGAATATAGTCGCACATTATAAATATCTACAAGAGCATGGGACAAATCTAGCTTACGGGTTTCCTGGTATCAAAAACTTCAATTTAACCTCCCGTTACGTATTAATGGTTCATCAAGGATACCCTTATCTGAGGAATGATGGGCGATACAGTGTGAAATAAGAAATAACAACACAAAATTTCAGAATTGTATCTTCCGCCGTTTTGTTAAGTGTACTTGTTCATGATATCAGTGTACTTGCTATGTATATTAATTTGCGTTATTAATTTGCAAAAGGAGCGTTACTGTATTTTTGTTTTTAAGTATTATGTACGCATACAGATATACATGTAGTCACATTTTCTTATTTATAAAGCACATATTAAATGAACTATTATTAAAACCTAGTGCCGTCCTGATTTAAAGTCCTGTCAACATATTCAGATTATTACATTTGGTATTAAAAAATCAATTTAAGCTAAAGGCCGAATAATTGCAATATAAACTAATTGTTTAGTTGGGTATATTACACTAGGTACACGATATTGAAATAGATGTTTAAGATTGCTATTTGATTGGTTGGTTTCTTAAACAACATGGAAACAATCATTTTTATAGGAAGCCGAGGGATTTTATATCACACCACTATCTGTTTAACAGTCTCTTTTAGGCAGCTTCTATTACGAACATGCAAAAATAGTGCATATTACCAATCGGCGTATACAAATATATATTCAGCTATCGACACAAACAGCCATACCTACAAATATACATGTAGATTTTTAAGATGCATTTACATGCGTTACCGGAGTAAATTTTATCATCCTCAATTGAGGTTCAATTTCAAGTTTGAAAACATTTCAGCTGCCGAGTTTAACAACATATTTTATTTAAATATACTTCAGCGAAGAGGTTTTCATGGGAAAAGTTTTAGGAATGGGAATTTGACACCCTTGAATTCCAATTATTCACGATTTCCTTAATACATTTTTAACATTGAAGAACCCTCGTTACGCAGTGAGGTTGATATTCATGAATACTCTTTTTATTAAGGACGATGTACTATCAACAGATCCGGTCGCCCGTTCTATTCTTATTTCCTTATTTATTCATGGTAAAATGCAATTATGCAAATTGCCATGCTAATCAAGATCAAAACTAATGCACAAAATATGTCCTACTTGTCCTATCTGCAACACAGTATATCGTCCATGGACATAGATTCGTGTCTTATATAGTATAAATGGTATGTGGACACAAAACGACACGCCACTAAGTCTTATTTATGTTACAAACGAAGGACACATGGAAATAAATACTAGGGCAAAAACTACAACTAACCCATTTATCGTAGTCGACGTACATCTATTGTACAATATGTCAATACGTTATATTTTCGATACCCGCATTTAGCTCGTGCATACACGCTATAAAAACAAGTTGTAGACTCTTTTCAGATGGAGATAACCATCGCAATGTTATCATTTGTAAATCGAAACGGCTGATGCGGAACGGAACACTTTAGTGGGACTGATTACATAATATAGGAACAATGAAACTCCAGAGACATCACCAGGAGAGAAACCCTTAATAATATCCGCTGGTCATTTATGTGAGGCAAGTGGCCAATTTTCTATGAAATACAGGACAATACATACAACACAACACAAAACATTACATATTCGCCTTCAATGCAGTGCTTGTTGTAATTTCATACCATCGAAGTCACCATTGTACAAGTACGCGTTTCAACATGTTTATCACATGCTTCATGTTAAGATGATATGCACATGAGCTTTAGTCATTACCATTAAATAGTTCGCTATTCCAGTTGATGAAATCGTACATTGAAGATATATAGTATACGGTTGTAAATAAAACCAACATTAAGGCGGTCGTTGCTTAAACCAACCTCTTCAAATGCATTTTAATGTTTATGTACGTGTGTGTTTAGCTTATAGATCTAGTAAAACGCTTTTGACATGTCTACAGTGCACATGTATATCTACAAGGAAGTCTTCCTCGTTCAATACCTAAGATCGTGAGCCAAGTTGTAGATTTCCGTGTAAGGTGTTCATAACACTACACTTGTAGTAGCATTGACAAACTATGGTATTCATTATGTAGGGCAATTTGAACAGCATGTGCACACAGGAATTAATATTCACGTTTAAGTTATTGTAAGGGTCCTCTCTTCCATTATGTATACCTCAACCACATAGATTTTATATTAACCTGTAACATGATCATACAAATATGATATGAATTAGTAATAAATTTGTTGCAGAGTTAAATAAAACGATTAGTTATCATCTAGGCATGTTTACAACATGCGCGGTATAAATACCACTTGTTTTAACTGTATTAAAATATCTCGTGTTATAAGTGTTTCATTATATACTAAGTTCTTTTTGCTTCTACTTATATATCTTTACGAGAAAATATTAATGTAATTTGAAACACAAACTCATTCCCGTATATGTCCAAAGCTTACGAAGTTCAGTTAAGTATTTATAATGCATTGAACATTCAACAACACTATTATGAATCAAAATGATTTACGAAATATCTATACACTACACGAGGAAACATTTATTAAATTGAAATAGATTTATTCGATATTTTCCGGTTAACTACCGATTTCATTTTTTCGATTCTAACTGAGTCCATTGATACACACTGAACAATGTGCAATAACTGTGTATATAAAGGAAGAAAAATCACCGTACTAGTTCTCTTCTCTTTGCCCAATAGTTTTTCAACCGTGTTTGAAATTGTATGGGTATTGTACGATTGTATTGACCTGGCACTCATTAATCTCCGGTATTGCTCGGCTGTTTTATTTATATCGGTTTTAACGTTTATCTAGCGTGTAAAGCACAGATTACATAGTCATATAACAAAAGCCTCAATCAACATGTGTCAGGAAGTATAGCGCGGTGGATACTGCTTTATACTTTGAATCACACTGACTGTGGTTCGAATCCTGACAAAATCTTTCTGTGTTATTATTTTCTTTTACTTCATTACTTCAATATCACTTATTCCCATGACATTTTTTCATTATTATTTTTTTTATTTGTCTTAGTTTAATTACTGTATCTACATAAAATGCATTTACAATACTCTGTTTCGCTCGCAGTATCGATGTAGTAAGGATTTAATCAATACATATTCATGTCTGAGTCTCCTATCTGGGTTAGTAGCTTTTAAACTGACGTACGAAAATACACGGAATATTCATGAGTCTGTTTAAATGTTGTTGATAATGAGGGGCTTAACCATTTATTGTCCGATTTTTCTGAACTGTCTAAACACGAATAATTTCACGGTGGTTAAATGTGTTATTTTTAGAATTTGACTTTCGTCGCAGTTTTCCGTCGTATTTACGGGTATCGGGATTTAAAAAAATAAACATGACAAATGACATAAACATTTCTGCACTGTACATAAGTTTGAATGGCCGAGTGGTTTAAAGACGAGGTACCGATAAATCGATTGTTAACCGAGCGGTCCGGGTTCGAATCCCATAGACGTATACGTCTTATTTCTTCTTTAACCGCAAGTTGTTTTTATCATTGTTCAATGGTTCAACATGATTGCTCATTGTTAATAATGATTTTCACGAATAAAATGATTTGAAAAGCTTCAAAACAGAGACGGACACGGCAGATGAAGACGAAGAAGCGCTTATCTGATTTTGTTTTTAAATTGGTATGCTATTAGTTATTTATGTTAATGAACATTAACAAAATGATTAAAAACAAATATTGAAAAAAGATGTAAATATAAAATATAATATTTGCTAGAAGAAAAAACTACATGCAATTTAACATTTATTAATATTACCGTTTTGCTCAAAATGATTTTAAACGACGGGACTCGAACCAGCAACAGCTATGTTGACGTGACGAGCTATTCGCTCTGCAATATTTTATAGGTAGTAGTTACTGCTGTGTTGAAAACCCTTCATTAAATAACGTACATCAGACATTGTATTTTCTACCCGATACCCGATGCACACTATCCGAAAATCACGAATGCTGACCGAGGATATATATAACGCATTCAACAACCGTTAAATTATTCATGTTTTGACGGGTAGAAAAAACGGACTATACTTAATTTAGGGGAAACTGATGTTTTGTTTATAAACATGCTGCAGACGTCTGTACTTAACATTGTCTGATTTACTTGTATCGGTTAATCCATGTATATTTAATCCACTCCGCATTCCTCGAGTGTCCTCGAGTATCCGTACTACAACCCAGATATCTGCATCAACCCATGACAAGAAAAGGTCAAAAACAAGGACACAACAAAGGTGGTAAGAAACGTACAAAGCAAGAGGCATCCCCAAACTCTGTGAGTGATCCACCTGAAAAGTGGCAGATTATGGCGGAGAGCCCACCGACCCAAATTGGCAGTCAAGCAAGTACTTTAGCAGCTACTTCATATGTCGCTCTACCTGCTACCCCGTCATATAGCGGCCAGTACTACCCACCCCACCTCCAATTCATGAGCCCGCATCAACAAACTATGCCCTCTAATATCCCAAACCAATATCCCACAGGGAGTCAGTATTGTGTACCCTCACCGACAACACCACCACCATGGGCGACTGAAATTATGCAAGATATCAAAATCATAAAAATATCTGTCGCAAAATTGGATAAACTAGAACAACTCGTTGACAGAATAAACGCGCGACTCGAAAAACTGGAAAATGATTCCAAAACGAGAGACACACGAATCAACGATATCGAAAACGCCATGCAGTTCGCCAGCAGCGAAATTGAACAATCAAGACAAAAAATAAAAAACACTAATTCCAGTGTAACAGTGCTTTCTGATCAGTGTTCGAACACAAAAACAATCTTAGCTGACATAAAAACCAAAACTAACGAATTAGAAGCAAAGGTAGACGACCTAGAAAGCAGAAGCATGCGTGAAAACTTGATTTTTTATGGCCTAAGCGAAACCCAGCATGAAAACTGTGAACAATTAGTAAAGCAAGTCGTATCAGAACGTCTCCAAATAGTGGACGATATAGTACTTGACCGGGTGCACAGGCTAGGTAAACCACATCAAGGCAAATCAAGACCAATCGTGGCCAAATTCCACTACTACACACAACGCGAACTGGTGAGAACAACCGCAACTACAAAACACGACGTCCTCAAGAATGCAGGCCTCGGCATCGGCATCCAACAAACCAAGACCGTCCTTAACAAACGACGTGAAATGAGCGACGTGTTCAACCGCGAAAAATCCGCCGGAAAACAAGTCAAATGGGCCGGCTCCCGACTCATGGTGCGAAACAACAGCAGTGACCAATTCAGAGAAGTGATCAACTAGGAAAGGCAGGGGGAACTAAGAACTCTCGCTTGGAATGTAAACGGACTAGTAAGAAAAATTAATGATGAAGACTTTTCAAATTTTATTAAAGAGTATGATTTAATCTTACTTTCAGAAACATGGACACATTCAAAACAAAATACTAATTTAGAAATAAATGAATACATTGGTTTCCATCTATTCGGCAATAAAAGTCATGGAACGAAAAAAGGTCGTTTTAGTGGCGGCCTTAGTGTTTACTTCCATGAGAAATTTAAAAATAACATATCTATGGTCGAACAAAATAGCAATGGTATAATATGGATTAAAATAAAGAATGAAATATTATCTCATAACCAAGATGTATTCATTTGTCTGTGTTACATACCACCAGCTAACTCTAAAGTCTTAATAGGCAAAGATTTTGACTTTTTTGAAGAAATCGAAAAAGGAATAGAGCATTATGAACCGTTTGGCATAACTTGTATTGTTGGTGACTTTAATGCTAGAACTGGAACTTTGTCAGACGTTATAAACTATGATATATACCTCAATGTGACGGAAGACTGTACACAAGATAACGAAAATATTGACAATTTGCATTTACGTAATAACCTCGATAAAGTAACAGATAACCACGGACAAAAATTAATTTCACTATGTAAATCAACCGATCAAGTTATAGTGAACGGACGATTTAAAAACGATAAAATCGGACAATATACTTTTCTATCACCACGCGGTCTCAGCGTCACAGACTATTTGCTAGTAAATATAAACCATGTTCAACTTATACATGATTTTAGTATACTAGATTGGAACAATTTTTCAGATCACGCCGCTATATATTTTTCATTTAAATTAAATAATCATACATTAAAAAATATACATTGCAATACAGAAAATCACACAGAAACTAAATTAATCTTTAACCAAAAATTAGTGCATGTTTTTCGTGAATCATTAATCAATAATATTAATCAGCTCTCTGATTTTAATAACAGCAATGCGACCGATCAGGTAAATCTGCTCACAAACTTCATGCATGAGCAAGTCAGTCGGGTTTTCAGTAAAACGTTCTCACGCAGTCATTCACACAACTCTAATCCACGAGCAAAACCCCCGTGGTTCAAAAAGGACTGTCATGAAGCAAAACAAGAATTCAAAAATGCACGAAACACCTTTAACCGCAATAAATCAAACGAAAGCAGAATATATTTTTCGCAACGGAGAACCATTTATAACAAAATAAGAAAATCTGCAAAAACTAAATATAAAATAAACCAAGGTGTCAAACTTGAAAATATCGCAAAATCACAACCTAGAAAATTCTGGAAATGTCTCAAAAAAAGTTATAATAATAAAAATAAACAAAAAAACAATTTGCAGATAAACGAACTATTTGAACATTTCAATTCCCTTCTAGGAGAAACACAAACTACAAATGGGCACACACATGATGAAAATGCTGAAAACTATGCAATACACAATCATAATTTAGACTGCGAAATAACGATAAACGAAATACAAAGGGCAGTCTTTAAACAAAAGAATAATAAAGCATGTGGGCCAGATAAAATATCAGCAGAATTCATAAAAAGTGCGTTTGATATCATATCACCTTACCTATACATACTATATAACAGCCTATTTAACAACGCTGTATACCCTGAGTGCTGGGGATTGGGCTACATTATACCAATATTTAAAGGGGGTGATCCTAACTTAGCAAAAAATTATCGAGGCATAACACTCAACAATATACTAGCTAAAATATATTCACAAATTCTCTTCAATCGTCTCTCAATATGGACAGAAAAAAAATGAAACGATACTAAAAAATCAGTTTGGGTATCAAAAAGGTAAAGGCACTACCGACTGCATTTTCTTATTACAAGCTATCATATCTAAAGTAATTCACAGCGGACAAAAACTATACAGCGCATTCATAGATTATGAAAAATGTTATGAACAGAACTCAAAAGTGCATCTCAGAACACGCATCAAGAACCATGCATAAACTTTTTTCCGTTTTCAATCAGTATGAATTTCAAACACGAGAAAAATTAAAATTATTTGACGTATTAATATCTCCAATTCTAAACTATTCCGCTGAAGTATGGGGTCAACATAAGGCAAAAGACATTGAGCAAATCCATTCAAAATTTTTAAGAAAATTACTATGCGTAAAAACATCAACTAACCTTATGGGCCTGTATGGCGAACTTGGCAGAATACCACTGTATTAACACCGAAAAATTATTATGTTTCGATACTGGATAAAAATTATAAATTCGCATGAAAACAGCATAATAATAAAGGTATATCTTATGCTAAAAACAGACGCAGAAAATGGAGTAAATTACAATAAAAATAACTGGGCATCTCAAATAAAGAAATGTTGGAACAAATGGGCCTTGCAGAGGTATGGATAAACCAAAGCACTGTTACACCATCATTAGATAACATAAAACTCAGGATATTAGATCAATTCAAGCAGGAATGGCAAAGTAATATTAATCAATCTGGTAGGCTAAGCACGTATTGCACATTTAAAAGTAGTTTTGAATTCGAACCATACTTACACATAATAAAACAAAATAAATATAAAATAGAGTTAAGTAAATTCAGACTATCATCACACAACCTAGAAATTGAACAAGGACGTTATTATAGTATAAATAGAGCAGACAGAAAATGCAAAATATGTAATTCACATCTAATAGAAAACGAATATCATTTTATGCTAACGTGTCCTTTATATTCTCACCTAAGAAGGAAATACTTCAAACCTTACTATTGCAGATGGCCAACGATAACAAAATTTAAGATTCTCATGTCCACAACAAATAAAAATGATCTACAAAACATAGCAAAATATATATACTATGCAAACAATTTAAGGGAAGAACTTATTAGTGATTAATCGTTCATTGATTTTACTCATCACGAAATCACTAAGTTATTCTTCATAGAAGTATAGACTTACCATAATACTCCTCTTGTTTATTATTAAATAAAAACTTGATATATGCTACATTTTGTTTATTAGTATATTTTTGTCTGTTTTAAGTATATTTTTATATACCTTTGGTGTCCCCTTATAGCCCCTATTGTTTCGTTTTTGGTCATAGGCGCTGTTATAAAGGGAGATCACTTTTTTAAAGTATTAATGTATTAATGTACTCTTACTTACTATGTTCCTTAACGGCACCTATTGTTTTGCTTTCGTAAATAGGAGCTACCCTAAGGATTAATACCCTACAATAAGCGTATAGCGAGTTAAGTCTGAAAAAACATGTTTGCTCATTAATGAAGTATTTTATTCCATTTATTATGTTAACTCCATTTGAGTATATTTCGTATTTTTAATTAATTAAAAATAGCTGCATCCTATTGTGTAACTTGTTTTGTCTTTCATACAAATATCTGATAACATTTTTAATATATCAGAAACATATCCATATTATTGTGCAACTGTACATACATATACTATCTGTTACATACACACATTGTATAGTATTATGGTACTTTTTTCACATTATCTATTAAATGGTTTAAATTGTTTAAATTGATTAAAACTCATTAACATTTTTAATATATCAGAAACATATCCATATTATTGTGCAACTGTACATACATATACTATCTGTTACATACACACATTGTATAGTATTATGGTACTTTTTTCACATTATCTATTAAATGGTTTGAATTGTTTAAATTGATTAAAACTTATTAACATTTTTAATATATCAGAAACATATCCATATTAAAGTTTTCATTCAATCAATTAATAATGTAACACTAACATTTTCAGATTTCACACTATTAATAAACTTCAACACGATAAATAGTTTGCTTCCTCATTTATCAAATAATAAATTACAGTATTCTGAACCAGAAGCATTTATATATTTACTATTGTAGGCTAGAAGCTTTTTTGTAAGCTTTATCGCTGAAATAAATGTTGTTGTTGTTGTTGTTGTTGTTGTTATAACGTTATCAATATTCTTAATAGTTGAGAAACATCACAATTATTAATATTAATTACATACGCATTTATTTAAGTGTTATTGCTTCTATTCAATCAAGGCATATCACCATAGTAATAGAGACACTTAAAATGAAAACACTAACATTTCACAGTATTTATAGACATTCGCACGATTAATATATTGCTTCCTCCTTAATTTGCTAACAATTACAGCAATCTTAACCAGCGGTATATAACATTTGTATATTCATTATTGTAGGCTAGAAGCTTTTTTGAAGCTTTATTGCTGAAATAAATGTTGTTGTTGTTGTTGTTGTTGTTGTTGTATATAACGGTTCCCACTTGCATTTGTACCGGCTGTAGTATATGCTATTGTTGCGGCATATAATGTTTTCTGATTTTGACTCAAATAATCTGTTATCTAAACAATAGCACGTATTTGACGATAATGTGTCATACCATTACATGTATATGCATGAGTATTTCCAAAATACAAAATAGCATATATTATCTGATGACATGGGAGGCTAATACATAGGGAATATTACACGACTGTGGTGTTCCGGTGGCTTGTATCGCTCGTTGATTGTGTAACGCTGTATTCCACGAGCCCGCAGGGCGATTGGAATACAACTTTACACAATCAACGAGAGCAATAAAACCCACCGGAACACCACAGTCATGTAGTATTCCATTTATTATATACCTCCTTAAGATCAAAACATCACAAATACGGTACGAAACAAACAAAATAATAACAAAATAGTACCGTTAAAGAACGCGCACGAACACATGTCATGTACATCAATGACGTCATTCAATTCAATCAACATGTTGCAACGGCGTCGTAGTGTCTATAAATAGAATAGGGTGTTTCCCAGTGTCGCTTGGAACGTTACAGAAATATACGATGGAACGTTACAGAAATATACGATACTCAACGAACGTAAAAGTAGTCCGGTTTTTGCAGCCGTTGAATACTGAAAATTATTTCACAGTGTCAAATACGGAAATTTTATCTTGCCTATTGTATTTTATACCGAAAATACATCAGTATTTGAGTCAGCTTGTCTATAGGTATATAATAAAATATAAAACAAATCAGTATGTGATTAAACTGGGTATACCATAATCGTGATAAGGATAATCTATATGCACTTTCCGAATAATATGCGGATTACCGAAATAAGAACAACACATATAGAAGTAATTGTAACACGATTAAACCAGCATAACTGCATACATGTATCATACCCATTTAAAATCCGGCTATCATGGACGAACTGTTTAACATTTAACGGTTTATGAATGTTATATTTTTGGTAAAACAGAAATGATAGGAACTACGAATCGCTGCCAGTTCGATAATGCCTATTAATTAACTAAAACGATGATAAATGTGTCAAAAGTAATCGTAGTATAAACGTCAGCCTCGTAGAAAACGTGTAAACTAATAATAGTGCTATAGGATAAACGGCTATATTTTGTATGAATAAATTGAATTTTATCATATGACTGCACATTCTTCTGTACTGCGTATTTTTTTTTTTTTTCAAAGCGCGCGAATTATTATTTAATTGGAAACTTAGTGTGATGCTTTTGTTTATAATAAACATAACACAAGCAAAACGGCAAAACGCGATATACACGGGAAATAATTAGTGAAGTCTAAAAAGAACGAGTTTCATGAAAAGTATTTTTCTCTGTCGATCATGTATTTTTCCTATTATACGTTATGGAAGCCGTTAATACTTTTAACGTATATGTATATAATACATAGCGGGCGGGAGACCGGGCATTTGTGACGGATCCGTGGTTTAGTGGTAACTTACTGGTTTCACAACCCAGGGGTCGCAGTTTCGAGCCCCCGTTACACCCTAACCTAAAAACTCGTATTTCGGATGGGATGTTTAACCGAGGTGCAGTGTACTAGAAGTTTTTCACACCGGGCACAAAATGACCCAGGGTTGCCTCTGGAACTGGGCTTCTCCTGTATATTGCACTATGCCCCGTACCCAACTAACAAGTATTATGTGGACAATGGCCGTATGGGAGAGAAAATCCATAGTGACAAGACTGCCCTCAGTGGTGCCCTAACACAGAATATGGAGCTCCATTAGCAGCTTGCTGAACTGCAGAACGGTTTTGTGAAAATGGTATGCATTTATCATGTGACCATTAAATTGTCTTTAGCGATAAAGTAAGTGTTTTCCGATTCGTTGCAGAAAATATGGATTCCTAATATGCCGTTTACATGTAAGAAACCGATCAAAGCAGATCAAATGACATCACATTGCGAGACGTTTATACAAATATACAATATTAACACATTACCGCCGATGTCAACTTCACATCTACTGTCACACTTGCGAAATGGTTGCTACTGACCATATTAAAGTCAACATGTTTCCATTTACAAAACACTATACATGTACGCTAAATGTGTTTAATGGCATGTACTTTGCAAGTTTATCGTTACTTCTATTTCCTGTATATTGCGTTTTTGTTCAAGAACAGTAAATCGTGTTTAAAAGCAACATTCAAATACTGGTCATGTAAATGTTACACCCCTTTTACATCCAGTGCTGTGTAATATGAAATATAATTGCTGTGGGGAAGGTGTATTCTGTTATATATATATTGTAATAAATACAAATGATTGTTGAAAGTTTTCATAATTTTAATGCGTATTAAACACATATTGAAAAAGGTCACTAACATCTGAAATAAAAGCATTGTTCCGACATATGAAGAGTCTATTGGATTTGTGTTGTATTTAATCAACTGCTGGTTTTCCGTAATATCAAGCATGACTGTTGGGTCAAATCGACTGTTGTTTCGATTGCCCCGTGTTATATTTTATTATTTATACCAAACATTTCTGTTTTAAGATTCCATTTACAACCTTGAAAATATGACGTATGGTACAGCTGAAAACAAAGTGACTATTGTATGATGATACAGAATTATAGTTTATACGTACAATGTTTATTGTCACTACTGTAACACTGTCTGTGACGACGGTCAGCATGTGGTAAGTAAACTGAATGATGATGAGTATGAGTATGATGATGATGATGATGTTTTTAAAGAAACAATGTGCTTTTATTTTGAGATAATGATATTGTTGCTGATTATGATGATGATGGTGGTGATGATGATGATGATGATGATATGTACAGTCGATCAGCCGGTTTTTAATGTTATTTTAATCTTACTTGCTACGTTCATTTTAATAAATACAAGAGCTTAATTACAAAAAAATACATCGGCTACAGATAGTCTTTACTCTTCATATTCGGTTAAACAACCTTCATTTGACTGATTACACTGTCGCTTGAAAAGGACCTCAAAACCTTGACATATTCAAGTCATACAGTGCACATAGACGAAACTATTTGCAAACTCTACCTGTCAGTTTTATTTGGGCGATATTATAGTTTAAAATTCTATGTATGGGTGCATAATAGCACTACTTGACATTTAAGAAACCGCTGTGTTTCTTTAAAATTTCTTAGGTTGATAAATGTTTTGATATGTTTAAGTAGATTCGTCAAGTTACATCCTTGTTAAAAAGGAGAATAATGCAACACATTTTGTGAAAAAATATGACACGTGTTCTGATAACAAGATAATATCACATTTAAAAACCTATTTTACGACTTATTTGTCGTTTCAACATGCATTTGTTCTACAATATTTAGGTATCTAGTCGTTAAAATGACATCGCACGAATAATTAATTTACGAAACAGGATATTGTATTCACTGCTGCGTAATATAATATGAAAATGTCAAATTTATATCAGTCACTGGCGACCATAAACCGGACAATGCAAGGTATTTGCATTTTTATAGAATAATATAGTATCGGTTACTTGCCACTAAGAAGTAGTTTTATGACATAAATGTTTTAGTACGTTTGTATAATGTTTAATGTCTTGTTTTTGACACCTCTGACCTCAGTCTGCTGGTAAAATAAATGAACGACAAAATAAACTTACCACAAAATCGAAAACAGTTCTGCTTAAGGAAGTAACGTAATAGTTGTGTACTAAACATGACAAGTAAACATAAGAGAGTGTTTTGCGCCTTACTCAGGTTTTATAAGTTAAGCATTTGGACACTGCTTATGTTTCATTGATTACGTTTTCGTAATTTATGTTTTCGATGTTGTTGTACCTTGCATATAGGTAACACTATATAATAAGTCTTGTGAATAAGAGTCTATCCCCATCGACTGTTAGTCCATGACTCAAGAGAAACACGTTACTGTTGGTATATACGATAAAAGGCTTACGTTTAAGCAATTCTAATGCCCTAACATGAGTATACACGTTAACCAATTAGGTACTTCGTAGGTTGAGCAAACATTTCTGGAATTAATATGACCTTACACCACCTTCAAATGCATGCAGCAGCAATACAAATATCTTAGCTTGAATCACTGTTAATTTGTCGACTGATAGAGTGTCATATTAATGACAATTTATGTATTGCAATCATCGTAAAAAATACGTGTAAGACCATAATGTATGCAACTGCATTTACGGGACTTATATTTATAGTGTCATATGAATGATAATATTTAACACACAAGCGTTAAACAATGAAGCTGACTTAGCGTTAATCGTTGCATACTGACTATGTTAAAGATGAGTGACATATTTACCACTATTATTAACCTAACCACTCACAATGGGTGGTTTTAAGCCACACTTTAATGCAGACGTCTACTGTTTCTATTACCTGTTCAGAGATTGTTATCCTACATTTTGTACAATGACACCTACTATGGGGTATAATGTTTATGGTTAACACGTGTTAGGTCAATTACTGTTTAATATAAGATATCATCTGCCCTTTTAGTATAATATGCACTTTTTTATATAACCCATTTTCAGTACCTGTGGAAGTAGACGGTATTATTTATTTAATCTCCGTCTAACAGGAAGTCTTCCTGAAGATTTTAGCTGGGTCATAGCCAAAGTGCATGTTTTTACATCCTTCATCTCAAGTTACTTGGCAACTTATTAAATATATTGTACAGCTTTTTTCAGAGTCTTGTGACAGTTAAGATAGACCGAAATGCATATATTTACATCATTGATCTCAAGTTACTTGGCAATTTATTACAGAAATTGCATTGCTATTATGCTGTGACAGTTAGAAAGACATATTACAAATTACTTACTCTTAATGTAAAAAAGGTCACAGTGCTATATATAGGTTTTATAATATAACTTATTTGACACATAATATTTTAAATATGGGATGTTAACAAATATCTCGTTCAAGAAAAATTTGTACAAACCAAAAGTTCATCGAACGTCTCGTTAATTGTACATCAGTTTAACAAACAAATGCATGCTGTCTTTTAAAGAAACGTTTTGATACTATATTGAATGCCTTGATATTTAAATCTCGCTTATTTCATGCATGAAATGTTGAACATATTCTCCGTATGAACTAATTAGTTGATATGTTTTACTTGCTCGTGATATCAATATAAAACAGGAAATGCCAATGTCTGTATAAATGTCATATGTATCAAAGTATAAACGCGATTTGAAAAGCGGTTGTCAAAGTGATCAAAGACACTCATCATATTCTTGTTTCCATGCTACTCTTTGGGAATATGAATGACCTTCAAAATACCGGGGACTGGGACTTGTTACTCCCCATATTATATTATTTATTTAAAAAATCATATTATTACGTTTATGCTTATTTGCATTTTTAAGCTGGCAATCACATATAGTTAATAATCTCACAGTCGTTAAATATGTTTCAACCTGCACACCCTAAAATATAGTTGTGTTTCACAGATAACTATAGTTAATAGGTTAGGCAAAGTGTAAAATAAAATTAGATTTAATAGCATACTTATGAATGGGACATTTGCAAGATGTATGCACAGTGGATTGAGACAGATATTTCCAAAACTTCACACGGAGTAAAACATAGCATGTTTAATAATACATGTTCAGTTCATGATTAAGACAAATTATATAGAACAAATAACTAAAACAGTAGTTCCATTCCTTACAACTGAACAGTCACCTTTGTTTGTCTTTATAAGAGAAAAGCCAAATAAATTAAAATGTGTTTAACACATTGCTAGTAAATAGGATAAGAGATTAACGTAGTGCATCTCGAGCGAGTCTATTTTTCATAGTTTGTATTTGAAAGAATAACATTCATATAGTACAAGGACACACACAAAATGTTGACAATTGGGTTTCGGATTGCATTACCTCATCAGCATACACTGTTTCTCTATAACGCATGTTTTTGACAGAGCAGATTGTTAGCTTTGTGCTCCATTACAATGAAACATAGATAAACCTGTTAACACATCCATTAACACAAGCATTTTTTTTTTTTTTTTAACTACATTCCTTTAATCATCTATATTCAGATAATTAAAAGACAGTTGAACACGAGTAACATGATGTCCCGAAACGTTAACCTGCGTACTGGCTATGACAGAGCTCAGTTCTGACATCTGAACGCCATCATCTGACCCGCGACAGCCAGATCACTTCTGTTATTGACCTATCAATTAACAAGCGCGATACAGATGCCTGTTGGACCTATTACTGTTCTGGACTTGACTATGGACTGACGCAATACTGATCAGTGTCTGGTCTACTTCTGTTTTTTACTCGGGTATGGACAGATGCAATGCAGATGCATGTCCAATCGAATAAGTTGTGAATATGATGAACATGAGCAAACATTTCACAGGGAATCTATCAAAACATCGGGCCGAATGAACACCGACCAAACCGAAAATTTCGTAATGCAATTCTTCCTGGTAAATCGGTAGATAGCAAACAACGTTGCTATGTCCAGGTTAATGCCGCGGTTAATGCCATGTGATTTTTTTGTAATCTCTATATCCTGACCAATGCCATGATATTGGGAACACTAAATAGATTCCTGGGTTAATGTAAATTGGGCATTAAAACAATCCCCATCATCCCGATTGTAGAAAAATTGAATTCATTTATGAACCAAAGACATGGTGTTTTAATGGAAATAACTCAGGTGCTTATGTTCAATTCCGGGCAACTTTTAGATGTGTTCACGATCACATGGTTATACACAAACTGTGCATACTTGGTGGAGATTGAGTAAAAAAATCGGTTTATCCTGCACACTGTCCATTTTTTGTATCTGTCTTACAACGCAATTATATTCACGATGTTTGTGCTGCGGTTTTTGGCTTATTCTGCGATCTTATGGTCATACCAAAGCTGTGCACGACTGGTAAATATTAAATGAAAAATGCAGTTCATTTGTGCATTGTTTTCTCATGTAAAGGAGAACATAGTTCTGGTGTGGCTGTTCTGATCAGGCCCATGAGTTAACCCAATTGAATAAAGAGCGCTCGACTGAATGAAACGTGGAGTCCCTATCACGACTGCAAGCCGATTGCTGACGAATGCTAAAAATAATAATTAATAATAATACAAATAATAATAATAATAACAATAATAATAATGATAATAATAATAATAATATTATTATTATTACAAACATTATTATTATGATAAGTATTATTATTGTTATTAGCATTATTATTATTATAATTAGCATTATTATTATTTTTATTATTAGCGTTATTATTATTTAAATTATTTTAAAATGTTCATTGTTAAGTAGTTAGTAGTAGTAGGAGTAGTAATAGTAGTAGTAGTAGTAGTAATAGTACGATTATCTTTATTTATCACTATTCATAAAACACTAATTTTCTGATAATAAACACCATTATTGTTATTATTTTTGGTAATGAAATTAAAGAATACTAATAATACTAATAACAATAATAATAATAATAATATTATTATTATAGTATTATTATTATTATTTGATTATTTTTTGCCATTATTATTATTATTTATAATAATAATATTATTATTATTATTTCTTTTTTTAGTCATCTTGCAAAATTACTTAGCTCATGATTTAATGTCAACATATGTAGATGAACAAACTAAATATATTCTTAATTAGACACCCAAATTCATGGTTTATTCACAGATGCTGTCTTTTACCGCATAAGTGTAACATTATGCTAAAAAGTGAGTTATTTGTTTCTCAGGCACTATTGTTACTATTTGTTGACGATCACGCCCGGGTTTTAAAGGAGCAGTCCAGAAATATGTTAATACAAATAAAACTTTGCAGAAAGTGTTCTAACGGGCATGTTACCGAACAAAATACAAAAACTACGCATTGAAATCTGTGAATTATGAAGAATTAACTAATTTGCTATCGTCTGTTTTCTGTATGCGATAACTGGTGATGACTCTTGAGTAAACCAGCATGAAAATGATAGTATATTCCATTCGTACCAAGCGCTTTTGAACAATGCCTTTCGTAAACAAGAAACATATTTTGAACGAATAAACACGATAAACTTTCATAAGAACTATAACTTAAATTACGATGTACTGATTTAGATCCCATGGACAGCGGCTTTAAATTAAACGAATCTGCATTTTAACATAACGAAATAAGAGTAACCCGGTAGAGATTGCGGTATTTCCAGTAACTTTCTTCCTGTCTGAATTAATTTTATAAATCGGATATACACAAAGTGTGAAATACAGTGTACATTAAAAAAAAAAGTTATATTCGATTGGGAATCTTTATAAATATCGTCTATTTGTGGATTTTAAACATTTGTTTCGTAGATGCTCTTGTGTAATTCTGTGCAATCACTTCAATTCGCGGGGTACAAAGCCGTGCACTTGCGATCGCGGACATATTCGCACGGTCTTAAATTCGCGCAACTACGATTTTGAAAAAATAAACACATGGGAATTGGTTTTTACACAAAATATGTGTCAATTATTCAACCAGACAGAACGCCAATTAAGGGTCCTATTGTGACATCATGTTTGTTGCAATAAACACGTATATTTGTACCGGATTATGCTATTAATTGACAACAGTGCTCGCAGATTTAGGCGAGACACTAAATAACTGACACCATGCTAATTAAGCGCCGATTAAAATACTAGTTTCGGCTCCACATCGAAGGCGCTCATTCTTTACTCAAACGATCAACTTATGAAAAGTAACATCTTCATGTTTTTTTAATACAAATGGAACACTGGGTGGGAAAAATGCCATAGTTGGTGCGTCGGTGTTTTTAAATTATATTTTTGTTGAATTGTATCGTGTGTTTTCTGTAAACAAATGTAAGTAAATATTGTACATTTATATACTTTTGCCAAGGAAGGTAAACCACTACTTGTAGATCGTTGCGATTGATAGAAAAATAGTGTGTTTTATGTTACATTTTCACTGCAGTGAAAATATAAATTTTTATATTTTCAGTGTTTCAACAGCGAAAATATCACATTTTCTTTAACCAATACACTTCTATATTTCGCTGAAAAGCATATAATAACAACAAAATATTAAATATTTGTATTGTTAGAATCTATATCATGACAAAACATTATCATTTGTATCCAACATCATCCGGTATAAGGCCTTTGTATGTAACTGACTCGTGGTTTACTAGCATTAGAAATTATAGATTTTGAAAAAGTTTATACTATCAGACTTGTTTGTTCAAATTGCATTTAAAAGCAATAGTGTTATTCCGCAAAGGAATGCACATATTAAAAATATGCATTGTCTATAAAAGCGATGTTTTTGCATGCAAGCTTAATTTTATATTCTAAAAATACCTCAGATATTAATTTAAAATGATTGACTTTTCATGAATAAAGACGCGATATCAGCACAAAATGAACTTGGCACAAATTCTATATTAACACGAGCATTTAGATTGGTACTTTTTTATGGTTGCGGTGGTGATGATGATGACGATGATGATGATCATCATCATCATAATCATAAACTTTCGAGGATAAACATTAAAATTTGTTGTTAAACGTAGCGAGACAAAATTTAATTGAAATTACAGTAACGTTATTATTCGTTGAATAACAATTTTAATTGAGTATAAAACGATGACAGGTTTGCAGTTAATTTTCGTGCATGAATATAAACAAAATATGAAATAGTTATCTTGTTAGTATACATATTATTAGAAAACGTCCTTGTATGTATCAAACATCATCGAGTGTATAGCTTCTGTAGACAAGTGACTGGTCGTTTATAACAAATATTACAACCTTATAAAGTTTATTCTGTCCGAATTGACCAGTAGATACGTGTCAATCAAGGATCGAGTTGACCAATTTTGGGCTTATATTTCTGTGGTAAATAATAGCACATAGTTGCTTAATCCAATCAATTAACTTAAAATCCTTAAAATCCAGAAACGAGGAGCGATCTATGTTCGTCTAGTAAATTGTTCAAATTGCATCACCCAAGCAATAGTATTATTCGGCAAAGGAATGAACGTATTAAATTGTCTATAAAAACGATAAACTTATATATCTTAGAAATACTGACATTTTTATTAAAAATAATTGCTGTTATACATTATTAGTGCATATACTAATACCTCATGAATTAAACCATGACGAATATGATAAATATGAATATGAATATAATGATAATGATGAGTATGATGAATATAATGATTATGATGATGATGATGATAATGATGATCGTGGTGGTGGCGGTGCTGATGATGATGAGGAGGAGGAGGAGGAGGATTATGGTGGTGGTTGTGGTGGTGGTAGTGTGGTGGTGGTGATGACGATGAAGAAACCGATACCAATTTGGGTTATAAACTTTAGAACATACAAAATAAAATATGTGTATATACTGTGCAGTCAATTTTCTGGAATAAATAGAAGTAGTAGTAGTAGTAGTAGAAGTAGTAGTAGTAGTAGTAGTAGTAGTAGTAGTAGTAGCAGTAGTAGTAGTAATAGTAGTAGTAGTAGTTGTTGTTGCTGTTGTTTTAGTTGTTGTAGTTGTATTAGAAGTTGTTGTTGTAGTTATATTTTTAGTAGTAGTAGTTGTTGCTGTTGGTGTAGTAATAGTAATTGTAGTAGTAGTAGTAGTTGAAGCAGTAACAGTAGTAGGAGTAGCAGTATCAGCGCAGTAGCAGCCGCTGCCGCCGCCGTCTTCGTCGTCGTCATCCTGGTAGCAGTACCAGTAGAAGTAGTAGTAGTAGTAGTAGTAATAGTAGTAGTTGTTGTTGTTGTAGTAGTAGTTGTTGTTGTTGCTATTGTCGTTGTTGTAGTAGTAGTATACTTTGTACAGAAAGCCAAGACGCGATGTCTATAAAAATGAACTTAAGAAATATTCTTTATATAATGGGATTTGAGTTTTATATTTTGTAGCGCTCATACTGTAACCTGTGGATGCATTTACTTTTATTTTTGTTGTTTAATTGGCAATCATCTGAGAATGAAAATAGCATATATGAAGATGGTCATGTTGATGCTGTTGTTGTTGACAATGATTATGATGATGATGATGATTATTGTGAAGGTGTGTTTGGTTTCATCGTATTGAATGATTTAAGAGTGGAACTTCCGGTAATTTGTAAACAGTCGCCATTTGTTTCACTCGGACAATTAAAACTTTGTTTTCTTTACAAGTTAACAGACTCAAAATAACTCCAATCTGTAAGTATGGATCATCTAGACCGTTTTGATGGTTACAACAACGAATATAAACAAGATGAACCTTTTGCTACACAGAACCGTTTTGTTATTCCACCGGCGGGAAATAGCTCTAACAATGACAATAACAGAAAACGTTCTAGAGTGGTGAGTGTTGTAGTGGTGAATTCATAACTACCCAACAGGATTTTGAACATTTATCTCTGGATGGAGAAATGTCAGAAATGTTTAAACACATGAAAAACTTTGAACACAAAGTTGACGAATGCCTACAGATGCATACAAAAATTCAATCCATTGAAGGAACATTAACTAAATACAATTCACGCCTCAAACTCTTGGAATACAAATCCATTGACATTGAGGCACGTAGTAGAAGGAACAATCTTATATTTGGCGGAATCATTGAACACAGAGAGGAAAATTGTCAAAATGTTATTGCCCGATTCCTCGCCGAACAACTTCACATAACCCCTTGTCCTCATATCCAGTGAGCACACCGCCTTGGAAAGTTCTCTAAGGGCGTCACATGAGGCATCATTGTAAACTTCCTGGACTACCAAGGCACAGTAAATATCCTTTCACATGCCAACCGGCTAAGAGGGTCCAATTTCAGCATTAACAGAGACTACCCGAACGAAATAACTCAAGCATGGAAAGCTCTTTGGACCAAATACAAACAACTCCGTGAAAGCAATCCACGAAGCAAAATCGCAATAGTCTTCCCGGCCAAGATTGTAATGGACGGCCAGGTGGTCGAAGACATATTTCCTGACTGGAACTTGATCCTTCAAGGTAACAGAGTCTGTGATAATTCGCCAGTCTTCAACGCTAAGCAGACTCACTTTGAACAAGCACCACACACCAGAAGTAAGCCTGCAAGTCCTTCTTTCCCCAGCACAGCACCCAATATACACACTGTTAATCCTGGAACCACAACAGTGCAGAAAACGATTGTTCCTCCACCAGTGCAGAGTGCAAATCACGTCTCTAGGAGACCACAGTCGGCATCCCCGCATCCTCCAAGGGCATCACACACGCGCAACCATGCACCAATATCGCCAAGATCTCCCCTACACACGCAGTCTTCACAGATGGCAGCCTAAGGTATACAACGACCATGGGACACACTTCATCCCAATAACACTAAAACTCCGCCGTCTACCAATACGCACAGGACCACAGATGTCAACGGCCATTCTCGCTAGGCCAGTGGGGGGGGGGGGTAAAATCACTATCCGACCTGGAAGAAAAGAACAATATCATAAACAATATAAAATTAGGAACATTAAATGTCAGTAGACTTAAGAAAAGACTAAATTACCCGGAATTTATTGAACTCTTCAACAATTATGACATATTTTGTTTCTCAGAAACTCACACTGATACCAATGATATTATCGAAATAAACAACTAGGAACATTTAGCTAAACACAGAGAACAAGAATATAAGCGTAAATCTGGTGGCATTGGAATATTTGTTAAAGATAAACTGACTTCTTCTGTTAACATCTTACAATCAAAATCTGAATATGTATTATGGATCTCCATTTGTAAAAATATCACAAAACTCGATGACAATAGTATAATAGGAGTGTCTATGTTCCACCTGAAAACTCAAGATTCTTCAATGAGGATTAATTTATGGCCTTTGAAAATGAAATCTCCCAAAAATGAAAAGAACATAAATATGTATTACTCGCAGGTGATTTTAATACAGAGTTGGAAGCATGAAAGACTATATAATTTCAGATCCCCATTTAAGGGAATTTTTCAATATTGATGATAATCTACAGAGCCAACTTGACAAATACAATATGCTTGAACAATTATCTATTCCATTAATGTAACTGGGCTAATAGCTTAGTAGTATGTAACCTTTTATACTGTAAGGTTGCTTTGGCGGAAGTATTGGTTTTACTAGAGGAAGTGAACAGAATCCAGTAGAGAAAGATTGTTTATTTGGACAGATCATAAAATCTGTTAATATTTAATGTCATAATTTGGAATCCATTGTTGGTAAGTTAGAACTAGCCTTTAGAAGTGTTGCTCTTCGTGTATTGTCTGGAATTGGCCCCGATTCTTCTTTCTATTCTTTTATTTCTTGAATCTAAACTTGGGCTATCAATGAACGAGAATATTTCTTGAATGCATCACTTTCACTTAGCAATAATTCGTATTTCAGCTGTCAGACTAACAACACCATAGGTATTAAGGAACAGAAGTCTTGAGTAGCACATACTCAGTAAGTATAGAATGTCATTGTGTGTATGTCCTTGTAGGTTTTGTACCATTGTTTGTGTACCATGTTATTGTGAGGCATATGTATTTTCTATGTTTGACAATCCGTTGTTTTGTCTTTTTTAATAGTGCTTAAATTCTTATTAATATTATTATATTATTTGATGTGAATGGGAACCAGGACACAGCACGATGATTATCGGAAGAATATCTTTTTATACTATTAATTTACTTGTATGTAACGGTTACCATGACAACAAATATGTTCTGACAAATACTTTAATAGAGGTATGTTATTTTGTATATTTCAGGACGTAAGTTATTCGACTTACTACCAGTATATGTGATTGAACCTGACACTGAGTCAATCCCATAAATAAAAGTAATTTATCCTGTCAGAACTCTCACTTGTTTATACCCCTACACCAACATGGCAGGAGGTTACAAATGGAGCCCCCAGTGAGGATTGATTATAAGTAGACGAAGATCGAACACCTGTTGAGGAGAGTTGGTTAACTGCGGAAGTAGGTGACGTACATGCCGAGGAAATACGGACGAGGGTCGATTAGGATCGAGTACGTGGAGACGAGGGTTGACTAGGAGTAGGAGAACTCGAGTTTTAATGTTTATAGAGTTTGGCATCTGTGAAATTTTTTTATGTGATCACACACTTTGAATATTACATATAGGGCCGGCACAAGGACCAAACATCGCATTCTGGACCACCAGGAAGACTTCGGAGTGGGACAATAACTTCGAACTGAAAACAGACAGTGCTGTGTGGTTCCGTTATGTGTTTAGGTGGTGATTGATTGTATCAAAAAAAAAAAAAAAAAAAAAAAAAAAAAATATTTTAAGTGTAAATTTTTACATATTTAATGTGAAAATAGTATGAATTATAAAGTTTTAGAATTAAGTAATTATTTCAATACACCTTTTAATGATTGGTGATTGGGAAATTAACCAGCATGAATTTGACATATATTTAATTTGCAATATAATATTCACATTTCACTATAAGCATGAAGTAAATAGCCCATGCCCTTTTCAATATTTCTGTATCGCCTTCTGAATAAGTGTGTCCTATTTGATTGAGGAATACTAGTTAAACTGTGTTCGTCATAATACTCGGATTGACTTAGTGTAGTCCTGAGAATAGTATTAGTATTTATTATTTACGCTGACAATTCAAGAGTTAATTTTAATAATGACATGTTGTTTCTGTTTGGCTAATAGATTACTTTTCAGCACAAATTTCTATTAGGTGCAAGAAGTGGAAGCTATCATACAGATCGGGAACCTGCTTGCCGGGTTTGCACAGAATGATTGAGGTATCATCGTTTTGTAAACAACTGTCAACAAATATAAACATTGAGCATTTCCTGTAAAAGAATTGACATGAAGAGCTTCCTTTGTGGTCACTCATTGTCCGTAAGCAAGTGTCTGTGCCTATGTCATTAAGATTACATTACACATTCATATAGTTAACGTAAGAGTGAAAGGGAACAGTGTGAAAGAAAGTGCTTATTTTTTTATATATTAATTGTGTGTGCAATATTTTTCTGACTATTGTAATAAATTCTGAACTCGTTCTATAAAACAGATTAGGTAGTGTCTTATGTTACTTAACGGTAGCACTAGTTAAGAGTAGTGGGCCCACACAGTATTTAGTGTATATATAATAAGAGAAGGTACATTGTACGTCATTACAAATCATTACAGAAGTTGTTCAGGGTTTACTAATTCATCTTGGATACAGTAATTGTTGGGTGCGAGTAAAAATGGCTGAGAGTAATATAAGTGAAGAAGAGATAGCCTTACTGAAAGTATTGAAGAAAATGAAAGTGGAGGACCCTGAACAGTTAGAACAGGTTCTATCTAAAAAAACCATCAAACAAGAAGAAGTTGTGAAAGAGAAAGAATCACTTAAATTCCCACGAATTTCATTATTCTATGGGGAAGCTGGGAAAGGTGAAGTTTCCTATAGAGCATGGAGATACGAAGTGAACTGTCTGATCAGAGAAAAAGCATATTCAAATGCTAGTATGTTACTAGGCATTAGACGGTCGTTGCGAGGTGAAGCGGCAGACATGGTTATGCGATTAGGAGAAGAAGCAAAAGTCCAAGATATTCTCGACTTATTTCAATGCGCATTGGGCAACATTGAGACCCCAGAATCCATTTTGAAGAAATTCCATGCCTGCGAACAAGGGGATAATGAACCTGTAGTCAAATATGCTTGCAGAGTAGAAGAAATGTTCTCTCGAGCAGTAGAATTAGGAGCTCTACAAAGAACACAGCAAATCTTGCTGAAAAGCGTCTTCTATGAAGGTTTGAAAGTAGACTTAAAAATAGCCTCTGCATTTAAATATGAAACTGTTTCGGACTACAACACGTTCAAAACAGAGATCAGAAAGCTTGAATTGGAATTTCAAAGCACAAAATCTAAGTCTAAACAGTGCCAAGCTACGAATGTTAATCCTGAAAAGACGGAATTAGGGGAAATTAAAAGTCTGTTAGAAAAGATGAATGCCAGAATTGAAGTTTTAGAAAAGGAGAAAGAATACCATACAAATGTGAGGCAACAAAACCCCCAGAACAGAAGAGGACCACAAGGTGAAACTGGCACTCCTCCACAGATCAGCGGATCAGGGAGAAACTACGATATTATAGGACAGAGAGGTCCAAGACATTTTCGGGGCCCGCGAGATCAATTTCCAGGAAGACGCCCGTACAGAGGTCAAGGAAGAGGAAATAATAGCTATCGACCAACACGTCCACTCGGCAGTAATATGTTTAAACCCAACATTCAGTGTTACAACTGTTACGAATATGGACACTTTGCATCCGAGTGCCCTTTAAACGGGTAAGTGTCACTATGTCGGGTCAGGATGGTGACACGACAGGAAAATCTGACCCCAAATTAGTTGGTGAAGCAGCAGAAGTGAATGTATCTGTCAATGGTACAACGACAAAAGCACTTTGCGACACAGGTTCATGTGTTTCAACCTGCTCTGAAAACTTTTATAATGAACATTTAAAACAAATCGAATTAAAACCCATTACCAACATATTGAAAATTGAATGTGCAGACGGAAATGAACTACATTATAAAGGCTACATAGAAATTTCTTTAAAAGCTTGTGGAGTCCCAGGCAATATTGAACAGAAATGCTTGCTACTAGTAGTGCCAGATACAAACTATAACAGAACAGCACCTATACTAATAGGGACAAATATTTTGGCTGAATTGATTCAAGATTGTAAAGATAGATATGGGGAAAAGTTTTTACAAAATTCTAAATTGCATGTACCATGGTACTTAGCATTTAGATGCATGATTTTGCGTGAAAAGGTACTGAAGAAAAATGATTATAGATTGGCAATTATACGGTCTGCTATACCGAACACCATTTCAGTGGGTCCAAACCAGTCGATAAACCTTAAATGTTCAACAGACAGAGAAGTAAGCCATCATCCAACATGTGCATTGATACAGGAAACTGAGCAGTCAAACTTACCCAAGTTTGCAGAAGTAACACCAGCAGTTGTACATTACTCAGGAAGGAAACAAGAAATAATAGTAAACATAAACAACACCACCCAGAATACAATCAAGATCTCACCTAGAGCAGTAGTGGGCGAGTTGCAACTAGTCACTATTGATGATGAAAACCTCCGATTTAAAACTGAATGTCCGAAAGATGTACTCAACAAAGTTAATATTGACCCTGACTTAACTGAAAAAGAGCATGAAGAGCTATTGAAACTTCTTGAAACACACAGAGATATTTTCTCAACATGTGAAACAGACATAGGGAAATGTGATATAATGAAACATAGAATCGACCTGACAGACAAAACGCCATTCAAGGAAAGGTATAGGCGCATCCCACCCTCCATGGTAGAAGAAGTGAGAAAACATTTAGAAGACCTATTGGCAAGTAGCGTCATAAGACGTTCAAAGTCACCATGGGCATCAGCCGTTGTTATATGCAGAAAACATTCAGGAGCCATTCGAATGTGTGTCGACTATCGGAAACTAAATTCACGAACCATCAAAGATTCGTATGCAATTCCAAGAATCGACGATGTACTAGACTGTCTCCATGGATCCAAATACTTCACAACACTGGACATGAAGTCGGGATATCATCAAATCGAGATAGAAGAACAACATAAAGAAAGAACCGCTTTTACAGTTGGCCCATTAGGATTTTGGGAGTTTAATAAGTTACCCTTCGGGTGCACGAATTCCCCAGCCACATACCAACGCATCATGGAAGAAATACTGGGTGATCTGAATCTCAAAATATGCATCATATACTTGGACGACATCATTGTTTTCAGTTCTAATTATTTGGAACATCTTCAGCGATTAAATTTGATCATTTCTAGATTGAAAGAAGCAGGTATAAAATTATCCCCAGATAAATGCCATTTTCTCAAAAAAAAGAGTAAAATTCTTAGGTCATTACGTTAGTGAAGAAGGAATAGAAACTGACCCTGAAAAATGTAACAAAGTAAAAAACTATCCTAAGCCAACCAATGCTGATCAATTGAGGTCTTTTCTAGCGTTGGCTGGATATTACAGAAAATTCATAAAGGGATTCACTACTGTAACAAAACCGTTGTCAGACTTACTTCCTCCAATAAGCATGAAAAAAGGAACATCAAAAAATCAGAAAGAATGGCACTGGGATGAAATTCATGAGCAAACTTTTAATAAAGTGAAAGAACTTCTGACTACACCCCCTATTCTAGGATACCCAATTTTTAACTTGCCGTTTGAACTACATACAGATGCTTCTGGATCAGGACTAGGCGCAGTACTTTACCAGGAACAAGAAGGAAAGAAGCGAGTGATAGCCTATGCTAGTCGAAGTCTAAAAAAATCTGAAAAAAACTACTCAGCATTTAAACTTGAATTTTTGGCTTTGAAATGGGCAATAACAGAAAAATTTAGTGAATATTTGATAGGACCCAAATTTAAAGTTTTCACCGACAATAACCCCCTAACTCATATATTGACAACAGTTAAACTTGAAGCAACAGGACAACGATGGGTTTCTGCACTAAGCGACTACAACTTTGACATAATTTATCGACCTGGAAATAAAAATACAGATGCGGACATCATGTCGAGATACCCCCCACAAAGAAATACAAACAACTATGAAATCATTGAAAATGAAACCATCAAGGCCATATGCCACAGTATACATACCATACCATTAATTGAAGTTTTACCCTGTCATTCATTAAACATACTGGACATCATAGATGAAAGTGGAGAAAAGATGGCACAGATAGAAATTAGAGAATTAAGGAACCAGCAAAGAAATGACCCCATTATTGGAACTTGGCTCAGAGCAGTAATAGATAAACAATTCCCAAAGAAGGTTATCTTACAAAACAAACAACATCTTACTATGTCTAGACAGTGGAAACAATTCAAAGTAATAAGAGGTGTACTGTACAGAATACTTACTGAAAATGACAGACAAATTCAACAACTTGTGTTGCCCAGCATATACAAAAATGAAGTACTTAAAGGATTGCATGATAATGTAGGCCACCCTGGGAAAGATCGAACATCATCTTCAGTACGCGATAGATTCTACTGGCCGAGCTATACAAAAGATTGCGAGAAATGGGTGGAACACTGTCCCAGATGTCTTAGAAGGAAATCATCAACAAACATTAAAGCACCATTAGTAAATATTCAATCATCCTACCCACTAGAATTAGTATGCACTGATTTCTTGAAAGTTGATGAATGTAAAGGTGGAATAGGAAATAATCTAGTAATTACAGACCATTTCACGAAATATGCAGTAGCGGTCCCAACAAAGAACCAAACAGCCAGAACCACCGCTGAGGCTCTACTGAACCATTTTATATTTAATTATGGAATTCCTACAAAACTACTATCAGACCAAGGATCAAACTTTGAATCAGAAGTGATACAGGAACTCTGCAAACTAATGGAAATATCTAAAGTTAAGACCACAATTTACCACCCACAAGGCAACGGGATATCTGAAAGATTTAACAGAACTCTTATTAGCATGCTAGCTACACTTGAACCAGAAAAGAAGGAAAATTGGAAGAAATTTGTCCCATCATTGGTCTATGCTTATAATGCTATCAGACATGAATCTACAGGCTACTCCCCGTTTGAGTTGATGTTTGGGCGTAGTCCTAGATTACCAGTAGACTCAATGTTCCAAACAGTCAATAGTGAATCCATGAACAATGATTACGTGCAAGAGTTAAAACAGAGACTCGAACAATCATGGGACATTGCATTGAAATCATTAAACAAGTCTCGAAAAAAACAAAAAGACATGTACGACAAGAGAGCAAAGGCGTCTGCCATAAATGTTGATGACAAAGTATTAGTGAAAATACTTGCATTTACTAAGCCGCATAAAATTGCAGACAAATTTGAACCGGATGTCTATGAAGTCATAAGCCAACCCAACACTGAGATACCAGTGTATGTGGTCAGAAATAAAGAGGGTCTTGAAAAGACCTTACACAGAAATCACCTGTTACCATTACAAGAGAGTGGCATGAAACAGGATGCAGACATACAACCTAAGAAACCAGTACCAAGACCAAGAAAAAGTTTAAAAGACAGTGTAGCATTAAACGCTGACAAGATGAAGGATAAGAAAGAAAACAATATAAAGGAAAATGTAAATGTGAAAAAATGGCAAGGAGGAAGATATGAGGAGTCGAGTGACTCTGACTCAGACATAGAGTTAGTAAGGAAAATAAGTACACCGGCCGGTGCAAATGGAGAGAATACAGCAAGTAAGAAGCCTCAAGCATCTTCTGTATCAACAGAAATGGATAAGGAGGCAGTAGTGGAAGAAGAAGAAGTAGAAGAAAATGAAGAGAAACAGAACCTATCGATGAAGACAGTATACACATTGAAGACAGAGCAGAATCTGCATCAAATCTAGGTCCTACAGCAGCACCTAGACGCTCGACAAGAACTAGGAAGAAACCCGTATGGTTTGAGGCTTATCACATAGGACAGCAACAGAATATGACAAAACTACTGGAAATGCAACTACAGAGTACAAACTCAAATGCAGAATTGTTAAGAGCTATGCTCAAACACTAAATCTTGTACATATATAGATTATTTCATTGATGTATTGAGAAATCGTTTACGAAGAGGGAATGCAGTTTTATTTTTAATGTTTCCTTGAGTAAATATTTCAGGAGAGAAGCAGTAATCATTCACTTGTTATTGCAGCTCTTGGAAATCTTGAAAATATACCTGTTGTAGTATGTTACAGGAAGTAGACTAGTATTCGTCTTAATGCATGTTGTTTTTACTAATTCATAGTTTCTATTTGTTTGCAGGATAGATGCACGCTGGACAGAGACTACTGTTTTTATTAATCTGGTTTTTATTTTAGGCATTTTGAAATAGTAAGTCTGGACTCGTTTCTTTAGGTAGTTTATTATTATTTATTAACGAAAGAGCTCGTTAATAAGGCAATTGGTACTTATTATATGATTAGTGTAGCTTGTTTTGGCAACTGACAGTTGTTCCATTTTGGTAGAATGTTCAAGTCGGGACGACTTGATTTTCGGAGAGGGGGAGAATGTAACTGGGCTAATAGCTTAGTAGTATGTAACCTTTTATACTGTAAGGTTGCTTTGGCGGAAGTATTGGTTTTACTAGAGGAAGTGAACAGAATCCAGTAGAGAAAGATTGTTTATTTGGACAGATCATAAAATCTGTTAATATTTAATGTCATAATTTGGAATCCATTGTTGGTAAGTTAGAACTAGCCTTTAGAAGTGTTGCTCTTCGTGTATTGTCTGGAATTGGCCCCGATTCTTCTTTCTATTCTTTTATTTCTTGAATCTAAACTTGGGCTATCAATGAACGAGAATATTTCTTGAATGCATCACTTCCACTTAGCAATAATTCGTATTTCAGCTGTCAGACTAACAACACCATAGGTATTAAGGAACAGAAGTCTTGAGTAGCACATACTCAGTAAGTATAGAATGTCATTGTGTGTATGTCCTTGTAGGTTTTGTACCATTGTTTGTGTACCATGTTATTGTGAGGCATATGTATTTTCTATGTTTGACAATCCGTTGTTTTGTCTTTTTTAATAGTGCTTAAATTCTTATTAATATTATTATATTATTTGATGTGAATGGGAACCAGGACACAGCACGATGATTATCGGAAGAATATCTTTTTATACTATTAATTTACTTGTATGTAACGGTTACCATGACAACAAATATGTTCTGACAAATACTTTAATAGAGGTATGTTATTTTGTATATTTCAGGACGTAAGTTATTCGACTTACTACCAGTATATGTGATTGAACCTGACACTGAGTCAATCCCATAAATAAAAGTAATTTATCCTGTCAGAACTCTCACTTGTTTATACCCCTACACCAACATGGCAGGAGGTTACATTAACTCGTACTTCTAAGGACCATCGAACTAACACACATGGATTTCGACTTATTGACCTATGCAAAAACAATAACATTTTTATTCTCAATGGAAGACTTTCCTCAGAGAAGGCACCCAACATGTTAACCTTTAGGAATAAATCAACCACTGACTAAGTTATTGCCTCATCTGACAGCTTTCACTTCCTTTCTGATTTCCATATCATTGAAACAGACTCACTCTTTTCAGATGGACACAATGACCTCGCCTGGTCCATCCATATCCCACACAGAGAATGCGCCAATGTTAACACCAAAAACCCAACAAACATGAATAAGGAACCAAAATGGAAACCTGAATTGTCTAATCAATTTATCAATAATATTAACCGTAACAAAATTGAAAAAATACTAACACAAATAAACACATACCCTCAGTCACAGCAAACAGTAGAACACATCACTTATGAACTTCAATCAGTCTTCCGTCAAGTCTACACCAGCACATACCCTGAAAAAAAAAATCATAACATAGGTCATGAAAATAATAAATCTTGGTTTGGCCCTCAATGCTCTAAAGCACGCAAAAATTATCACACTGACAAAGATGATTACACAAAAAACAAAACTGCAGATAACAAACTAAGAATGATAAATGCCAATAAACATTATAAACGCACAATGAACTACCATATTAATGCAAGCAAACAAAACATGTCTAATAAACTACGTTCCATGACTGGTACAAACCCTAAACAGTACTAGTGCTTTTAAATAAACTGAAACCTAAATCTAAAGTTAACAACACACCAACATTAAAAGAATTCTATGGTCACTTCAAAGAAATTAACACCATCACTGACAATCGTTTCAATGACACAAATTCCCAATGTCCAGACGACACAAGTAACAGACTAAACATCACAATCACTAAAGAAGAAATAGAAAAAAGTATCCAGAAGCTCAAAAACTCAAAAACACCAAGCCCATTTGATAACATCCTAAATGAATATATTAAGTCTACTAAACATCTCCTTATACCAGTTTACTGTAAATTATTTAATTGTGTCCTGGAAACTGGATTTATTCCACAAACCTGGCTGAATGGAATCATTATACCCATATTTAAAAACCAAGCTAACCCAAAAGACCCAAACAACTACAGACCAATTACTATTCTTAACTGTTTAGGTAAACTCTTCACATCCTTACTTAATGACAGATTAACCAAATTCCTAAATGAAAATAATAGTTTAGACGAAAATCAAGCTGGCTTCAGGAAAGGCTATTCATGCTCCGACCATATCTTTACGTTACACTCACTAATCCAATTACTGAAAAAAAGAAAACAAAAACTATTATGCGCCTTCATAGATTTTTGTCAAGCATTTGACAAAGTCTGGCGAATGGCCTATGGCATTAACTTCTCAAACATGACATAAATGGCAAATTTTTGCAATTAATTCAAAATATGTATAATAATATTAAATCTAGTGTCTCTGCTAATGGTTATATATCAGATGCGAAAATTTATCGCCGTTGCTTTTTTCTCTTTTCTTAAATGACCTTCAAACACATATGCACCTCAATGGCTCGATTGGCATAGAATTAACAAATCCCCCGGATCTGTCTCTTTGGCTTAAACTACTTGTCAAAATATTTGATAATGAAAATTTACTGATTTATTTTATTTTAAATAATATCGAAAAATAACGTTTAATGCGTGGAGAATAACGATCTATGAAGACATGAGACTGTTCGTTTACAAACCAAATCAACAAATGCATCAGTTTTAAATATTCATGCTGGATGTTCAATTTACATTCTTTACTAACATTTACAACATACGCCAAATGTCTTTTTTAAAGATATATATTTTTTCTTTGTAGGAAAGACTGCCTGTGGACTGCACATGTTAAGAAAAGTGCACCTCAGTGAAAACACTCAAAGGAAAAATAGCCATGCATGACATTATGATTATTGTTCTACACATTTAGTTTGATCAAACTGAACATGTCTACCAAGTCTGAAGGCTATAGGTTTAATAGTTTTCAAGAAAAAGTGACCTAATCGAAAAACTTTGCCAAGAGAAATGAATTTTCTAACATGAAGAAAGGCCGTAAATCAAAATCGGTGACGAGAGTTTTTCTACGTTGAAAAAGTAGATCAAACATTCATGACAGAGTTATGGCTCCTGTCCTACACACTCAACACTAACTTTGAAAAATCAAAATTAAATACTTTTCTTTGTTATAAGTTTATCTAGTAGTTTTTATAAAAATAGATAGAAAAACAAGTTCAGATGACAAATGCAAACAGAAACATCATATAAAACCCTCTATTGTTGAGTAGAAATATTCCATCTGAAACTGTGTGTCACAAACAGATCTTCAAGATGTACAATATTTGAAATTAATGTAATTATAATGAAGTCAATTTACATTTCACTTAATCTTATATACAAAGATAAACTGAACTTGGGCAACTGTGTTACTATATTGAGGATACAATTATTTTATTGACTTAAAAGTTAAGAATGAAAATGCAAATGTGTTATATAAGTTTCTTGATTGTTAACATCTTCACAGGATCAAATAACACATTTATAATTATTATAGGAAACAGAAGAAAACAAGAGATGTTTGTAAAACATGTATGCTCCCCGACTTGCAGCCAAGTTGTGAATATTTGCAATTGTTAAGAATTTTTTTAATATGCAATCCCAAGCGAGGCCTCAATATATGGTATCTATGTATGAAGTTTCATTAAAATATCTCAATGCGTTCTCAAGTTAATGACGGAAACCATTTTCTATTTTTTAGTAACTGTCACCTTGACCTTGACCCCACCCACCCCTTATGAAACCCCAAGAGAGGTCTCAATATAATTTATCTATGTATGAAGTTTCATTAAAATATCTAGATGCGTTCTTAAGTTATTCAGCAGAAACCAGTTTCTATTTTTAGTAACGGTGACCTTGACCCCACGCACCCCAGATGCAATCCCAAGTGAGGTCTCGATTATGGTATCTATGAATGAAGTTTCATTAAAATATCTCAATGCTTGTCAAGTTATTGAGCGAAAAGTGTTTTTCTATTTTTAGTAACGGTGACCTTAACCCCACCCACCACATTTGCAATCCCAAGAGAGGACTCAATATAAGATATTTATGTATGAAGTTTCTTTAAAATATCTTGATGCATTCTCAAGTTATTAAGCGTAAACCATTTTCTCTTTTTAGTAACTGTCACCTTGACCTTGATCACATCCACCCCATATGCAATCTCAAGCAAGGCTTCGATATAAGGTATATATGTATGAAGTTTCATCAAAATATCTCGATGCGCTATCAAGTTATTGAGCAGAAACCATTTTTCTATTTTTAGTTATGGTGACCGTGATCTTGACCCCACCCAGCCTATATGCAATCCCAAGCAAGGTCTCAATATAAGGTATCTATGTGTATAGTTTCATTAAAATATCTTGATGCGTTTTCCAGTTATTGTGCAGAGACCGTTTTCCCATTTTTAGTAACGTTGACCTTGACCCCACCAGCCCCACCGTTTTTCTATTTTTAGTAATGGTGACCTTTACCTTGACCCCACCCAACCCATATGCAATTACAAGCGAGGTTTTGATATAAGGTATCTATGTACAAAGTTTCATTAAAATATCTTGATGCATTCTCAAGTTCTTGAGCGGAAACCGTTTTTCTATTTATAGCAACGGTGACCTTGACCTTTGACCTGTTGACCTCAAAATGTATAGGCGTCTTCCTTTCCCCCCAACTAACCAGCATACCAACTTACATGATAATAGGTCAAAGCATTCTCTAGATATCGTGCGGAAACGAAATGGTCTACGGACAGATCGACCATCCGACCGACCGACCAACGGACAGGTGCAAAGCAAGATACCCCCACTTCTTCGAAGGGGGGCATAATTAGACAAGTACTGAAGTTTATATTGGTAGCTATAAATAAATATGAAATGGATATTGTAAAACCAATTGTTTTAATGTCTTTCTTATCATTTAGCAGGAGGTCTTTTAATCTTAAGGCAGGTTAAATGGTTGGTCTGTTTGGAAAGGTGATTTCAAAGACCAACCAAGTTAAAACAATTTTTCAAAGGAGGAAATCAGTTAAATAAGACAAAAACCCTCTGACAGTGACAAATACACAATAGGACCGTACCCTTTTTTTGAGGAGAAGACAGTCTTGGGTATAAAATAACAGTATCTGAACGAAAGCCCCTTGCTAAAAAGCTACTTGGTTTAAAAATGCACACCAGAACTAAGTCCCTTGGTATATCTGGCAGAGTGGGCATAAGCCCCTTGGTAGATTTAACATGCTGGACAAAAGCCCTTTGATGATTATTAAATAGGGGCTTATGGGCAAGAGGCTTTTGTACTTCACTTGTTGAACTCTAACATAAAGTGTATCTGAACCTGGTGTTGTACCTGAAATATAAACTCTTACTTGATAGTTTGCAGCATTAAGCATGTAGATATGTGTTGAGAGTAATTCCAGGCAGTCAGATAATAGTTTTCATATATTTGTACAATATGATCTTTGGAGAAAATACCCATTTGTGCCTATACCAATTTATAATAATGTAGTACATTGGCTGAGACAACTATTTTATGATGTTCAATGCAATCAGGATCAATTTACTTGATCTATCTATATACACCGTAGTTTTAACTAAAAGTTTTATGACAAATCAACTATAAATATATAAAAGAGAATCAAATCGTAATTTGTTGATTTAATATCAACAACTGCATCAGGTCCTTAACATATGATTCATTACAGAATTGTTGCAGCTCTAGTTCTATCCTATAGTCCAGCCCAAGATCTTAAGATCATACACAATTACGCAAGTTTGGTCAAGTTAAAAGATCAACATATCTTACTCACATACAAACACAAATATTTAAATCATATGGACAACAGACATTGCTCGAAAAGGACAATATTAAGCAGGCACTTAATGCGCTCAGCCACCTAAAACATTTGAAGATCAATCATATCTATGAGTATATGTATACACTGGACTCGAGGGTACATGCAATACTAAATACATTATGTAAACTGTGTTGTTATGTTTTAGAAGACATGTCATTTTCACATCAAAATAAAATTGCATTATGATGTTAGAATATATATTTTATGAGGAAGTCAAACTTCAAACATAGCTAATTTATTTAATTACAACGTTTCGGCTGAAAAGCCTTCTTCAGGTAACATGTTATGACAAAGACGTTATAATGACGTCATGACGTCATAATACATGAAACATAATTTGGCGTACTTATTACAATATATAGGATTCACAAAAAATACACCATACATGTAAAATGCAAATATAGCAACGTGTTAATAAATACAAGTATGAACTATATATATGTCATACGTACACCTGAGACAATTCAACTATTAGTAAAGTAATTTTGTGTTCATACCATTAGGCATGATGGTACTAAGTTTATACATCCACTCAGTTCTTTTTAAAGTCGCTGCCAATTGTTATTAACTTTATCAATGTTGAACATGTTCTTAGCATGCCATTATTTTATAATGACAATTTTACCGTTGGTAATGAACCCCTGTTTTTAAAAGCACTGTACGATAGAGGCATACGATTTGTGAGAGATATTGTCATTGATTCAACAATTTTTTTAACAAAATTTCAAATGGAAAGTATAACGGGGAAACCTATTAATTTCCTCCAATATGAAGGACTAGTTAAAACAATAAAATTATTTTTTCGGAAAGTAAATATACATTTTAACTTCAATGATGTTTTAAAATACGGCCCGTCTCTGTCATGCTATACAAAATATTTTATATGCCTGGACAGCAAAGATAAGACAATATATAACTGTTTTATCCAAACTGAAATTGAACCCGTTTGTAAAAGCAAATGGACTGACTTTGTTACTACTAACGAGGAATGGAAACATATTTTCAAAATAGTTTTTGACATAACACGTGATAGTTACATACAGTGGTTTCAAACGAGAATTATTTATAATATATTGGGTACAAACTCCCTTATGTATAAAATGAAACTGGTAAATGATAATATGTGTACTTTCTGCCATGAATTCGAACTAACGATTCGTCACCTTTTCTGGTCTTGCAAAAATGTCCAATGCTTGATCAAGAAATTAAACGAATCTCTGTTAAATAATAGAAGTTATACGACAGAAATTGATTACAAAACATTGATGTTAGGTAATTCAGACAAAAACAAGCAAAATCTAAACATACTTTGCCTCGAAGTTAAAAAATACATATTTACGTGTAAAAAAGGTAACATAATACCAAACTATACAGGTCTTATAAATAGTTTAACTTTTACCTACAAAATATACAATTCATTTAAACTCACAGAAAAGGAAACGAGGAGTTGGTCGCTGGTAAAATTAATATGTGAACCAAATATTTTTGTGGAACATAACATTGAGTGAAAATTTCTATAGAATCGAGAAAAGGAAAAAGAAGTGATATTTCCTTAAATATGTAATTATTAATTGCCAATAGAAAAGTACCTTATATATGCTTTTTGCTCATATTTTTTTGCCTTTTGCGTTTCTTGTACATTT
This sequence comes from Congeria kusceri, assembly GCA_027627225.1. Classification (NCBI taxonomy): domain Eukaryota; kingdom Metazoa; phylum Mollusca; class Bivalvia; order Myida; family Dreissenidae; genus Congeria; species Congeria kusceri. The sequence goes on from CM051030.1 coordinate 23,316,842, forward strand.
AAAAATGTAACGGTCTGTATGATACTTCATTTTGCTAACATTGCTTTATGCATGTATGCATGTTTAATCATATTTTCCCTTTCAATCATTTGTTAAAAAAAGTTTTTTACTTAGTTACTAATGCTATTTGCATGTATTGCATGTACAATTCAATATACTGTATTTTGTGTGTAAAGGTGTATGCATATATGCGAGTGTACACTTAAAATGCAAATAAACAGAAGTTACCAAAAAAAAAAAAAAAAAAAAAAAAAAAAAATTTATCAATCGGCATAAATGAAAAGTCATCAATAGAGTGGCCATTAGACTTGAAATGTTCCGATACAGAAGTAACTGTGTCTGGATAATGCTTGATATCAAACTTATGGCTATTCATTCTAAGACTACATTTTTGATGAGTTGTCCAACATACTGTGATTTACATTTTTAACATGTTATAAGGTAAATGACATCTGTAGATGAACACGAGAAGTTATGTTTAACTTGATACTCTTATAACAACAGTGGGAACAACAGGGTCTACAACATTTTGAAAATTGATCAACGGTACCAGCAGAATAATTCAATTTAGAATGCACTAATACATATTGTAAATTACATGGGCGTCTGTAAGCTATAACAGGTTTACAATTATAAATGTCTTAAACACTCTGTTTTGAAGAATTTTCAAAAGTCCCCAGTATTGGTTGATTGTCTTTCCTATATTCGGTAGAGATGGATTGTAAGTGCAAACAAAGGGTATAATGTCAGTGTCAGTGTCAGTTTTTGTAACGGGTTGTAGTGCTTCATCCATGGAGAATTCGGCTGCCTTAGATATAACCTGGTTCACAATATCATCTGGGTATTTGCGATCCTTGAAATGTTCACGGATGTTATCGCAGTCTCGTTTGAATTGTTAAAAAGGTAAATGATGTTAGCTAACTCTTAATTGTTGATTAGATACCTAGACAAGATTCTGTGTTTGATAAACTGACATGCACCCCTTTGGTGCTGGATAGCCCATTTCTTAGTCCAAATTAGGTCAAGGTCAAGGTCAAAGTGAGGTTGGGTCATATGGGTGGAATGGATGGATTGGGAACGGTCATAAGTAACAATTGCGTCAATATCCAAGCAGAGGTCCAGATAAGATGTGTATCTGCGTAAAATATGCATGGACATACGAATGAATTAAAACTTCAGTGAGAAAAATTACCATGGTAAAATCCATTATACACATCGTGTGCTGTTATCATGCGTACCACCATTGTCTACTTCGTATTAAATCATTCATTATTTTCATTGTTATACCTAAGTCATTCATATTTACAATTTGAACAAACAATAAAATCCATTAAAAGCACAGTCATTGATAATAACACATGTCAACACTTAGACAAGTGAAAGCGCAACGGCATCATTTAACCTGCCTACTAAATCTTTAAGCCGTTAGCAACAGCCATAACAACTGTGTCGGTCTGACACCAAAGGGTTTTGATGGGACTGTAGAGCTGATGCCATTGTCAAATGGCTTGCAGTAGTAAGTGTTACACGCTCAGCACATAAGCATCAATATACTGCATGCAAGCACTGTTAATAGAGTATTAATTAATTGGCGTTATTGGGAAATGTTAAGGGTGTCAAAAATTAGACAGTATTTTTTGCATTGGATAAATTGGAGATTTAAATGGGAGTGCTGAAATATACATGTATTGTAATTAAATGGGATTGTGTAACAGAATAAAAACTTGTTAAATATTAAAAAGGATTTTTACATTTATTTTGGATTACTAGTAATATGTGTTTTGCACACAAGGTAATTATGTATGCGCGCACATCTGAAATTTACATTGATTACGTTTTTATGAAAGTAAAGTTAGTGCAATATTCTAAAACAACAACAACAAAAAACACGGACAAAAATTACAATAACATCAACAGGTCAAACTGCAGGCACTCATACTAATGTGTTGCTCTGAAAAACAACAGCTTATGCAGAGAGACATTGACACTATAATCAACATGCACTAGATTAGTACAAAGGACATTGTCTTGTCTAAAGATTGTAAATAATGAAAGAGCCCACAACCTACACCTAAAAGCCACAAAAACCCTGAAGGTACTAAAATGTGCAGAAGTCCTTGCAACTATTGAGTGACATTGTCAAAATGTGGGACTGCACCCCCCCCCCCCCCCCCCTAAAAAAAGAAAGAAAAAGTGATAATTGCTTAGTGTATTGATTGCAATATAGAACCATTTAATTGTTATGGTGCTTTGAGGGTAATATAAAGCACTCCTGAAAAATCTTGGTGTTTGTATTTTACTCATCAATTCAAACTTTTATGAGTGAAATACCCTTTGACAGAAAAAATTATCTGGAGCTCTGTATCCAAGTGTTGTAGGAAGAGGTGTTAGATGAAAAGGTAAAATCAAGTTAACCCAGAAAAATATATAAAATTAGGTCAAGGTCATGGTCAAAGTGAGGTTGGGTGATATTGGTGGATTGTGGATGGTCATCAGCAACATCTGTGTAAGTATCCAAGTGCTGTAGTAAGCGGTGATGCTGTTAGACGAAACGGTGAAATCTAGTGGCCAAGAATTATTAAGTCCAAATTTGGTCATGGTCAAAATCAAAGTGAGGTTGGGTCATATGGGTGGATTGGGGATGGTCATAAGCAACAACTTTGTAAGTAACCAAGTGTTGTAGCAAGCGGTGTTGGTGCTAGCATTTAAAACTACACATTTAAACAGGCTTGTAATAGGATGGGTCAAATGCCACAAAGCATAATAATGGTCGTCAGAAAAATGATACACAATGTCAGAAAAAAGAGAGTACATTTATACCCTTGACAACTATTTTAGCCTTGAAAAGTGACCATGACTTTTCAGCAAAAAACCTGGTCATTGCAAGTGACAAACCATCTCACAATGATGATAGTTCTCGCCAAAGTTTTTTAAAATCCTTCCATTTTGGACAAACTTAAGTTTCTTACAAAACGTTTATGCTCATATTTGACCTTTAAGGGTAACCTTGTTCTTGCCTGGGACTTATTCTATCAACATAGTGCCCAAATTGTTCAGATTTATAGCAGAAACCTGTTTTGAATGTAGCAAATATAGCCCATACACTACTATTAAATTTTGCATTTGGCCCTTAAGTGTGACTTTCACTTCTCAACTAAAAGGCCTGGTTCCTGTAACTGTTACATGCAATCTCATGACTTTACAGTCAGGAAAAAAATATGTTGAATTCGATTATTATTTTGACCTTTAACCTTGATTTATGACCTTGACCTTTAACATATAAGCAAGTGTCATTCTACAGGCCTGATTTTTGAGGACAGCATACCTTCTAACGTTGGCCATCTGTAGTTTCAAGTCATTTGAAAATCCATCCATGCCAGATAATAAATATGCTTAAGACAAATATTTGAATAACCTTTGACCGACTAGCATGAAACATGGAATATGTACAGATTAACTGGCCATGGGGAATTATAATACCAAGTAATAATCCTTCCAGCATTGAGAAGATATCAAGCAGAAACAAAAAGCCAGACTGGCAACTGGTTGGACCACTTTTTAGGGGTTTGAGGGTTGGGGCATTATTTTGTGCTTTGAAGTAAAAGAGTGCAGAATTTCAATGAATGATATCCACACATTTTCATGTATGTGAATTTACCAGTTATCCATAATGTTTCTATACTTGAGTAAGCAACATTACAAAAATATAATCTTCAAGATCTTGAAAAAAGTATGGCACTTTGTCAAACGAAACAATGACCAGCTATTTTGGAATCATTTATTATGTCACAATAAACACAATGCCTTCAATGAAACTGATGGATGCTCCCCCAATATGCTTCCAAGTAATGGAAATGCAATGAGAAGGGCAGAGGGCAGAGGCATTTAAATAACTTTAAAACTCTGGAACTGCATGAATTATAATGCTGTCGCAAACTGAATTGGAGCACCACACAAACATACCATACACCCATATTGATCAAGCAAAATTGTAACACCAAACTAAATCACTGTAACACAGTTATTTCATCATGGTTTTTTAACTGTCCATCAAGTATCACTGAATTTTATAAAGCAGTTCCAGAGAATGGAATTGACACGAATTGCTGATGAACGGCTCGGACAAGAAGCACTCATGAAGATTTCCATAAGTCTCATTGACTTTTGGATTGTAATTATTGAGAAACAGCCCAGAGAAGAATGTGCATTATATACTGATTTCAGCAATTTTCAAAGTCCCATAATTTCAAGAAAAATCACTGAAACAGAACAAACTGTGCACACTTCCTTTTGATAATTAAGCTTTCCATAACTATCATTATATTCTGGTCAGTAGTTGTGGTAAAATATCCCAGACAAGAATTTCAAAATCAAAGAACTGTGAGATCTAGTTTTCTTTTAGCAACATGTCGAGCCCCATTGTCAAGAAAGCAACTTGATTTACTGTAATTATTTTAAAATCACATTTTGTAACAAATAGATCTTCTTCTTTGACCTCTAAGTGTAACCTTGACCTTTGAGGTTCGCCTCCATATGGTGAACATTTGTGACAAGTTATTTTAAAATATATGATGAAGCTACAGTCCAGAAAATCTGTATTATGCCAATATGCCAATATTATACACTATAAAGTTTATGAGAAATCTGAGAAGAAAACGACACAGAAGCATGGATGGACAAAGTGGTGACTGTTTGCTCCAACGAAATTCTTGGGGATCATAAAAATTATAACATTCTAGCACAGCTAATGCTAGAAGACCACCCGAGGAACATTTCTGTGAAATTATTTGAAAATCTTCCTTAGGGTTTAGGAGGAGATGTCGTTTAATATCAAATTTTCTATTTATAGCTCTGGTGGCCATCTTGTGAAGTGGACCAGAACAATTTGAGTTACTTTGGAAGAGGACCACTCAAGGAACATTTCTTTGAAGTTTAATCAAAGTTGGCCTAAGAAACAGTTATAGCACACAGGCACGACGGACAAACCACAACGACATAAGCTCACTGACTTTTGGCCAGTGGATCTAAAATATATATATAATGTTTGAATACATTACATATTTTATAGCTTGTAAAATAGGTTACCCCATAGATATGCACTTTAGGAAAGCCAATTTGCTGCATTTGATATCTTTATTTGAGTAAGGTAGTGAGATTGACATGTTGTACAAGCATACAAAGATGTAATCAGAAAAGTAATGTTGTTGCACATCATAACAATAAATATTACTAAACATTCTCTAAAACCAAGAGCAAAGAAAATATTGCAATTACTTGTATTGCATAATAACACAAAGAATTTGTCAATGAAGAATTTAAAGGAAACTTAAAATGAAAATAACCATATGTTTTCAAAAAATACTTCCTAGTGAGTTTCTTTACTGTATATAAGAACACATATTAAATTTTGTCTAAATGTTAAAAATGATTTAAATTTGAAAAATATGGAACAATTTCAAGTTATTGAAATTGCAAAGACTATATCAACTCTCGTAACAGGCAATTTATGTCCGTAGTAAGCACTTTTTAAGGAATTTACCAAAATTATAATTTACTTTCTGGACAAAAATCTTAAACAACACCTTATGATTGTCAATAAAACTTAGTTCACCAAACACAAGACTATTATAATGCATGTCACACTATGTACATGATCTAAAATATTCAAATTATAACTTTTTTTTAGAACTGTTATGTCTTCATCATATGTTGGTAAGGTCAATTTGCATTACTGGGTACACTAATAAGATATAATTGGTCTGCACTTAACTGTCTCAAACAAAAATAATGTGTTAAATTCTGTAACAGCATGTTGTTAAAAAGGTCAAACAAACAAGCGTACACAATTGCTTTGCGCAAGCAACAACATGATCCAGCTATCCTGTGACTGTGGTCTTTGAGCCCCCGAGAATCATGACATAATAAAGCTTTTGTGAGTAGGACACTTTATGCTACAGTTCATATCCTACTATTGAGATCTGAGAAATCACTAAGCGAAGTCGTGTGGACAAGTACGGAGCAAGATGTTATGAAAGCATCTACGGAATGCTTTCCCGAAAGTGAACTAAACTCTGAAACTCTTGGAACATTTGTTATGCTGCAAAATTAACATTCTACATGTCCTTTGAATAATTCAATTGAATTCCAATAATTATCAATATATTGATTTTATTTATTTAAAATACCAACTTATTTTAAGGCTTAAATGATTTGTTTAATCTTGCGTTATTATTTTCTGTCTGTTACAAAATTCGTTGTTATTGCCTGAAGCAATTATCACCTCCAAGATGTCAATATCTAAATATCAATAGGAATGCCAATTTCACTCATGATACCTTAGGCTATAGCTAAATGCTTACCACTTTTCTTATTTGATCTACTCGGCCTTTGGGCATCTTACCATTGTTCTGTTCTTTAATTTCATCTTTGACACATCTAAAAAATCTGTCACCTTCCCCACAAAAAGTATTTAAGGTTCAGTTTTTGAGGGAAGAATCTGTGATCTGTTTGATGCTAGGCAAACAGTTGATGTTAGGAATATGTGTGATATTAGAATCTGTGTAAAGTTAAAAAGTGAAATCTTCGTGAAACTCTGTGTGATAACTTTGTGAATAATAATCATTAGGACTTAGTGAACAGAAGTACTTTGTTAGCAAAGGAAAGTAGATATTTGAAATCTTAAGTGTGACAAAGTCAGGAATAATAACTTTGTGAATATCATACTAAAACTTGTTGTTATCAATTTTTCATTATATTATAATTGTTATACTGTGCGAATAAGTTAATGAATACAACAACATCAAACTTTGTGAATCAACAATACTTCCATTGGCCTTGAAACTACCAAAACAACAACAACTACCGCGCCACGTCCTGCTGCATATTACATTCATTAAGTCCCTAAAGATGCATTTATTTGTTAAGTATTATGACGGATAATAGTGTGGACTGCGAGTTCTGTGATATGCTATGTGTGTTCAAACAAATTTTAAGAAACACTTTCAAGTAAATTCCAATACAGTGTTTTAGTTGTATTATGTTCACCTTATAACTTGATTACTTAAATTCCAACAGGTTAAACTCATTATGCATATACTTTGTGCACTATTGTATGTGTTGGAACAAATTTTAAGAAATACTATATAGCAATTCCAATACAATGTTTTTTGTTGTAAGGTTTATAATATTCAACTTATAACTTAAATTTATAAAGGTTTAACTCATTATGTATACAATGTACTTTTAGTATGTCTTAATTTAAATTTTATTTTATACCCATTTTGTCAATCACTGAATTGCTTTAAATAATTTTGTGATGTTATAATTTTGCAGTGCATGTTGTTAAGCAGTTTTTAGCATGTATCTCTATATAAAAAGAGTGCTATATAAATATGGTATATAATAATAATAAAATACTCAAACCATACATTTTCCTTTACATTTGTTTATAAAGCATTTATATAAAAAAAACACTATTTTTAGCACAACTAAGATTTTTCTTAAAAAGTCCTCCTTTTTTACATTATCTACTTAAAATAACACTTAAATTATGTTGATCTTATAAATCAGATTCAGTGTTAAGTAAGTTTGAACAAAACCAACAGAATTGTCAAATGTTGCACAGTGTTAAAAGTAAGTAATCTGGTTATAATATTGGTGATTACATTGTTACATGTTCAATTCTTCTTTATAAAAAAATGCATGCATACATGTTTAAACATATCACATGATGAGCAAGATTTTAACAAAATATTACATTGGAATGTGACCATACCTGAGGTTTGAACATTAGTCTTAAAAGCATCATTATTATTATGTTACATCCAACAAGATAATATTATCAGAATTGCCAAAGGTATTAACAGGCCAATTTTCGAATATTGAACTTGAGTTGGATAGAACTTGGAAACAATGTAGCATTAAACACCTCACCGCAATCAGAATTTAAATACACAACATTTATATTTGAATAATATGATAACGAGTGAAACCAACTATTTAATTAATAGTATGATTTCAACAACTCATTTGACTGGCAAGTTTCAACCAGGCACCACCACCTTCACCATATTCCTCCAACACAGCAAACGTCTGCAGCTTCAATTCCACTGTGAATATCATTGATTCAGATATGACACTCAAATTGTCAACTGTCATCAAGCAATTATTGTCAACTGTCATCACTCAATAATTGTCATATGTCATCACTCAATAATTGTCAACTGTCATCACTCAATAATTGTCAACTGTCATCATATTGTTTATATTCATGATTGTCTGCAATTCACACAAAACAGTACTTCTCAGGCATTTCCAATTCAAATATATAATTTAAATTATTAATTAACCTTGAGAAACAGAACTTGTGTATTGGTGATACAGTTGTAGTTGGTGATACAGTTGTAGTTGGTGCTGGAGTTGTTGTAGATGCAGACATTGTAGCTGGTTATACATTTTAGTATATGCCGAAGTTGTAGGTGGTGCTGGCATTGTAGTAGATGCATAAGTTGTAGTTGGTGCTGGCGTTGTAGTAGATGCATAAATTGTAGTTGGTGCTGGAGTTGTAGTAAATGCAGTTGTAGTTGGTGTTGGAGTTGTGGTGGATGCAGAAGTTGTAGTTGGTGCTCGAATTGTAGTAGATGCAGAAGTTGTAGTTGGTGCTTGAGTTGTAGTAGATGCAGAATTTGTAGTTGTAGTTAGTGCTGAATATGTGTTAGGTGATACAGGTGTAATTAGTGATACAGTTGTAGTAGGTGATACAGTTGTAGTTGGTGATACAGTTGTAGTTGGTGATACAGTTGTAGTTGGTGCTGGAGTTGTAGTAGGTGATACAGTTGTGGTAGGTAATACAGTTGTAGTTGGTGCTGGAGTTGTAGTTGGTGATACAGTTGTAGTTGGTAATACAGTTGTAGTTGGTGATTCAGTTGTAGTTGGTGATACAGTTGTGGTAGGTAATTACAGTTGTAGTTGGTGATACAGTTGTGGTAGGTAATACAGTTGTAGTAGGTGACACAGTTGTGTTAGGTAATACAGTTGTAGTTTTTGATACAGTTGTAGTTGGTGCTGGAGTTGTAGTAGGTGATACAGTTGTAGTTGGTGATACAGTTGTGGTTGGTGCTGGAGTTGTAGTAGGTGATACAGCTGTAATTAGTGATACAGTTGTGGTAGGTGATACAGTTGTAGTTGGTGCTGGAGTTGTAGTTGGAAATTACAGTTGTAGTTAGTGCTGAATATGTGTTAGGTGATACAGGTGTAATTAGTGATACAGTTGTAGTAGGTGATACAGTTGTAGAAGATGCAGAAGTTGTAGATGGGGCTGGAGTTATAGTAGGTAATACAGTTGTAGTTAGTGCTGGAGTTGTAGTAGGCGATACAGCTGTAATTAGTGATACAGTTGTAGCGGGTGATACAGTTGTTGTAGGTGATATAGTTGTAGTAGATGCATATGTTGTAGTTGGTGCTGGAGTTGTAATATGTGATACAGTTGTAGTAGGTGATACAGTTGTAGTAGTCGATACAGTTGTAGTAGATACAGAAGGTGTACTTGGTGCTGGAGTTAATGTAGATGCAGAAGTTGCAGTTGGTGCTGGAGTTGTAGGTGATACAGTTGTAGTAGATGCAGAAGTTGTAGTTGGTGCTGGAGTTGTAGTAGATGAAGACGCTGTAGATGGTGCTGGAGTTGAAGTAGATGATACAGTTGTAGTTAATGCTGGAATTGTAGTAGATGATACAGTTGTAGTAGGTGATACAGTTGCAGTAGATGCAGAAGTTGTAGTTGGTGCTGGAGTTGTACTAGATGCAGACAATGTAGTTGGTGCTGGAGTTGTAGTAGATGCTACAATTGTAGTAGATGCAGAAGTTGTAGTTGGTGCTGGAGTTGTAGTAGATGCAGACACTGTATTTGGTGCTGGAGTTCAAGTAGATGATACAGTTGTAGTTTATGATGGAATTGTAGTAGATGATACAGTTGTATTTGGTGATACAGTTGCAGTAGATGCAGAAGTTGTAGTAAGTGATGCTGTTATTGTAGATAATGAAGTTGTAGTATGTATGGAAGTTGTAGTATGTGTGGAAGTTGTAGTAAGTGCTACAGTTGTAGTAGGTGTGGAAGTTGTAGTAGGTGTAGTAGTTGTAGTTGGTGTTGCATTTGTAGTGGATGATGCATTTGTCGAAGGTACTACTGTTGTAGTTGAGGATACTGTAGGAGAAGCTGCCAACGTTTTAGAGGGTTCTGAAGTTGCACTCTGCATTGAAGTTGTCAGTGTTGTAATCGTAGTATGCACAGCAGTTGAAGAAGCTGTTGTAGGAGTATCTGTAGTCTCTACTACAGGTGATGTAGTAGTTGAAGTGGTGGGGTGGTGTTGCCTGGTAAATAAGGAATACCAGATTTACCAGCCTGGAGTCAGTGGATTTTTTCAGTGATTTGTGAATATGCCCTTTTCTGTGAAATTGTGAAAAATGCGTTGTTAAACGCCAAAATTGTGAAAAGAGGGAAATACAAACTACATATAGTATCAAATAATAACTAGTGATTTTGTTGTATTTAATCACACCTAAAGTACAAACACATGATATTAAAGTGTGATCTTTACATTCATGAAACCTTACCATGAAACATTCGAGTTAAATTTCTCTCTTTTGCAGATTTGATATTGTCAATTATTCTTTAAATTATCATTGCTTCACTTGAGTCAGACACAAGAGTCAATAGAAATGTCACATGACTGAGATGTAAAAGGCTTATTAAGGGACAAATCAGGGGTTTCAGCGATGTTATTTTTGTCACCACTATCAGAATGTGAATCTGACTAACTTGCACTCGTTACTGTCAGTAAATCTACTTATGAAGACATTAAAGTTAAAACTGTTGAACTGCGGCACAAATCGTCTTCGGGGGCCTCACTTACTATTTTCTCGATTAACATTGCCTGTTTGAAACAATGACTCCTGTAAGATAAGCGTGTCTTTTTACCAAAAAAAAATCGCATAGTACTGAGAGTTTCGTGAAAAATGCATTGTGATAACTTAAAAAAAAAAACAAGAAGAAATTAATCTGCATTGTTAACACTTTAAAAATCTTCAAACGATTGATTCAATACAGATTATAACCCAATGAGCGTTTAGAGTGACCCCGATGAGCACATGTTTCACTAACCGACTGGTTCACAAAAATATCGATATAACGTGACACGAGTCCCGTTAAAATCGAGTAACCTTTCAAAGCGGTGTAGACATAAAACTACTACCCAAATTTTATCCTGTGTAAACAAAATTCACACAATTTATTAAGATTTCATATTTTTATATCCACTTTTCTATTTGTGAATTTTCGGCCAAAAATTTTGAAAAAAGTATACTTTTTGGCTTTGTGAATGGTACCGAATATCGGCATGAAAATGAGGCAACAAAAACCCGCTGTAAGTGTGAACTATTACTAGTCTTAATACAAAAGCAAAGCAATGCAAGCAACAGATTTGCCTTTATGAATGATACATTACGATGCATTCTAAAACAATACAATTGTATAAAATAGTATAACTACTAATAAAACAATTCAATGGGAATATGCACAGGTACAATGAAATTTCATTTACAAAACCAATCCATACGAACAATAAACTGATAAAAAAAATCATAAACAAGTCGCATCGGTTCTCATAAAGTTTGAAGTACTCTTTTTCCAATCATTTAGGCCAGTCCTTGTTTATTTTCTGGTTTACAAAATTGTTGGGGGAACATGTCCACTGGAAGGTCGAACAAAAAAGTGTTCAAATCTTTAAACAACACACGATTTTCATTTAGCATTCTACTCATTTTGAATTATTAACAATATCAACATTATAAAACACTATTATGTGAAGTTAGAATAAGACGTCAAACATGGTATACACTGTTTTATTACACCAATTTTTTATATGCAGTTTAACTATTTGTATTTATGAATTTTACAGAGTATGGATTTACAAAAGTGAGATGCCTTTTTAAAAGAAGACGAGTTAACTATTTGTATTTATGAATGTTACAGAGTAAATAAGTGTAATAGATGCCTGCATATATTTTAACGGCATCATTCAAATTGATTTTACCAAAAAGCTGTACACTTGTATGGATTTACAAAATTGAGATGCCTTTGTAAAGGAAGACGAGTTAACCTGTCGAGCACTGGAATCCACAACTGCCCGAACATAGACCTTGCAAAACGAGCTTTATCTAACCGCAAAACGCAAATTTTGAAAATAATTGCTGTGAGGTCTCAAAAAACATATTAACTTTAACTATATCAAGAGAAAAGTCCAAATAATATGACTTTAATTTTTGGGATTCTTATAAAGACTCAATCCTTATTAAAAAAGAGAAACCAGTTTTAACAAATATAAAAAAAAGTTAACTCTGTGTAAATGCTCAATCTTCATGTATATATGAAATTTATCAGATATAAACTGAAATGCTAGTGTGTGTTAAATTATTTCATTACAATTGTGACATAAACAAACTACAAGGCAAATAAGAAATTCTCATTGTGTCGCGAAAATAAATATAAACAAAATGCAACCATGACTTTCTCTTTTAAGTTAATACGAGACAAAGCTGTCTGCCCCCACATCCTCACTTCGATGTGCACGCAAGAAGTTCTTGTTACTAATAATATTATTTATTACAAATGCCACCTGAAATTATACGTCCAGTGCCTTCCACAGGATTTTTTAAGGGGTGGGTTAGGGAGGGGTATCCCCTCCGTACGTCAAATGTGTTTGCGGCATGGGCGAAATGACGTTATCTGCTGCGTTTTAGCTATTAAAATTAAGGCTAAGACGTTTTCAGGTTTTTTTTAATGTTTTAACGAAATGAAATAACAAAACATCACCGTTTGAAGGTCATACCTCTAGCCTTTTAAAAGGAAAAGTATCATTGTTGTTGCGAAACTGAAAGTAATGATTTTTTCGGATGTTTATGTCCAGTGCGCATCACATTCGCACAGTGATGTCATGTCCAAACCCACTATTCTCGTCGTTCTCGAATCTTTTGGTTAGGCTTGATCTACTGATGGAGCCATTTTGACTCGATTAATTATGTTCATATGTGCATGTATTTGTGTTTTAACACTGTTTTAATCATTACTGCTGTTGAACATAGTACTGACTGGATAATTGGTGAATTGTAAAAATCTTGATTAAAATATATTTAAATTATATACATGCTTTGTTCTTGCAAAAACGGCGGAAAAATTTCCTCGTGTCAAATGTTAAAGCCTTGTATTTACTAACGCACATGATCGGTACACACACGCTTTCCATGCGTGGAACGCGACGTCGTGTTTCAGCAGACATTTCGCGCTCTTTTGGTAACTACAATAACTACTTAAAATGAATACTACTATGTAACCAGTCTCCGCGAAAGACCGTCGGACTTCAGACATTGCCGATAAAATTCCGTGAGGTCCGGAAAAACTGTCTGAATACTAGTCCTCGTGTCCGGTGAAAAACTCGGTCAAAGATATTTTATGACAGCGATTGCTGTATCTGTTTCCACAACAGTCATAAAATCATACTTGAGGGTCACCAATTGTGTTGCAGACGTTGAAGGGACTTATACAATTGAATTCATATATATCTTGCCAAATTAACATGCTGATAGTAGTAGCTTTAGTTAATAAAGCACTCTCAAGTGTATATTGTTTTAGTTTTCTTCAAAGATCTTGTTTTTATTATATATAATTTTTTTTTGCAAAAAATAAGTGACCAGTAATAGTTTGTCCGGGCCAGTAATATATGGGGCACTACCGGTCCTCTTTTGCCAGTAATAAATTCACGATTTTTGCAGAGACTGTAGTAGAATGATGTAACAACATGTTGGTTTTCTGCTTTATCTGAAAGTATTCAAAACCTATTCCCAACGTATTTCATTATAATCCATTGTTAAATGAAAATTGATTATATTTTATGATCACAACATAAATCCTAGAAAAAACTGAATCTCCATCAAAAACTTGTCTGGTTTGACAACTACAAATGTTATCATCTATATTTAGACTAAGTTAGACTAATTATGTTTTCACATTTTAAAAAGAATATGTTCAATTTGAGATATTAGTCCCAAACATTTGGAACTAAACTTAAGTCTGGAGCACAAATATGGGGAAATTAAAAAACAAATAGTATTGCATCAACTAGTAACTTAAATCAACTGATACAAACAATCTGTGTTTTATTTAGCCATTGATCAATTAAGTTCCATCATGACACTCAATCAGATGTTTTGCAGTCATGCATTCATGGTATCCACTGGCTTTTTTATCTGGTTTCTTCTCCTGCATTGGAACACTGCCAGCACAACTCCAATTAAGGTAAGCAGGGGTACTGCCCCGCCAACAGATCCTCCTATTATAGCTCCTACATCATTAGTGTCATTTGAACATTTTTAATTGCTTGTTTCAGTTACGACACTTTGTGTAGCTGTTGAAAAGTCAGTTGATGCAACAGATGTAGCACTTGCTGTAGTAACTGGTGAAGATGTACTTGTCGGAGCTGACGATGATGCTGCAGGGGCAGTCACACTGGTTGTTGAAGTACTAGTTGATGTCATAGGAGCTTCGGTTGTGGTAGTTGCTGCAGTTGTTGAAGTTTGAGTAGTAGCTGTTGTTGTAGGTTGAATAGATGTTCTTGTAGGAACTGATGTTGATGCGGCATGGGTAGTGGCACAGGTAATTGAAGCATTAGTTGATGTCATAGGTGCATCAGTTTAGGTAGTTTGAGTAGTAGCTGATGGAGTTGTTGTAAGTGCAGCAGTGGTGGTGGGGCCTGGTAAATACAGGAAGCGCAACTGTAAATGCACTGGCTGAACAATTCTGTAATAAACTATACATAATCATGCGAGAAATTAAAAAATCACACATTTAAGACATAAAGACAAACAAGAGTGTCTGTAACACTGCACTGGCACACACGCATGCACACATATTTCTGTTTTGAGCTCGGGAAGCCATGTTATGCAAAGAACTGGAACCATTCTAGCAACTTTGGTAAAGAACCATCCATTTCTTTTGAAAATTTCACTAGTAGTTTAGGAGTAAATGTTAGTAGTTTAGGAGTAAATGTCATTTAAAGATTTTCAAGATGGAACACGGCTTTTCAAAGGATGTGACGTATGCCCCCAAAGCGTATGGTTGTTAGAGGAAGGAAACAAAATGTCAGTTACTTGTTGACAAAAATGTCGCTTCCTACAAAAAGAGCTATGGTCGTTGTACTCTGCACTTCCGCTCAACATTCTCTATCAATATTTGTGGTTTTATGCACTGACAAAAATTTTAACTAAAGGGCAAAAACTCCATAAGTACTGAAGAAAGAGTTATGTCCTTTGAACTCTGCACTTCCATTCAATGTCCTCTATCAATATATTTTGTTTTATTTAAGTCCCTACAATACTAATGGAGTTATGCTCTGAACAAAACATAAACAAAGGGCAATAACTCTTTAAATATTGAAGACAGAGTTGTGGTCCTTGTGCTCTGCACTTCCTCTCATTTGAACAGTCTTTGTAGAGGACAACTATACAATGTTACATACCAAATATGAAACCTCTGGGCCTTGCGGTTCCAGAGAAGATTTGTTAAGTCATTTTGCTATTTAAGTCTATATAAACCATGTGAGCCATGGGGTGTGGCCAGTTTTGACCCCAGGGGCATAATTTTAACAATCTTTGTAGAGGACCACTAAACAATGTTACAAACCAAATATCAAACTGCTGGGCCTTGCGGTTTCAGAGAAGATTTTTAATCTCATTTTGCTATTAAAGTCAAAATAAACCATGTGACCCCCGGGGTGGGACCCAGTTTGACCACAGGGGCATCATTTGAACAATCTTTGTAGAGGACCACTATACAATGTTACACACCAAATAATAAACATCTAGGCCTTGAAGTTTCCGAAAAAAAATATTTTAATGTCATTTTGCTATTTAAGTCTATATAAACCATGTGAGCCATGGAGTGTGGCCAGTTTTTACCCCAGGGGCATCATTTGAAACAATATTATTTAAAGTGGAACTAACAATGTGCTGCTGGCGTTTGTAATGTACCCTAGCATCAATTTATGGAATTAATAAATATGTTCAATAGTCACTATTCAGTATTGCAGTAGTATCATAATATTTGTTTTTATTGTATCATTCATATATATGTATTATATTGTTTGAATACATGGTAAAATATGAAAGCATTATTAAATTAAATCAGGATATTTCGAACTATTCAGTTGTTATTGGCGATACTCTTATAATTTGTTATTTTAGCACCTGTCCCATTTGCTAGTATATATGACAATAGCTGTCTAAGGACAGCGCGCTCGAGTATTCAACCGCATTGTCCGAGTTATTGGTCTTTATCACTACTAAAAAGGGACATAATTCTGCTAAAAGTTATATACCCAGTGACATTACATAAAGACCTTAAAGACATGTGTGTTTTTTCAATTGAATATCGGTAGTCTTTATAGAGATATGGTGTTGTTGCACACAAACTTTAACCTGAATTTCTAAGTACAATAAGGGGCATAATTCTGCTTAACTGTAGGTCAGAGTTATGGGCCTTGGTCAATTACCTCAAATAATGACCCCCAACACATGTGTGATGTTTCATTTGAATATCTGTAGTAGTTACAGAGATATGGACTTGTTTCACGCAAGCCTTAACCAGAGCAATACACCAACCATGGCGAACGGGTGAGTAGTATTGCTAGAACTATTCGGTGAATAGTAGAGCTAAAAATAATTAATGGGATAAGTATACAAAGTCATCAAGAACAATGATTTACTAGAGCTTTGTCACAGGAGTAGCAGCGGGCCCCGAATGATAGCATGTTTGAAGGTGAGGGTGGAAGAAAAATTTAGGTCCGATAACTTCCGAATGTGGGAGACAAATTTACATACCCATCTTTACGCACAACCACACATTACCTTCAACAATGAAGAAAAGTTTCAAGAAAGTCTGTTGGAAACTGTAGGAGGAGTTGCATTCACAAGGAATTTTCTCTATATATTCATTACAATAGCACAATCTGTTATTGAGTAATTGAGAAGAAACTGTTTTTATATTTTTAGAAACAGTGACCTTGACCTTGATCCCACCCATCCCCCTATGCACCCAAGCGATGTCTGGATAAAAGGTATCTATGTATGAAGTTGAATTACAATGGCTCGATTCGTTCTCGAGTAATTGAGCGGAAACCGTTTTTCCATTTTTTGTAACGGTGACCTTGACAGTGACACCATCCACCCCCTATGTAATCCCAAGCCAGGCCTTGATATAAGGTATGTATGGATGAAGTTTCATTAAAATATTTCAATTTGTTCTAAAGTTAGAGAGCTGAAACCATAGGTTGACTGCCTGAAAACTAAAAATTAACAAAGGGCAATAACTCCAGAATTGTTAAGTGCACAGTAACGGTTCTTGTGCACCGCACTTCTCCTCAATGAGCTCTATCCACCTATGATGTTTCAAGTTAATACCTCTTGTAGTCTTAAGAGTTATGCTCCAGGCAAAAAGGAAGTATGAAAAATTAACAAAGGGCAATAGCTTCAGAACCATGAAGTACATAGTAATGGTTCTGGTGCGCTGCACTTTTCCTTAATGAGATCTATCCACCCATTAAGTTTCGAATTAAAAGCTGGAACGGTTTTGAAGTTGTGAAAGAAATACATGAACATTGTGGACGGACGGACGGACAGACAGGGTGATTACTATACGGCACCCGCAAAAAATTGCGGGGCCCTAACAATTTGCTTAATTAAATTCTGGATCATCAGTCAGGGAATGCATAACTATTATTTACTGGCTGAAAGGGCTATAGTCATTGCTCTCTGCATATTCTTTTTAGCATTATACCTAATGTGGAAAAAATAACTTCCAGATATTCAAGCAAGTTTATTGATCAATTGACAGCACAAGTGTTAAAACCCAATTCAAATAAAACAGCCTCTTTTCCAAGATGATGGTGCTTGCAGTATCATAAAAACTGGATTACCAGTTAATGTTAATGTCAGTGAGTGTGCCTAATATTTGAATACAATAACAGTAAGTGAAAAACATTTGGAGGCAATGTTTGACATTTGATCAATAATTCAGTGTTACAGCAACCCTGATGCCATGATCAGTTTACATGATGATTCTACACCATCAAACACTGAATGTATATTTAACAGTTTTATGGCAAATCATTTATACATATACAAAGGAGATTTGAACTGAAATTAGTTGGTTTAGTATGGACAATAGGATCGGGTCATTTACAATCGATGTATGCATCAAAAGATGCATCTGAAGATTAGTTGTAGCTCTCCTGGTCAAGCAATGAGCACATATAGTTGTAATTAAGTTTTATTACCAGTGAAGGTAAATTGCTACTTCTATATTTCAATTGCAGTTTTGGCATAAGTATTTGATTAGCCGCTGCTTGTAACTCAGCATAGATAGGCCTATTCATTTCTATTCATTCATCAACAAAAGTTGAAACATTTAAAAGTAAAATTTAATTTAAAATAAAGGCACACTGGTAATCAACATGTGCAAAGAAAATTTGAAAAATATTAGCTGGGAAGTTCAACATGTTAATTTTTCAAAAACTCAGCAGAAATCAATAACATTGCAATTTTTAAAAGATTTTATACATGTAATAGTAGTCATCATTTTTTTCCCAATCACCTTAAAAAGATATGTAAATTGTTTCACTTTAACAAATTACAGTTCATAAACTTTGGAGTACTTATATAATTTTGTTGATTAGAAAATAAGTAGAACCAAAACAACTCATTTCAACAAAAGCAGTTCGAAAGTGAAAGTAATTTGACATAATTATATCTATAGCCTGTGTAAGATTTCTTACCTATTTCTGAATCCAATGATTTTGTAAATAATGGAGAAAGTTCTTATTGTGGACAAGTCCTTTACATTTTGTCCCAAGTGGAAACAAACACTACGTCCGCCATTTTGTTTGTTTTGACAGGAAATAATCTCTTGCATTTCCTGTGCAAAACAAATTAAATACGAAAATAATTTAACAATAATTACTAAAGTTAATATTTAAATTTATTTTTAAACCGTGTTTGATAAGAAAACAAGCATGACACCTTATTTTTATAAATAATATTACAGATTTTTTAACCGCATGTACAATTGTTGTAACAACAAAATGGTGCACGTAGTTGACAGTTACTAACAGAGAAAATCAAACACTTTTATAGTGTAATTTGGATTGGAAAATAAACAAGAAATGTCTTTAAAAAAAGACAATCGGCGTTGAAATTGATACTTAGATGTCATTAAATAATTACCTAAACAGACAGCCAAGATGATCGGTTACGTGACTTCTTAGACCCCAGATTTGTTGATCCCCACCAATATTAGGAGACTTATTGGACCCCAGATTTTTCTGACACTATAAAAAAAACTTCTCTGACCCAAAAGTTAATTTGAGATAAATTTAAAAATTTAAAAATTAAATACAATTATAATTAATATCTATGCCGGATATAAACCAATCATACAACTCCATGTTTCCACCAGTGATATATGAATAACCAAAATAATTTAGGTTAACATAATTGTTATCTGAATTTGTCAAGCCAATTTAACAAATTAACAATGTAAGAAAATAATTTCGGGAATGAATTAAAATTATTATGTATCAGATGAGTCTATATAGTTATTTATAGTACCGGTAATATACCATTCATGTTAGTTATCTAATATAATAATTATTTGAAGTCAAATAAGCAATAAAAAGCCAAAGTCATGGAACATTTAGTGATTTTTGAAATGTTAAGACTTAATTTTTGATAACGCAAACACTAAAATTCATTAGACTATGACGATTTTAAAATTATATCAGTAGAAATATGATATATCAAGGGTTCATGTCTATGATTAGTATTTCAAATTGTGTATTCATGCTACGCGAATAACAATTCGACGTATTCCGAACCTTCTCAGCATCTTTTTACAGATTAAATAACATCTACTTGAGAAGTTGATAGAAAGATGCAATTATAAATAATTGTTAATAAATCGTAACCACAATTCTATTTAAATTAACAGTAAGTTTATAATATAAATTCCCCATTTATTGAAATGTTTAGGTTTATGATTCTCTTAACGCTATTATTGATGCATGTACGAGTATATTAATTAACACAGCTATACAACGGTTTGTTAGCTACGCGTGCTATTTTTAGAATGACACTACTGTTTCTGGAATGCGATGAACTCGCTATAATCATGGGCTACATGGAACGGCAACTCTGTGAGTGAGATTTATGAATGGGAAAATTGCACAATTGCTATTTATAGAGCTTACTGCGTATATAAATGTAGGCTAAACAAGATTATTTCGTTACGGGAATGCATATATCGCATTCTGTTTATGGCATACATGAGAAAAAATGTTCATAATTAGCCTCAGTTCTAGAGTATATGTCGAGGATATGTTTATAACTTCAATTTAGCCGCTTATGTAAACAATTATGTAAATTTTTAATCCCCAACAGTATGCAACAGTTATTGGTAGACGTTAAACCATTGTTTGAAGTTTGCATTCCCTAAAATTATAAAATTTGCCCAATTCTATTGGCATTCAATTTTCGCGCTGCATAATTATCGCAATAAATCTAGGTCAAAAGTGATCTTAGACAGCTACGCCGAAAAAGATTAAACAGAATGGTGCAGAAGTGTCAGGAATTGGATTATACACAGCATAAAGGATGTCACATTTGTATTTATTTAAAAAACGACCAGAAAGTGGAGGACATAAGGAATACAAGATTTGGCGGAAATATCCTGTCTCAGCATGGGCCAGGTTACCTATAGCTTGACCGGATATATCCAGTCTCAGCACTGCAAGGGTTAACAAGCTGTTTCTTCAATTTGACCTAGTGACCTAGTGTTTTACCCCACATGACCCAGATTTGAACTCAACCAAATATCATTGGATCAAATGTTCTGACCAAGTTTTATGAAGACCGGCCAATAAATGTGGCCTCTCGAGTGTTAACGAGGTAAATGTTGACGACGCAGAACGCACAACGAACGACAAACAAAAGGCGATCACAAAAGCTCACAGACAGCACATTGAGCTCAGGTGAGCTAAAAAGAAAGGAACCATATAGAATTATATTTTTTATACATGTATATGATTCAATCAATTAATTGGTTTTATCTACATCATATTATATGGCCAGTATACCCATACCAATAGATCTGAAGTTTTAACATCATTAAGCAATAATAAAAACAAGAGGGCCACGATGGCCCTAGGTCGCTCACCTGAGTTTAAGACATCCAAGTTTTGATCCCAAGGGCATCATTTGAATAATCTTTGTAGAAGACTGGTATGCAATGTTACATACAAAATATCAAACAACTGGGCCTTGCAGTTTCAGAGGAGAAGATTCTTGAAGTAATTTTGCTATTGAAGTCTATACAAACAATGTAAACCCCGGGGCATGGCCAGTTTTGACCCCAGGGCATTTGAGCAATC
Source organism: Congeria kusceri (assembly GCA_027627225.1). Lineage (NCBI taxonomy): Eukaryota > Metazoa > Mollusca > Bivalvia > Myida > Dreissenidae > Congeria > Congeria kusceri. The sequence goes on from CM051030.1 coordinate 23,338,366, forward strand.
TTAGGTGAGGACACCTATACAATGTTACCAACCAAATAAAAAACCTCTGGGCCTTGCGGTTTCAGAGAAGGAATTTTTTAAAGTCATTCAGCTATTTAAGTCTATATAAACCATGTGACCCCCGGGGCGTGGCCAGTTTTTACCTCAGGGCATCATTTGAACAATCTTTGTAGAGGACAACTATGCAATGTTACATTACCAAATATGAAACCTCTGGGTCTTGTGGTTTCAGAGGAGACGATTTTTGCAGTTAGTTTGCTATTTAAGTCTATATAATCCATCTGACCCTGGGGCGTGGACAGTTTTCACCCCAGGGGTATCATTTAAACAATCTTTGTAGAGGACCCCTATACGATGTTTCCATCCAAATACCAAATCTCTCGGCCTTGCGGTTTCGGAGGAGAAGTCATTTAGCTATTTAAGTCTATATAAACCATGTGACCCCTGGGGCGTTGCCAGTTTTAACACCAGGGGCAACATTTGAACAATCTTCGTAGAGGACCACTAAGCAATGTTACATACCAAATATGAAACCTCTGAACCTTGTGGTCTCAGAGGAAAAGATTTTTAAAGTCATTTTGCTATTAAAGTCTATATAAACCATGTGACCCCTGGGGGTGGCCAGTTTTGACCCCAGGGGCATCATTTGAACAATCTTTGTAGTGAACCACTATGCAATGTTACATATCAAATATGAAACCTATGGGCCTTGTGGTTTCAGAAAAGAAGATTTTTAGAGTCATTTTGCTATTTAAGTCTAAATAAACAATGTGACCCCCGGGGCGTAACTATATTTATGTATCCGGAATTACACAATATATAAATAAACCTATGCCCCACTATACGGGTTACACGCAACCATATATGACGCAAGTGATTGGGACCACAAGAATTCCTTACGATATTATGAATACTTATTATAAGAACATGTAATAACAGTTTGCGCACGCAAAGCAAGTTTCACGCTTCCCACGTGGAGGTTTCAACAACAAGCGCTGTCAAAAGCAGTCAACCAGAATGTGCGTCTGCAGTGTCACATTTTATTACGTCGATCATGTTAATAATTTAGACTGCACCATTGTGCATTATGTCGTGCGAGTGACCTCGTCGTGTCGATCGACGATATTAATTTAGACAGTACCATCATGAATTTTCTCTTGCGGACAAAGCCCTTCGGCCGTATTTAGACTATACCAATGTGTATTACGTCATTGGAAAGTGTGCATACATGAAAACTTGATTTCTGGATAAGGTTACAGTATACTAAATATTTCAGGTGTGCAATGCTATACTCTCTAAATAAATCAACACCATTTATTTGAAGACACAATTTTCTGTATAGTCACTTGCCATGACTTTATTTTTGAATATTTCTTTGTACGTGTGGTAGGAAAAACATTGTTGTGTACTAAAAATTCACTGTTTCGCTTGAAGGTTGGAGACTACATGACGAGACTTTGACAGTTGGCAGTATACCTTCAACTGGAGAGTATCCGGTAAAAAGATGGCCGTAAAACAGTGAACTTTGATTCGCGTCGAGTTCTTTCTTACATATCACATGACCTATCTTTTTTATTGTCTAAATCAATTCGGCTCGGAATGCTCTTTAAGAAAAGGTATGGTTATGAGGGTCTCTACGCGCAAAATGTTGAGTTTATTTTTTGTTGAATTTATTGCTTTTACATTGAATTTGTTAAGGAAATCTTTTAGTATATTGTGACCTAAACTGACTTTGGGTTAAAATAAAATATCGTCTGCAAGTGCAAAATATGGATGAGAAAGCAGATTTTTGGTCATTTCTGAGCAAAAGAGTAGAAAATATGTGCATTAAATGCATCAATTCAGATTGTTTGATCTGGAATGGTTGTATTTCAAATAGTTCCTTACCCTATTATGGCCGAATGAGGGCTAAATTGCCTTCGGACATAAAATCAGAGACATACTTGGTTCACCGTGTAGCGTTAATGTGCTACATGAAGTCAGAATTGAACGCCAGGGACTCTGTGAGCCACTTATGCAACAATAGCTTGTGTGTTAAGCCTGAACATGTAAACATAGAGCCCCATTCCACCAACATGGAACGGCGGACATGTTTACAGTTCGGACAGTGCAGCGGGCATGGAACTGAGCCAGCCTGCATATTTGGTAAAAACATGAATACAACAAGCTTTATCACTTCCTTTTATTCATAGAAATACACTTAAAATACATAAATGCATGTTTTTTTTCATTTTATATCTATTTCTATTGGGTATTTTTGCCTTTTTCAGGTAGAGGAACGCCTGATGCTGACGCGAGGGCCACTTGTTAGAGGTCTCTTATGCCAAAACAGGTAATAATAACAATTTATTATCAGGTACACAATCAACTAAGCATATTTATGATGCTTAAGGTGTGGAAGACTGTCATAATCAGGTTTGGGGTCACTCATGCCCTTGCCGTAGTGTAATTCCTCATGCAGTTTGTATCGATAATTCCGCGTCCTGGCACGTAAAGCTCGTGCTTTGTTGGTAGCGGATGTTTGCTTTCGGTTAAGGTCGTTGCGGTCCTCATATGCTATCTGCTTAATAATCTTTGACCCCTGGGTAAGGTTAGCATTTAGTTCAGTGGTTTTTGCAATTACAGAGTCAGCATAGCCATTGTTTAATTTGTGAACCTGCCCGTGAATTCGACCTACACAGTTGCGTGAGAAAGTCACAGTTTTAGGATTGACAGCTTGGTACGACCTGTTTACTGCTTCACTTTTTTGGGTTGTGGTTAAAAGTTTGGTAGCGTCAAGAGCAGCTGGACCTAAAACCATTTCAATGCATTTTTTAAGGACTTGTTGGTCACTGTCAACCATTTTAACCTTGACATTGTCTGGCATGAAATTCTTAGCTTGCCTATTTGTACCAGCACAGACATAACTGTACTTTGCACAATGAGTACCGCAGTAACCACTGAAGCATAGAACAATGGTTGCGATTACATCAACCATGACCTTCTTTAGAACCTTGATGTCACCCTGGTGTTTATTGTGGGCAGCTTTAAGCTCAGCCATACACCTAGCTTTGACCGAGAGAGCGAACCGACTCCTGATATTAGACTTGGAATGACCCTTGAGCATGCCCTTTGAGAAAGGCGCTTTGTTGAGCTCGCGCTTCAGCGAGTTGCCTAGGTGCCTCAGATCCTTAAGATGACCCACATTGTGACCGTGAGAGTTACGAACACCTTGGAATGCCCTACTGTCCCCATCACAAGTGAAATTTGCTATTTTGATGTCCTTAGAGATCTGGTCACCTAACAACCTATTCCATTTGCCTTCATCACCTATTGGTTCCCTCTCTGAAACATTTGCAGAACAATGCCCCCTATGATTGGGGCACTGAACAGGTTTACCCTTATTCCTAAGCATTGATGCAGTCCTGCATAGTTTATTTGCTACTTGTACCACTACAATTTGCTTGTTTCTGGTATTGTTTTCACACATAGTGCTTATGGCAATAGTTCCGGCTTGAAAGGGTGTCGCGTCAGAGTTAAAAATTGGATTGTTGTAGCAAGTGTCCCCTTCAACATTTACCTTAGAGGGATCTTTTTGACCAATTTTGGCATTTTCAGCAACTAAGTTTTCTCTAATCTGGTACATGCTTCTCTCATTTAGGGATTTAAGGGCAGTATTGACCTTATTTGCTTGTTTTTGCATAGCAAGTGGAGAGGGAGCAATGATATTGGTTGTGTTGAGAATTCTGCGGGAACCTGTGTTCCCAATAGAAGTACTTGCAACACCTATTTGGAAGCCTACATTGATCTGAGCTGCCTTTCTGGCCCTGGTACTTGATGGAACCTCATTGTAAAGCTTATAATGCTTGCCTACATATCTGCATCTTGTACATTTTAACCTTTCCTCCCAGCCTAAGCCCCACTTTATGGAAGCACTGCCGTCAATTACCAAGTCGCCCCTACATTTATCACTTCTTAACCTATGCTTTCTATTTTCAGAGGACATCATAGACTGGAGTAGGGCGGGGACATAGACCTTGTTCGTAAGTAAGTCGGGATGGACTTTTGATGGAGCAGGAACCCGTAACAGGTCTACATAGCGAATCTTGTTCGCTCTCGGACGCAAGGGCTTAGCTGGGGTTTGAGAGCCGTCTACATCCCGAAAAGTAAGAACCTTGTCATTGTAAGCTACCCGTGCTTCAAAGGATGACCTTTCTAACCTTACATAGGTTGTGTTGGAATTTGACCTTCTTTCATAATTATGTTTTTTCCCCTTCACCGGACTAGTCCCACCTCGTTTAAAACCAACATTGAGCAACTTTTTCTTTTGCTTGGTTATGAACCCCATTTTGACCAGATTGCCACCTTAAAAAAAGTCAAAGTACTTATTTTGTGCCCAAAATATGCAATTTTGTATTCCCTTAAACCTCTAAATGTGAGCAGGCAATGCAAATTGACCACCTGCTGCAGTTTAAAGGCACTCATGACATTATATACTAGAATATATAATTGGTGGCCTGTAATTAAAGAGGCTGCGACAAACAAGGTGCTTTAAAGATTTTACACTTTATTGGTTTGAAACAAGCAATTACTGGAAGCTGATTGATTTCTACACTTCAAAGTATCTTTGATCTCCCATTTTGACTAATTTGTTAATTGTCTTGGATGAAATTGGAATTTTTTTTCTATAAAATTTACATTTTTGGGGTGATTTTTTTTAAAAAATACACAAAAAATACATTATCAAAATGGCTTAGAGTAAACATATCTAACAAAGTCATTCTCTCCTCACCCCACATAAGCCCCCCATACACGTTTGTTTGGTTTGTTTGGGTATTTTGTCACAAATATTGCAAATATCAGCTTTAATTGTTAGAGGGACATTTAAGCTTCAAGACGCTTGAAATCACCGGCTTCCGACCAAAATCACCTGTGTTTGAAAATATGAAATAAAATGGCCAAATGGACAGATATACAAGCCAAACTTAATATATTGGTGCAATATGCATGGGAAGATAATTATATGCAAGAAAAACTAATTTTAATGAGAACAAATTTCTCTTATAGGTTACAGTATACTAAATATTTCAGGTGTGCAATGCTATACTCTCTAAATAAATCAACACCATTTATTTGAAGACACAATTTTCTGTATAGTCACTTGCCATGACTTTATTTTTGAATATTTCTTTGTACGTGTGGTAGGAAAAACATTGTTGTGTACTAAAAATTCACTGTTTCGCTTGAAGGTTGGAGACTACATGACGAGACTTTGACAGTTGGCAGTATACCTTCAACTGGAGAGTATCCGGTAAAAAGATGGCCGTAAAACAGTGAACTTTGATTCGCGTCGAGTTCTTTCTTACATATCACATGACCTATCTTTTTTATTGTCTAAATCAATTCGGCTCGGAATGCTCTTTAAGAAAAGGTATGGTTATGAGGGTCTCTACGCGCAAAATGTTGAGTTTATTTTTTGTTGAATTTATTGCTTTTACATTGAATTTGTTAAGGAAATCTTTTAGTATATTGTGACCATAATGGCAGAATTAACAAAAAATGGCTACATTTAAACGCTCAGGGGTCCTAAAATGCTACGCGCCCTGCGCGTCAAAAAGGACATTTACGGTATTTGCTCTACAAGTATCAAACTTGGCTATTGCGTAAGAGTAAGGCTAAACTGCATATCGATAGTCATAAAATGGTTTGACAAGAGAAAAATGCGGAAACGCATTAAAGCCGGATTTTTTATTTTGCCGATGGGGGTAGAATGTACAAGTCAATGTTGGTGAAGAAGTATGGAAGTTTCATGTCGATGATCTAAAATGTATGCAGTTTGGTAAGAGTTGGCAAAAATTTGGTCTCAAAATAAAATGGGACTAAAGTGTGGACTAGAGAGATGGCATTCAATTACTGACATAATATGTTTGTTTCTACGCAATGTTGCATATTTGCATTTAAGAAATTGGCGTTTAGACATATTTCTATTTTTAGCTCTGGTGGCAATGTTGTGCAGTGATGTGGAACCATTGTCACAGGTTTGTTAGAGGACCATCCAAGAAACATGTCTGTCAAGTTTCATGAAGATTGACCAAGAACTTTTAAAAATATGACAGGAAAACAAAACTTTAACGCAAATTCTATTTTTAGCTCTTGTGGCCAATGTGTGCAGTGAGGCAGAACCATTTGAATAAGTTTAGTAGAGTGTAAAGTTTCATCAAGATTGATCAAGAACTTTAAAAAATATGACAGGAATACAAAACTTTAATGCAAATTCTAATTTTAGCTCTAGTGGCCATTTTGTTCAGTGAGGCAGAACCATTTGAATAAGTTTGGTAGAGGAACACTAAACAAACATTTGTGTAAAATTATTTGAAAATCTAGCCATAGGTTTAGAAGAAAATGGCGTTCAGACATAATTCTATTTTTAGCTCTGGCAGCCGTCTTGTGCAGTAAAGCGGAACCATTTTTACAGGTGTAATAGAGGACCATCCAAGGAACATTTCTCTAAAGTTTCATGAAGATTGACCAAGAACTTTTGAAAATATAACAGGAATGCAAAACTTTAAAGCAAAATCTATTTTTAGCTCTAGTGGCCATTTTGTGCAGTGAGGCGGAACCATCTGAATAAACTTGGCAGAGAAACACTAAACGAACATTTGTGTAAAATTATTTGAAAATATACCATAGGTTTAGAAGAAAATGGCATTAAGACATAATTCTCTTTTTAGCTCTGGTGGCCATCTTGTGCAGTGAAGCGGAACCATTTTCACAGCTTTGGTAGAGGACCATCCAAGGAACATTTTTGTAAAATTTCATGAAGATTGACCCAGAACTTTTGAAAATATGACAGGAATAAGAAACTTTAACGCAAACAACCTCGCAACGCCCGACCGCCCGCCTGCCCAACCGACCGGTTTTTGCTAATCTATAAGCAGAGATTTTTCGATGAAAAATCCGGCTAAAAATTGTCTTTAAACTATTGAACCATAGAAAAACATCCAGCATTAATTTTGTTTGAAAACCGGCCATTTTGAGCACCAGCTGTTTTTTGTTTCACTTAAAGCAGTCTCCGCGAAAGACCGTCGGACCTCCGAAATTGCCGATCAAAATCCATAAGGTCTGGGAAAAACTGTCTGAATACTGGTCCTCGTGTCCAGTGAAAATTTTGGTCAAAAATATTCTACGACATCGATTGCTGTATCTGCTTCCACAACAGTCATAAAGTCATACTTGAGGGTCACCGATTGTGTTGAAGAAATTAAAGGGACTTTAACTTATACAAATGAATTCATATATATATCTTGCAAAATAAACATTCTGATAGTAGTAGCTTTAGTTAATAAAGCACTCTCAAGTGTATATTGCTTTAGTTTTCTTTAAAGATATTGTTTTTATCGTCTTAAAATGTTTCTTGCAAAACAATAAGTGGCCAGTAATAGTTTGTCCGGGCCAGTAATATTTGGGGCATTACCAGTCCTCGTGGCCAGTAATAAATTCACGACTTTCGCAGAGACTGTTAAAGGTTGCCAGAGTACACTTTACGATCTCCCCCCTGACTATTATTGCGAAAAATCATATAATCCGAAAAATATGGTAACAGCACATAGTTACAATGTTTTTTTGCACTTAAAAATTGTGCTCACCAAAAAAAGAAATAAATTATTTCAGTAATTAAAATTGATTTTATCAATAAATTATGATTATAATAATGATAATCTTAAACAAGCGAGCCAAAATGGCATCGGGTTGCTCAGCTGAGTTTAATGAATCATAATGGCACATTTCTGTCCAATTATTTTAAGTTTTTAATGAAGTCATATAAGGAAAACTACATCCACCCCCTGGTGGCCATATATTTTTTGTTCACAAATCATAATAAATTAAAGTATTTTGGTACAGGTGCAACCAAGGAACATTTCTGACAGTAGAACCTGTCTAAACTGAACTGCGTCGGGAACGGGCCAATCGTTCGGTTTTCAGAGGCCTTCAGGTTTACCAAGGCTTTTTATTAAATGTCATTTTCCTTTAAAAATGTACACTATATTTTATATGTTAATTCGAGTATATAATAAGACAAAAACGTGTTAATGTTTACACTTCTAATACTGTTCATTTTTTGCATGTAAACATGTACATTTGTACATAAACCGACGCTCGATCTATCAATCAAACAAGTTAATGTATTCAACGTACAACTTATTTACATCTGTTAAGAAATCGCCAATTGTTGACTGCTTTAATTAGTTTAAACCTATTTATTTTAGCTAGATTGTATCGCAAGCTTAGGCTTACAGAGATCAGTGATCGAAGTATTGCCATAAATTACTGTATGTATAAATTAATTACAGTGTTGTAAAACATTTACAATTTTCCACTGTATGTAAATTTCAACATAAAGCACAACATACTAATCTGTTTTTCACAAGTTGATTATTGTCCTATACACCGAATAGCTTATCGCTAATTGCACCACTGCCCAGTTATCACCATGGCGATTATGCCCTTTGTTTGTAATTGTATCACCAATTATCAGGTTCACGCCTCTGCGGTATTGTGAACTGACACCTGACAGGAAACACCGTTCTGTTTATTCAGGGTTTTTAAGGTTGAATGAGATCAAATTTGCGATAGAATCGTTTGGTATTTGGTTTGGACAGGGTTCGGTTTATTAAGGGTTTTTGATATATAAAACAAGAAGGAAAAAAAGCGGGACTGATACAGCCGTTCTGTTTTGACAGGGATTTGGTTTTCACAGGGTTCGGTTTGGACGGGTTTCACTGTATTAGCAGTTAAAATTTAATGTTCATCACAAGTGAGTGTAAATAGTAAAGACGAAATAAATTTGCATGCATAACAATGGGTGGAAATTATTTGTAGAGTGTGACCTTGACCTTGGAGCTACGGACTGGGGTCATGTGCGTGACACATCGTCTCATGACGGTGAACATTTCTGCAAAGTAACTTAACAATCCATTCAGAAATGACAGGGTTATTCACCAGACACTAAAAACAGAACCCACTTTTTGAACTTTGACCTCAACGTGTGACCTTGACCTTAGACATACAGACACATCATCTCATGATGGTGAACATTTCTACCAAGTAATTGTAAAATCCAACAAGAAATGACAGAGTTATTGACCGAACACGAAAAACAGACCCCATTTTTTACCTTTGACCTCTAATTGTGACCTTGACCTTGGAAGTATGAACCTGGATCTTGCGCACGAAACATGGTCTCATTATGGAGAACATTTCTGCCACATAATTTTACAATCAATCCAGAAATGACAGAGTTATTGACAGGACACAAAAAACATAACCCATTTTTTATCTTTGACCTACAAGTGTGACCTTGACCTTGGAGGTAGAGACCTGGGTCTTGCATGCGACACATAATCTCATGATGGTGAACATTTCTACCAAGTAATTTCAAAATCTATCAAGAAATGACAGAGTTATTAACCAGATACAAAACACAGACCCCATCTTTGACCTCCAAGTGTGACCTTCACCTTGGAGGTATGGACCTGGATCTTGCGCCCCACGCAAGCACACACACACGGACAGAGGTAACAGTTAATGCCCCTTCACCATTCTCCCAATGGCGGGGGCATAACAAATACTGTATTCTTATAAAGTAAAAAATTAATACAATATAATATATAAATTGGTCTTTCTGCTTACATACTTTTGTAAAATTATTATTTTTTCAAACAACAGTAAAGAACATAAAATGTCACAACAAGTCTTCAGATGTGTGTTATGTTAGTCATGCAACCTTTGCTGACTTCTTCGTTTCAATATCTGTCTGATGATTGTTTTCATAATTATGGGCAGGCATATTTTTTCACTGCCCTCGGAAGAGTTTTTATTATTCCTCTTCCTCCTATATACACATAAACACAGGCCTACACCAGAGAATATAACCACAGCTCCACCAACAGACCCTCCTATAGCGACTCCTACCATCACCTTAACATGTATGGTTGGAGATGTAGACTCTGATCAATGGTTTGTTGTTGTATTTGATGTTGGTATTGTTGTTGTCGGGGCATTAGTGGTGGTGAATGGCACTAAAAATAAACAACACTGATTGATATACCACTCTTGTTTATAAAAATACACATTTTAAATAATATTCTCTACCAGTTATTCAAATATCAAAAACAAAATCTATTGACAAGTCACCAAACTGCCCTTTATTTCCCTATAGGTCTGACATATTACATGTGGTGGGCATATTTTGTGTGAGGGAACTGAAAGGCTTTATAATCACATGGCTGGCAAAGGGTTAAACTATTAGTCTGCAGAATATTAGAGCTTGTGAAAGTTTTAAATTTCCATACATTAAGGCATAAAAAAATGTTTGTTTCAGTTTACATGACCAAACAATTTTGGGTAGGTATGTAAGGATTTTTTATTTATTTAGTAAATGGTCAACTTAAAGAGTCTAAAACTGAATAAATTTTCAAAATATAGCAGTAATATTCCTAAACATTGTTTTGAAGTACATGCTATTAAAATTAAACACATGTTCAACGAAAAAAATAGTTCTTTACTAAACAAGTGTTGCCATTCTATGTGACGAATGCCCCCGAAGATATGTTTTGACAGAAGAAAGAGTTATGGTCCAAGTACACTGCACTCTCTCTGAAAAGCCCCTATCATCACATGATAATGAAGTATCATACCATTCAATACTTTCCAAGTTATGCATTGCACAAGAACTCCAAAAATATTCCCCTCAACATCATGTATAAGTGGTTCTATTAGACTGTTGGCAAAAGCCAACAGGATTTAGTAGTTGTATTCAGAAATCAGTCTTGAGGGAACTAAACTGCACACCCGTTATATCTCTATTCCCGGGGTCCATGGATTGCGATCGCGATATAACTTGTCAGGTCATTCATGTACATATAGATATACATGTATATGCTAGCCTATTTTCACGATCTCAAAACATTGACGTTTAGCACTTCCTCTTAAACAAAAAAGAAACAGAAAAATGTTACACCGTATCAAAAACGTTATTGTCGTTCAGATAGGTCAGTATTTGTCTATGACAAACGGTTACTGTACACACCCTCCACGTGAAGGGCGTGTAATTCGCCTGCTAATTAAAGCGACAGCAGTTAAAGGACGTTGTCATGGGTGGCACGCGCAACGAAAGTTGAAGACATCCAACTGTTACACTGTGATGTTTAGCGGGTCGGGTTATTGTTTGTCCCACTACAAGATTATGAATGAAAGAGTAGCGATGTAGGCGCACAAATCCAGACCAAACTGAATTTATTTATGAACGTCATATAATAGTAAAATATTGAAGTACATGGGAAAAAATCGGGATCCACAGCCGATTTGCCATATATTGATCATCGCAAAAAAACGGATCGCGATATAGCGGATCTGCAGTGTACTCAGCAGAGATATCATAAGAACATAGGTTCTGAACAAGTGTTATGTTGATTGGGCAAAAGTTGACTTCTCGAGTGTTCACAAGCTTTTTTTATAGCCATATAAGGAAAACTGCCCCGCCACCTGGCGGCCATGTTTTTCAATGTAGCGGAACCATTTTCATTTTCAAAGTTGGCCGAGATATCATAAGAGCAAAGGTTCTGAGCAAGTTTTATGTTAATTTTGCAAAAAATATTACTTCTAGTGACCCCACCCACCAAAGATGCAATCCAAGCGAGGTCTCGATATAAGGCATGTGTATAAAGTTCATTGCAATAGCTCAATTTGTTCTCAACTTATAGAGCGGAAACGGTTTTCTATTTTTTGTAATGGTGACCTTGACCCCACCCACCTCAGATGCAATCCCAAGTGAGGTCTTGACATAATGTATCTATGTATAAAATTTCATTGCAATATATCAATTCCTTCTAGAGTTAATGAGCGAAAACTGTTTTTCTATTTTTAGTAACGGTGACCATGACCTTGACCACACCCACATCGGATGCTGTTCCAAGCGAGGTCTCAATAAAAGGTGTCTATGTATGAAGTTTCATTTTAATAGCTCAATTTGTTCTCCAGTTGTTGAGCGGAAATCATTTTTCTATTTTTAGTAACAGTGACCTTGACCCCACCCACCCTAAATGCAATCCCATAGGCAAGCATTTTCTTGAAACAAAGTATCTATGTATGAAGTCTCATTGCAATAGCTTACTTCCTTCTCGAGTTATTGTCCGGAAACTGTTTTTCTATTTTTAATAAGGGTGACAATGACCCCACCCACTCCAGATGCAATCCGAAAGCAAGGTCTCGATATAAGGTGTCTATGTATGAAGTTGCATTGCAATAGCTCAATTCATTTTCGAGTTAGAGAGCAGAAACCAAAAGTGTGACTTCAACTTTTGGTTGACACTACGAACTACTGACCGCCTGTCCAACTACATACACCAATCTAGGGTCGGGTAATCAGGAACAAAAAACATTTTTTTAATGCCTTTTTAAAGCAATAACTTTAAATTAATAACAAGAGGGCCAAAATGGCCCAGGGTTGCTCACCTGAATTTAACAAATTGTAATCACACAGTATAACCGTACAGTGAGCTAAACCCTATGTTGGTGATCTATAGACAGAGGATCTGTAAGTTGCTAACAGCAGAAAAATTCATTAAGTGGCACAATTATTGATATTATCTTTTATTTTGAGTCTAAACATAATGAATTTGAAACATTTATGTTAATTATGGTCCTATTTGTCACACATGTGATTTGTGATTTGTGTGGGAATTGTGTTTTCGTTGATACTTCAGTAGTTCATCACTGCAAATACGCTAAAAGGATTGAAATCTTTTTTTATTAATTTCCATGCAATTCTTTGGATTTTGCGTTAATATGTCAACCTGTACGTTGCTTTACACTTATAAACAGTTATAAAACTAAATACACGAATTGATTATTATTAGTGTTTGTAATGGCCTAGATATTTTACGTTTTATTCAGCAACTGCTTGTTTATTGACTAATCATTAGTTATGTAATTTTTTCACATAGAACAGTCTTTGAAATTAATGTCCACAAATTTCTTGCCATTCTGGCCAGTAATTTTAGAATATTTACTTGCCCGGAAACTTGTTTACTAGCCCGGAAACTTGTTTACTAGCCCGAACTATTTTATATTAAAAATCTACAACTAACAACAGTCCATCATTTAAACATTTATTATCTAGAAATAACACGGGTGATACAAGTGTGATATTCATGTGTTTCTCTACTTAATTATCCTTTTGCCTGATCCAGTTTTCATATATTGGCACAAGTCTCTAAAAAACTTGCTGTTTCTCTACATAATGGGCATTTCTAAATTTGATTGGATTACTTGCCAGGCGGGCGAACTACTAAGGATTTTGTTTTGTGCCCGACAATACTTTTACTCGCCACGGGCAAGTGCTAATTTTGAACACTGCATAGAATTGTGCATTTCATGGTTTTTAAGCATGTTTGTTATATTCTGTCAATGCTTATGGTATAATTTGTATTTTTCCATAGTATTTTGTTGAAACTGAAACAATTGTTCATACATGCATAGACACGGTTCTATTTTTTTGGTGTAAATTTTGTAAATGCAAACAGGTATGGTTTTGTCGTAAAATCAATGTATCTGATGCAATTATATAAGCATGTGTCTAATGCACTAATTACCATGCGCAATTTTAAAATTACAAATGGTTAATGGCTTATAAGACATAGGTGTAAATTAAAAAGTTTATTCTATGCTTGATGTATTTTTCCAACTTCACATAATGGTGTGTGTGTACGCTAAGTTGTGATAAGTAATCGACACGTTTAAGAAATGTTCTATTTTCCTTGAGAATAATGATGCAAGTGTACGTAAATATTATTTAGTTTACATGTACATGCATTATTTGTATGTAATAAAATTGAATTTCATATGACAGTGTAATTTCATGGAGATATATTTATATAGGAATCGCGCATGTTTGACAGTACGTCCGAACATGTGCAAGTATGCGCAATGTGCATATGAACAAAACGTCAACGTTTTTGCAACTGTTCTGTCATAAAATATCTAATAAAATTCATTGAAATGACTTTCGTGAACTGACGTATTGCTGGTACTGACATCAGTTAATTTATAAGCAACAGTACTCTGACAAAATATAAACTTCAATGTAATGATTCAAAGTAATGATCATTAAACGATGACAACACATATAATAAGGACTTGTGGACTTAATAAGGACTTGTGTTTTGTCCATGGATAAAGATGATTGACATAAATCATTAAAAATAACGACATCAGAATAAACACGATTATGACGTTTCAGCACAGCATAGACCTTTTCAGGCTCTCTGCGCTGTACCACTGAATGATTTTTTTCATGAACTTAAAAGTAGCTGTTTAAATATCAAGTTAAACTTGTATTATCATTCATTCGCGGTCATATATAAACTGAAAATCTTTTTACGCGGCACGCGTGGTGATAAGCTTTCCATGACGATCAACATGAAATAAAATAAGATCTAACAGCAAAGTCTACAAACGTCCTTTATTTATTTCAGGCTATTTATTAGGTAGACAATAGGTTGCTGATAACTCTGGGTGGTGTGTAATGTAGACATTTTATCTTTTCACTCTGGCAAACATGGAATTAATTTTCTCATTGTTTTTTTGTTGTTTTTTTAATGCGTGAATGGACTCATCGACAGTGCAAACATAGGCAGTCTTAAAAAAATCGAACAAGGCTTGTCACAGGATGTGACGTATGCCCCCAAAGCATATGCTTGTCAGAAGAAGGCAACACAATATCGAAGTAAAATATTATGCCCTGGACAAATATCTTGAGATTTCTGCAGCAGAGCTGTTTGTTGTGTGTGACACACTGCCTCATAATGATCTTCATTCCAAGCAAGTTATTACATTTCTTACATGTCGGCAAAAATGATGCTTCCTACAAAAAGTTATTTTTAATACAGTAAAAACGCGATACTGCGAATCGTGATACTACGAAATAACGGGATACTACGAATGAGGCAGCCGGTCCCGTCCATTTTCCTTATATATTTATCTACAAAAAGATGCAATACAGCGTACTCCCTTAAAACCGAACTCTCTATAAACCGGAACTCTCTGAAAACCGAACAGACACTCCAGTCCCGTTTTTTGCCTATATGTTTGATGTGCGAAAACCCTTGGAATACCGGAACCTCTATATTCCAAATATCGAACAACAGGAGCGGTACATCACTTCGTATCGGAGTACAAATTGACCTCTGTAAACCGAACATGTGTGACAATCTGCTGTTTTCGATTATCTTTAGCTCGCGATTGCCTTGCCCCAGGGTGCTTGCACACTTAATCCGATAATTTTTTAGGGTCAACAGTTCCATATCATATTAGGACTCCAGATAAGGGTGATTAGTCGTTAAAGTGTGAACAACAAACAGTATGTTAATTAGACGGTTTTCATTTGTTTAGAAAATATTTAAACATTTTACTATTTCAGCAAAGTGTAAATTATAGGCTAATGAGTGATGCTCATGTGACTGTGTGTGTGCTGGTTTTGCATTCCCCTTGGTCATTATTTTAAAATGTGCTGCACTTTATTATAATGTGTTATGTTACTTCCGTCATATTATGCCACATTATGTCAGGATTGTATTAGTCTTAATAAAGTGTATAAACATTGTCTACATGTATTATCGTACATTGTACAAGTTTAATCGATACATGTATGCTGATTTGTGAAATTCATTTGATTGTGCGGTGTGTTAAGATTGATGTGTGCTGGTTTTGTATTATATTTTATCAATGATTTCAAAATGTGTTGTATGTTATAATAATGCGTTACGTTTTAAAGTAGTACTATCATAAAATGCCATAGTTGAATAAATCTGAATAAAAAGGAATAAATAAATATCTATATGCATTATTGTATTTTGCCTCAAACCCTCAGTAAACCGGAACTCCCTGAAAACCGAACATTCTGTCCGGTCCGGTCGGTGTTCGGTATAGAGGGAGTACACTGTACTACGAATTCGCGATAATACGAAACATGCGTTACTATGAACAAATTTTTTGGTCCCATCATAATATGTGTATTGAAATTTTAACGCGATACTACGAATCATATTGTCAAGGAGAATGTTCACAACTTCTCAATGAAGATTTCACACCTGCCCAGTCAGACACCTAGCCAGTTTGTTTCCACCGTGGACAAACATGGTCGTTAACACATTTATTAACCATTTTAACCCACTTTAAATGATGCAGTGTGAGACTAAATTTATGGTCGAAGCTGTTGGGACCCAGATGAACCACACGCAAACGATGATATGTTTACCATGCACAATCACACTTTCATTTCACAGAGGTTGACATCCAATCTTTGCAATGGGACATTTTTTAGGTTCAAACATCTAGCTGAATTCCATGTACTTATTTCAACAGAACAGTTATTAAAACAGTCACAAAAGACAGCAATACAAGACAACTGTCAGCATTATGTATATCATTAATTAGGACTATTCAATCAAACAGACCATTGTACTTGATGTATTTCCATTTTAATTGTGTTTCAGGTCTTGTAAATGATATTAAGCTCACTGGTTAACAGCTCAAATACCAACACTAATTAACCGGTTGCTGAAATACTATCTGCTGCCATTCCAAATGAAAACTAAAGTCTCTATCTTGAAAATAGTCCAGTTTTTGCTTCTTTTTCACAAACAAATGGAGAAATAACTTTGTTCTTCATACCCTAACCAGCGCAAAAGCTTGGTTTATTATGAGATCTTATGGTCATACACAAGCTGCCTAATCAGCACAAAACCTTGGTTTATTATGAGATCTTATGGTCATACACAAGCTGTGGAAGTATTATCAAGATAGATGATAGATGAACAAGAGGGCCCTGAGGGCCCTATGACGCTCACCTGAGACGTTGTAACCCAATTGGAATTTGCATCCCAGAGGCGTGGCTTATTTTTTTCCCAGGGGCATAAGTTGAACAACCTTGAACAAACCTCTGGGCCTTGCGGTTTCAGGTAAAGATTTTTAAGTCATTTTGCTATTTAAGTCTATATAAACCATGAGACCCCCGGGGCATGGCCAGTTTTGCCCCAGGGGAATAATTTGAACAATCTTTGTAGAGGACCACTATAGGATGTTACATACCAAATATGAAACCTCTGGGCCTTGTGGTTTCAGAGGAGAAGATTTTTAAAGTCATTTTGCTAGATATTCTATATAAACCATGTGACCCTCAGGGCAAATCCCGTTTTGACCCCAGGGGCATAATTTGAACAATCTTTGTAGAGGACCACTAGAGGATGTCACATATCAAATATGAAAGGTCTGAGCCTTGCGGTTTCATAGAACAAGATTTTTAAAGGTTTCACTTTTTAAATATATTTTTAGATATGGTGACCTACATATTCAGCGGACCAGAAAGATTTGAACAAATTTGAAAGAGGTCCACACAAGGATCATTCCTGGTGAAAATCTGCCAAGCGGTTTAGGAGGAGATGTTGTTTGAATGAACAGTTGACGACGCACGCACGCACGCACACACGCACGACCGACAACGGGCGATCACAAAAGCTCACCATGAGCACTTTGTGCTCAGGTGAGCTAAAAATGAAGTTTCTATGTCACACAAAGTCCACTTTTTGCAAAGTTTCTCACAAAGAAGGGCAAATAACTCCAGTGTTCCTGGTTCTATCTGGCCCATCATTGCACATGGGGACTGAAAGCCAAATTTTGACAAATTATGGATTGTTTTCCACAAACAAGGGGTCATAACTCTGGTCTTTCTTGTCTGATATGTTCCATATTGGGAATTGACTGAGACCTTATGGTCAAACACAAACAGTGCAAGTTGGTCAAGATTAGGCAATAAATGAAGTCTCTATACTCCACATTATGCATTTTGTCACACAAACAAGGGGCAATAACTCTGGTGTTTGTACCCCAATCTAGGCCATTTTATTGATTATTTTGAAATATTCAGTTCATATACATGATTGCAAGTTTGGTCAAATTCAAAGAAAAAATGAATTTTGCATGTTGCACAATGTCCAGTTTGCAGATTTTCTCATAAAAAAGGGGCAATACCTCTGGTGTTCATGGTCTGATTTTGCCCATTATCTATTCAAGATTTTATGGTCATATACAAATTATGCAAATTTTGTAAAGATTGAATGAAAGTGATCACAGGACAGTCCCCCTATACCAATAGCTCATCGAGCATTTAGTGCTCAGGTGAGATGATATGTTATGAAAGTGATGCATGGGAAGTCACTTTTATTTTGTTGAACTATAACAAGAGTCCCCAAACTTCAAGCCCTTACTTTACCATACAAGCAAATACTAGCAAGTAGCATGGTGCACTCTAAATAGTGTAAAAATATTTCTCAATAAGGGAGAAAATGTGAAACAGTGTAGAAATAATAAATCAGCTTCAAAAATAATGTAAGATCATTACTTGAGTTTCCAAAATCCCTATTCAAATGTAAAAGTCAGTCCGAAAGTTACATGATTAAATGATACTGAATAAGTTACCAACTAAACTGTCCAAAAACTACAGAAAATAATTAACCCTTTCAGGCACTAGCTCACATGATCTAAATCCTATATTTGCTTGTTTAAAACATCAATTCTAGCTATTGATTGTTATTTACATTTTTTTCCTGACTGGGTGCCAAGACAGACAGTGGAAAATTTTACTGCTGCACACACAGCCAAAGTATAGGTCAGAAGCAGGCTATCAATGGTTACTATGTGTAATAATGCTGATCTAAAATAGAAGTTTCATGTTGACTCAGAGTGATGTATTGATTTACTGATAAGCAGACTCCACTATCTGGGTTATATCTGTGAATGAGCTACAAAGGAAAATAGCACATTTCTGGCATTTATCTTCCTGATACTTCATTTACCTCCCTCTACCATATGATTCATTCAGGAATAAATGTATTTCTGGCTAAAAAAGGGACAATAACTCTGGTGTTCCTGGTCCAATCGGGCCCATTATCGAACCTGTCCAAGAGTTTATGGTCATACATAAACTGTGCAAGTTCGGTCAAGATTGGGACAATAACTCTGGTGTTCCTGGTCTGATCGGGCCCATTTTCAAACCTGTCTAAGATTTTTTTCATGGTCATACACAAACTGTGCAAGTTTGGTCAAGATTGAACAAGAGGACCATGATGGCCAAAAGCACTCACCTGAGAACTGGTACAGATGAAGACCATACTGTTTTGACAGGTTTGAAAATTATAGTATTTGAACAATACGCAGAGGGGGATAGGATCAATTTTGATTTAAAACATCTGTTAGTGCAATGGGCTAACTAAAGTACAAGTTGGGTAGTGGATGTGAGTTTTTTTGCTAATGGTTCTCAAATCATTTTTCATGATATTCTTACCTGACCCTTTTTCATCAAGTCATTGACAATTCTGGAAAATGCAGAAACAGTAGATTTTGATGTGTTTTTACGCAAACAGTTTTGGAGAACTATTTGCAATGCGATAATTGCGATGGCTGTGCTATAAGGTCAAGTTTTGCTTTTTCTTTGATAATTTTCTGTCCAATGATGATACATGATGTTAATGCAGGCTCTGAAGACATCAATGTTGCATGTACAAATAACTGCATGCACGTCTTGCAACTGTTTGAAATCAAATTTTATCAATAAGTTTTTATAGTCATGCGCAAACTGTGTAAGTTTGGTCAACATTGAATCAAACATCATGTGTGCAAGCCAATCATTGATAACTTGTTGATGTTTTCCTCCAAACATAAGGAGCAATAACTGGTGTTTCTGGATCGATCATGCTTTTATTCAACTTCACCTGTAGTCTTACATTCACAGAGAAACTGTACACGATTGGTGAAGATTGGATGAAAAATGAAGCCTCGATCCTGAATAATGTCTATTTTTTCATTTTTTTTTCACAAACAAAGGGCAATAACTCTGGTGTTTCTGGTCCCGTGTTGCTTATATTTGACTTCACCTATAATCTTAAGGTCATAGACAATCTGTGCAAGATTGGTGAAGATTGGATAAAAAATGAAGTTTCTATCCTGAATAATATCCATTTTTGCATATTTTTTTCACAAACAAAGGGCAATAAATCTGGTGTTTCTGGTCGGATCTTTTTATCTTCGACTTGAACTGTAATCTCATGGTAATAGACAAATTGTGCAAGATTGGTGAAGATTGGATGAAAAATGATGTCTCTATCCTAAATAATGTCCATGTTTGTATATTATTTTTAATAAACAAAGGGCAATAACTCTATAGTGTCTGAAACAAGATCTGGCCCATTTTTGGGTCTGCTGAGATCTGATGATCATACACAAACTGTGAAAGTTTGGTTAAGATTGCATGGAAAATAAAGTCTTAACGTTGAAAACGGGCATTTTTGCATATTTTTTGCAAGAAAAAGGGGTAATTACTCTGGTGTTACTGGTGTGATCTGACCCAATAACAATCCCATCCAAGATTTTATGGTCATACACAAACTGGGCAAGTTAGGTCAAGATTTAAAAAAAAAGTAGTCTATCACGATAACGGTCCAATTGTTGACGGCATACAGACGACTTGACGACGCCCGAGAGGTCCCCTATACCAATTGCTCAGGTGAGCTAAAAATAGAAAAACGGCTTCCGCTCAATAACTTGACAACACATGGAGATATTTTAATGAAACTTTATACATAGAAACCTTATATTGAGACCTCACTTGGGATTAAGTATAATGTGGGTGGGTTCAAGGTCACGTTTACTAAAAATAAAAAAACTGTTTCTGCTCAATAGTTTGGGAACACATTGAGATATTTTAATAAACTTCATAAATAGATACCTTATATCTTGACCTCACTTGGGATTGCATATGGGGTGAATGGGGTCAAGGTCACCATTTATAAAAATAGACAACAAGTTTCCGCTCAACAGCTTGAGAAGAAATTTAAACATTTTAATGAAACTTTATACGTAGATACCTTATATCTAGACCTCACTTGGGATTGCATATGGGGTTGGTGGGGACAAGATCAAGGTCACCATTTCTAAAAAAAATTATTTTTGTGCTGACTAATGCATTTCATGGAAATTTCCACATTTCTTGTTTATTTAGGCATCTTCATTATAGATTTAAGAATATATATGGAATAGTTCTGATACCTCAACTCGCCACACAAAGAGAGGCTTAGGAGATGAATCAGATGCACAAATACCATGACTCTACCTTATTAATTTTTGATTTGTTTCTCTTTAGTCGTTGAATCTTAACCCCAAAAAAGTTTCTTTGACGGGCGTATCTTTGTGACAATGGCACTATTGTTCTCGATATTCTTACCTGACCCTTTTTCATAAAGTCAGTGACAATTCTGGAAAATGCAGAAACAACACAGTAGATGTTGATGTCTTTTTCGCAGACAGGTTTGGAGAACTAGCTGCAATGCGATTATTGCTATAAGGTCAATTATTGCTTTTTCTTTAATAATTTTCTGTCCAATGATGTTAATGAAGGCTCTGAAGCCATCAATGTTGCATGAACAAACAATTGCATGTAAGGTTTGCAATTGTTGGAAATCAAATTTTATCAATCAATTTTTATGGTCATACGCAAACTGTGTAAGGTTGGTCAACATTCATAATAAAATCGTGTGTGCAAGCCAATCATTCATAACTTGTTGAGGTTTTTTTCCACACACAAGGGGCAATAACTCTGGTGTTTCTGGCCGTCTCATCCTTCTCGTATTTGACTTCAACTGTAATCTTATGTTCATAGAAAAACTGTGCACGATTGGTGAAGACTAGATGAAAAATGAAGTCTTTATCCGGAATAATGTCTATTCAGTATATTTTTTTCACAAACAAAGGGCAATAAATCTGGTGTTTCTAGCCAGATTTTGCTTATATTCAACTCCTCCTATAATCTTATGGTCATAGACAAGATTGGTGAAGATTGGATGAAATATGAAGTCCCTATCCTGAATAATGTCCATTTTGTTCACAAAGGGCAATAACGGTGTTTCTGGCCTGATTTTGCTTATATTCAACTTGACCTGTAATCTTATGGTCAAAGACAAACTGTGCAAGATTGATGAAGATTGGATGAAAAATAAAGTCTCTATTCTGTCCGTTTTTTTGCATATTTTTTTCACAAACAAAGGGCAATAACTCCAGTGTTTCTGGTCCGATCTTGCTTATATTCAACTTTAAATGTAATCTCAATGTCAAAGATTGTAAAAAAAGAAGTCTCTATCCTGAATAAGGTCCATTTCTGTATATTGTTTCATAAACAAAGGGCAATAACAGTGGTGTTTGAAACACAATCTGGCCCATGTTTGGCGTCTGCTTAGATATGATGGTCATCCACTAATTGTGAAAGTTTGGTTAAGATTGGATGGAAAATTAAGTCCATATGTTCGAAAAAGGCAAATTTGCACTTTTTTGCATGAAAAAGGGGCAATAACTCTAGTGTTACTGGTGTGATCTGGCCCAATAACAATCCCGTCCAAGATTTTATGGTCATCCACAAACTGCAAGTTTGGTTAAGATTGGATAAAAAGTTAAGTCTGAGAACGAAACACATAGTTGACAGCACACCGACGACATACGACTGACAACGCAGGAGAGGTCTCCTATACCAATAGCTCTAAAAATCCTTCAATGCTGGACAAAGTTATTGCCTGGACAAGAATCTTAATATATATACATATACTTGGTCTTTGACCTTTAAGTGTGACCTTGACATTGGACCAAGACACCTGGTTCTTGCACGCAACACACCGCTTCATAATGCTAATCACTTATTACAAGTTGTTTGAAAATATTCCCTGCTGGACAACAGTATGCTCCAGAGAGGGTCTATGGGTTAAATTCTTATTTATGACCTTTGATCTTTAAGTTTGACCTTGGACCAAGGGACCTGGTTCTTGCGCGTGACACACTGTTTCACCATACTTAGCACTTCTACCAAGTTATTTGAAATTCCTTCCCCGCTGGACAAAAATTTGCTCCAGAGAGGGTGTATGGCTGAAATTTTTATATTTGAAGTTTGACCTTTTAGTGTGACCTTCACCATGGACCTTGGGACCTGGTTCTTGCATGCGACACACTCATGTCTCACCATGCTTAAAACTTGTACCACGTTATTTCAAATAACTTCCATGCTGGACAAAATTATGCTCCGGACAGGGTCTGTGGCTTAAATTCTTATATTTGACCTTTAACCTTAAAGTGTGACCTTGACCTTGGACCTAGGAACCTGGTTCTTGCCTGCAACATACCATCCCATTAAAGATCCTGCAGGTTTTATGGAAAACTTGTATTCATTTTATTCTTGATTTCTAATATTCAAAACTGCAGACAAATGTTCATTAGACACAATCTCAATAAACATTTCAAATCTTTTCTGTGTGATTTAAATTTGTGTTGCTATTGAAGATAGTGAGTTGTGCCCAATGATATGCAATAGCGAACAACTGCAATGCCTTCAGTGCTTTGATTGTACTACGAGAACTCGAAAAGCTTTGGTGGACACCTCTCTTGAACCCTTGAATGTTTTGTACAGGCAATCGTCATAGAAGCACACTAACCCCAGTTACCATAACTGGTACTAATAAAATTATCACGAAAATATATATGCATATGGTAACAGAGGATTAAACAAGTTGCGAAAAGGGGTGTTACATTTTGAAAAACAGTTATTCCTGTTCTGACATAGCCTTGGAATATCACGAGAAATGCGCCCAAATCAACCATAATTTTAATCAACCATCAAAAATAAAAAATCAACCATAAAGTTACACATTCTGTAACACCGTCTGTCAGTGTTGGTCATGTTTGTTGTGTGTTGTCTTGACACGTGTTCGTAGATCATGGTCACATGGACATGCGTCGGCGAGATCTATTTTTAGGCGTTTTACTTTCACGTCACCTGTTGTTAAAATGCCTAAATTCGCTAATTTATACAGTTTTAAATTGTTTAAAATGTTAGGTTGTTTGTTTGAGTCCATTTTACAGAAGATATAAGCCCATTTTTATAACATGCTGGGACTTTAACCTTAACATTTCTGCAAAGTTATTTGAAAATCCTCCAACGCTAAACAAAAATATTGTCCGGACAAGATTCCGAACATACACATACACATACGTACCTACACATGGACAGGGTATACAGTATATGTCCCACATCATTGATGGAGGGGGCATAAAAATGGCCCCGCCCTCTGTCAGTCATGTTTTTCAACTACCCATTATAATGTAAAGTACTTTGGTAGAGGACCACCCAAAGAACTGGGAGCAAGGTTTTTTAATGTGTCAAAATCATCTTAAGTATTTTTGTAGACGGTTTTTAAAGATTTCAATATACTCATATAAGGAAAAAGATCCCGCCCCTGGTGGCCATGTTTTGTTTAATATATCAAAATAATTTGAAGTATTTTGGTAGAGGGTCACACAAGAAACATTTGTGTGAAATTATTAAAAATCCAACCAGTGGTTTCTGACAAGAAGATTTTTTCAAGTTTTCAATACAACCAAATGAGGAAAAAAATCCTGAGCCCTGGCCGCCATGTTTTTTAACATATCAAAATAATTTGAAGTATTTTGGTAGACCCAAGAAACATTTGTGTGATATTATTTCAAAATCCAACACGTGGTTTCTGACAAGAAAATTTTTAGTTTTCAATCTAGCCATGTAAGGAAAAAGGCACCGCCCCTGGCTGCCATGTTTTTTAACATTATTAAAATAATATGAAGTATTTTGGTAGAGGGCCACCCAAGGAACATTTGTGTGAAAATCATTTCGAAATCACTCCAGTGGTTACTGACAAGAAGATTTTTTAACTTTTCAATATTGACATACAAGAGGGCCATGATGGCCCAAAGGGCTCACTTGAGTACTGGCAAAGATGAAAGCCTTACTGTTGTGAAAGGCTTGTGGGAATGTGTGCCATAATGTCCTTAAATAACTTGTCTAGCTGATTTACTCTCATACATGGAGCAAGTAAGAACCTGGATATATTTTCTCTACGCTGGTATCCAACTTTTCGCAGGCAATTTCGGAGGAAAAGTGTTAATGCTGCAGATCTGAAAAATAATGGTGACCACGGCGCAACGGTCATATCATGCTTGCTGGCTTGTTTCAAAAGAGTAGGGTGTATTTCCATTTACCTGTCCTATATTCAAATTTGCTTTAGATTTTATGGTCATAGACAAATTGTGAAAGTTTCGTCCAGACTGATTGAAAATGGAAGTCCCCGTGTTGCAACAAGTTCATTTTTGCATTAATTTTCACAATTAATGGGATATAACTGCTGTGTCCATGTCTTATTTGCTGCTTGTTTTGAGATCTTATGGCCATACAAAACATGTGGAAGTTTTTATCAAGCAAATCTTTGCATTTTTTTACCTAACACAGGGGCCATAACTTCAATGTTTGTTGCTCAATCTGACCCATTGTTGGCTTCTGCTGCAGTCGTATGATCACATACAAACTGTAGAAGTTTGGTCAAGATTGGAAGAAAAATAAAGTCTCTATGAACAAAAGAGGCAATTTTTCCCTTCTTTTTCACATACAAGGGGCCATAACTCCAGTATCTGTGGCCTAACTGTACCCATTTTTGGCTGCTGCTGAAATCTTTTGGTCACACACAAACTGTGGACGTTTGGTTAAGACTGGAAGAAAAATGGAGTCTTAATCAAGGGAGAATGGCAATTTTTCCCTATTGTTCAACAAAACAAGAAGGCCAAGATGTCGCTCAACTGAGTGTAAAGCATCATGATGGCTTTTGCCAAAAATATTGTTTAAGATTTCAATATAGCCATATAAGGAAAATTGTCCAGCCCCCTGGCGGCCATTATTTTTAACGAAATGATTTCCAGGAATTTGGTAGACGGTCACCCAAGGAACATGTATGTGAAATTATTTTAAAATTTAGCCAATGGTTTCAGACAAGAAGATTTTTAAAGTATTCAATAAAGCCATATAAGGAAAACTGCCCCGCCCCCTGGCGGTCATGTTTTTTAACAAATCAAAATGATTACAAGGAATTTGATAGAGGGCCACCCAAGGAACATTTATGTGAAATTATTTTGAAATCCAGCCAGAGGTTTCAGACAAGAAGATTTTTAAAGATTTCAATATAACCATATAAGGAAAACTGCCCCGTCCTCTGGTGGCCATGTTTTTTAACGAATCAAAATGATTTCAAGCAGTTTGGTAGAGGGTCACCCAAGGAACATTTCTGTGAAATTATTTTATAATCAAGCCAGTGGTTTCAGACTATAAGATTTTAAAAGTTTTCAATACAGCCATATAAGGGAAACTGCCCCGCCCCCTGGTGGTCATGTTTTTTAACATATGAAAAGGATTTGAAGGAATTTGATAGAGGGTCACCCAAGGAGCATTTCAATCAAATTATTTTGAAATCCAGCCAGTGGTTTTAGACAAGAAGATTTTTAAAGTTTTCAATATAGTCATATAAGGGAAGCTGCCCCGCCCCCTGGCAGCCATGTTTTTTAACAAATCAAAATAATTTCAAAGAATTCGTTAGAGGGTAACCCAAGGATCAATTCTGTGAAATAAGTTTGAAATCCAGCCAGTGGTTTCAGTGTAGAAGATTGTTAAAATTTTCAAAATAGTTATATAAGAAAAACTGGCCCGCAGCCCTGGCCGCCATGTTTTTTAACGAATCAAAATAATTTCAAGGAATTTGGTAGAGGGTCACCCAAGGAACATTTCTGTGAAATTATTTTAAAATCCAGCCAGTGGTTTCAGACTAGAAGATTGTTAAAGTTTTCCATATAGCCATATAAGAAAAACTGGCCCGCTCCCCTGGCGGCCATGTTTGTTAACGAATCAAAATAATTTCAAGGAATTTGGTAGAGGGTCACCCAAGGAGCATTTCTGTGAAAACTATTTTCAAATCCAGCCAGTGGTTTCTGACAAGATGATTTTTTGAGTTTTCCCGTTTTTAAGCTTTTGGTTGCCATGACAACCAGAGTTTTCAATATATTTTAATAAATTGAAGGAATTTGGTCAAGGACCATCCCAGGAACATTCCTGCCATGTTTGGTTAAAATCCGTCTAGAGGTTTCCGAGAAGAAAATGTTTGAATTAAAATGTTGACGACAGATGCCGGATGCCGGATACAGACTCACCACAATAGCTCACCCTTTATTAGGTGAGCTAATAAGGTCACATTATGCAATAATTATTGTGGCACGGACGAAGAACGACGGACAAAAGGTGATCCCAAAAGCTAACAAGAGCACAGCCTATGTGTGCTGGGCGCTCACCTTTCTCTTATTTGATTGAACTCTGGGCTTTTGTTTATAGAATAGGTTCATCACTTTCATCAAGTGGGTTGAATTTCAAGTTAATACTTCTTATAGATATTGAAATTTGACCTAAAGCAAAAATTCTAAGTTAAAACAAGATTCTGTGTTTGATAAACACACATGCCCCTGGTTGGTGCTGGAAAGCCCATTTATAAGTCCAAGTTAGGTCATGGTCTCAAGGTCAAAGTGAGGTTGGGTGATATGGGTAGATTGGGGATGGTAATAAGCAACAGCTGTGTAAGTATCCAAGTGTTGTAGCAAGCGGTGTTGGTGCTAGACGAAACAGTAAAATCTAGTTAACCAAGAAACAGCGCATTTGAATTATTCTAAGAGCAAATTAGGTCAAGGTCATAGTCATAACTAACAACTGTGTAAATATCCAAAGGTTGTAGTAAGTGGTGTTGGTGACAGACGAAACGGTACAATCTGGTTAACCAAGAAATGGCACTTTTGAATTATAATAAGTCAAAATTAGGTCAAGGTCAAATTGAGGTTGGGTGATATGGGTGGATTGGGGATGGTCCTAAGCAACAACTGTGTAAGTATCCAAGTGTTGTAGCAAGTGGTGTTGGTGCTAGATGGACAGGACAATTACTATATGCCTTCCGCATCAAGATGCTGGGGGCATAAAAAGGGCAATTACTCAACCAAAAGCCTTGATAATATTATACGGGGTTGTCATTTAAGATTTTTTCAAGAACGTTCAATTACCAATTGAGTAGGCCAGAGCTTCAAAAGTTGAAGGTGTGAGTGATTGAGGAGATCCGGGTAAGCTCCGGAAATTTTGTTAAATTTAGAGCAAAATCCCAGCATTGAGCGATTTTGGATTTTGGACACATGATTCGTGATAGTTTGATGTATGAAAACTACCCTTTGTTTTACGTACTTAATTTTTATAGTTCAGATTTTTTATAATTCAATTAAAGAAATAACAAAAAACAAGAGGGCCCTGAGCTAGGAGGCTCACCTGAGACGTTGTAACCCAATTGCAATTTGCATCCCGGAGGCGTGGCTTATTTTTATCCCAGGGGCATAATATGAACAATCTTGAACAAACCTCTGGGCCTTGTGGTTTCAGGTAAAGATTTTTAAAGTAACTTTGCAATTTAAGTCTATAGATAGCATGTGACCCCTCGAAATTCCTCCAGATTTTACCCTAGGGGCATACTTTGGAGAGGACCACTATGAAATGTTATGTACCAAATATAGGAAAGCTGTGGGCTTGGCCGTTTCAGAGGAGATTTTTAAAGTCATTTTGCTATTTAAGTCTATATAAACCATATGACCCCCTGGGCGTGACCAGATTTGACCCCAGAGGCATAATTTAAACAACATTTATAGAGGACCACTATACGGATGTTACATACCAAATATAAAACCTCTAGGCCTTGCGGTTTTAGAGGAGATGATTTTTAAAGTCATTTTGCTATTAAAGTCTATATAAACCATGTGACTCCTGGGGTGTGGTCGCCCGTCTGTACATTTGCCACCGATTTCCACCATTTTCCACCGATAACCAATCTTTTTTTGTGGAAAACGGTGGCAAACAGTGTAAAAACGATGGCAAACAGTGAAACGCCATCGTTTTTCATCAATCGGTGGAAAATGGGTAGTGGCATTCGATATAAAATGGTGTACATTCACTGGCAAACGGTTGAAAATTGCACTTAAGTCATTTAGAGGGGCGTAAAATGTATATTTTACACACACAAAATTGGAACTTAGAAAATATCTAAGAGAAAAAGAGTGAAAAACGGTGGAAAACACTAAGAAAATGTGATGCCTTGTTTTGGGTGAAATAAAATGCATTAAAACTGAGTGTTTTCTGTTTGTATTGAAGTATTAAATTAGTTTCATGCTCAACACTTGTACTTGTAAACTGATTTTATCAAGGTAATTTATATTTTTTTTTACTGTTTGAGAGTCTGATGGATCACATGTGTTAAAAACACTTATTTTCTATACACGTCTTTATACTTGACAAATTTGATATTATCGTATATTAATTTAATTATGACGTGATGTAATATAAACAAAAAGATTTATGTGGATGTGATAGGCTTTGATCAATTTAAAAGGTTTCAATGATACTGTACCATAACACACTTAAGCTAAACATACTTGAACGTCTAATAAACAAAGGGTCTCATGAAAAACACTTCAAGGAATTTGTATAAGTTGAAAGTTCTTGACCTTGTTCCAGCTGTTTAAGAACTAGTGATACTCCACTGATGATTTGACCTAAGTGAGATGCTACAATTTACAAACAATCTGATAAGCACTGACAGACAACTGTGGTATCCAGATGTTTGTCTGCTACAAAATTTAAAACCTTCTCCCTTGCATAAAGCATTTGCTTATCTATTGGTTAACCCATACACAGCCTTTCCTGATTGGTTCATTCAACCACAGGAAGTTTACCTCTAAATTTTAAAACAAGAGTACACATGTAAAAGTTTTAGCAACTTATAGACTTAAATTGTAGTTATAAAGTAACCTTTTGGATTTAATTGTAATTTTAAAGCTATCATGAATTACTGACATAAATTAACATTCTGTTAAGAATCAATGTGCATGTGGAAATCAACATTTAGTGTTGATTAAGAGTGGTACAGGACTTCAGCACTTTGGTTTATTGGAATAGCAGAACAACTGATGGCTTGTATTTTCATATCTATATTTTCCCTTAAATTTCCATTTTATGATATCATCATAGTTATATTTGTTCTGATGTCAATGTCTGTTTAGTATGTTGTTAACAATTTAAATAAATTCTGAAACCACTGTATGATTTTGTTTAAGTTTCACATAATAGACAATGCATTCAAAACATTCTTTCAGGATGTTACAGAACCATAGGGTTGTGTATTCTGTTGCTAAATAAATTCTTAGGTAAAGAAATGCTTTAATTTAATGTACTTATTTTAGAGAATTCATTTAGGCATTACAATTTTACCTAAGCATACATAAATAATCTTGTATCAAAGCATACATATGTAATATTCGGATATAATATTAAGCATAAATGACTCAAATTAAACTGTCTGCCAGTTACATACATTGTTCCAACTGTACATTGTATATGACAATAGTATTAATATAACAAAAACATGTCTTTCTCATAATTATTGCTCTCACAAGAGTCTAAGTGTTATAAACAGTGCCCTAAAATATAATATATACATTAACATACATCATTTATATATACATTATTAATTATTTATTGATGCAGATAAGCACAAAGTTCACTGATGCATATATGCACTAATTAATATTGCTTATATTTGTTTGACAGACTTTGCCATGAAGTATCAAGTACATAGATTTAGGACATTCACGAGGACTTTCAGCACTCAGTAAAGCACTGGAGACTTAACATATTAACTTACAACAGTTATAAAACATTAATAATCTTTAGTATAATTGCATCTTAAGTATATTTTAATCATCTTGTAATTGTGGCAACTGAAATTTACATAATAAATACTACGTTAATTCTTATGTGTTGTAATAGATTCATGTTGTTTTTTATTCAGGTGATAGCATAATAACCAATCAGTTGGCGACAGGGGCAAAACATGTAAAAAATGCCATCAATTTTCACCATTTTCCACTATCAGTGGCACAGAGTGGAAAATTTGCCACTGTGGTATTTTGATGGCAAATGATGAAAATGTTGCCATCGATTTTCAACATTTTTGATCAAAAGTGGCAAACAATGTAAAATTTTACAAATACTCCACACATCGCCATCAAATTCCACCAAATGCGACGAACGATGTAAATTCTTCCACTGTCCCCTTTTTCATCATTTGCCACTGATTTTCCACTGAATTTAATGTCTAAATACTCCACCGTTTGCCACTCTTTTTTCCATGGCAAACTATGGAAAACGGTGGCATATTTACGGACGGGCTGAGTTTTGACCCATGGGGCATAATTTTAACAATCTTTTGTAGAGGAGCACTTGAAGATGTTACATACCAAATACTAGTCTAATTCATGAGACGTGCAGTGATTAAGTGTTACTTTTAATATAGGGCTAAATCCTCTGGCCAATATTGCCCATATAAAAAGTAGCTCAATATTGGCACAGGGCCTAACTTGTTATGCTAACTAAATACGAAATCTCAGGGCCTTGCGGTTTCAGAGAAGATTTTTAAAGACAATCTGCAAATAAGTTGATATAAACCATATGACCCCCGGGGCATTACCAGCTTTAAAGTAACATTGCTATTTAAGTCTATATAAAGCATGTGACCCCTCGGGGTGCCACCAGAGTTGACCCCAGGGGCATAATTTTAACAATCTTTGTAGAGGACTAATACTGTAAAATCATTATTATGTGTTGGACACTAATTTTCGTGGATTTCATGGATAGACAAAACCACAAATTCAAGTGCCAACGAATAAATGACGCATATGATACCAACCTGCAAGTCCACTTCTTAATATGACTATGAGCAATTAAGACATCTATGTAAATAGCATATCGCGTGTGCAAAAATAAATCATAAATTAAATATTTACAATATAAGAATATCTTTTAATCCAACTTAATCCATTGTTATGGAAATCTAAAGTATTTTAACATAACACATAACGCATCAAACCATACTCATATTTTTTACCTAAAGTTCATCAATCACAATTTGGAGAGCGATATCAACAGTCGTCTGCAGAAATACATTCCTGAAATGTATTTCCTATAATAAGCAGTTCTTCAGTCCAGTTAGAATAAGTTCATAACACAATCTTAAAAATGCCAATTATATACTCTTTTAAGTGAGTATATACAATAGTGCACGGATCTCAGAAACGCAAAATCAAGCTTATTTGCACGCATATTTTTTCAAAAGGACGCACATCAAACCCATGCCAAGAGTCCTTGGGACGCATGCTTTTTCGCTTACTGCATATACCCTGTTACTTAAAACATACATGAGTGCCTGCAGTAAAATCGACAGTAGTCGCGACAAAATCAATATCAGCCCCAGGACAAACTGCAGTTGTCAAAGTCTAGTCCTTTAGCTCCGCCCACAGCAGTCCCTTAGCTCCACCCACACCATTCCAGACAGTTACTAGTAATTTTCATTGGTAAATTACATTGTCACATATTGCTGTGCTTTAATCCGTAAGTCAGTTAGAATGTGCGAAATCGCCGAAATGTGACAAAAGGCGTCCCCAATTAAGAACAATTACAACATATTTGACAACTTAAAACAAACAACATTGTTAAAATGCGTGAAAAACAGCTTCAGCTGATTTCATTATTTTATATTGCCAATCAAATTTCATGAATAACAACTCTAAATCTCAGTAAATTGAGAAATGCGGTGATAGGAGTTTTTGTTTTGACAAAACTTTTATACGAAAATCTAGGGCTGAATTTTGACAGGAATATAAAAGCTATATAATAGCAATAATCTGCTGTACTGTAATTGACGCATCATGACTTTACTAGGCCTACTAATCAGTTAACAAGTTTAGACCATCTGGCATCAATTGCTAATCGCTCAGAGTTTACCTGTTTTAAAATTAATTATTGGTACCAAAATATTGTTTTATAAGAAATGATTAAATATAATGTATTATAATTATAATTACATAACCCAATAATAATAATAATTATGATTATTATTATCATGATGATTATTTTATTTATAACTGTCATATCTTGTATAAATGTATAAATTGTAAAAATTTCCATTCCCTCTCGCGTGTCACATACTTAACCTTGATTTCTTTTCTATTTGGGACTCCTACTTTTTAGGGGGAAGGAGTCCCAGGACTCCTATATTAAAATCCTAGTGAGATCCCTGTAGTGTATGAGTAAATGTAGCATCCCCAGCAAAATCCAATAATCCATTCACTGATATTGATTTTCTGACGGTCGTATATTTCATCGGATGAATTATGTGCTTTGCACTTAACATATTTTAATGAATCATATATCAGATTAATCACAATAAAATTCTGTTTAATATGGTTTTTATTTCATGAAAATCCATAAACGATAAGTGTTGTTTATCATTGTTTAATTATTGAACAATGGGGATTATCGACGAGTTCACACCTCCGCTATCGAGTCCATCAACACGGACACGGTTTGGTGACGGTGGGTATTTTCCACAGGTTATGCGGTGACGTAAATCTATTTGAATATTTATGAAGTTAAATTAACCAATCAGAGGAGGAATTTCCCTTCATGATGATACAACTTCCATTAAAATCGGACTGTAAACAAGCGTGTTTCAAATGACCAAAGTCTACATGAATTTGTCGGATCCTGAATCGGTATGTTAATATGAAAGTTATATCATATAAAAATACACCTTCTAAGCTTTAATTTGATATATATTACGATTAAATCGGTTTATGTTTACCCGACCGCATTTGCGTTCAAAGTTCAGAGGTCAGGAAAAACCCAAAATCCATTCTGGCGATGCAATGGCCGCCATCTTGAATTTCTGCCAATTGGCGAAAAACAAACGATATATTCAGTCAATAAGCCTCAATAAGCACAAGAAAAAAGTATGTGTAATTTAAAATATATTTGTCCATTTCGCTGGTATATGTTACTAAGAGGTTTTTGTTTTTTTAAATAAATACGTTAAAAACTTAAAATGCTTGTAAACAATAGTACATATAGTTTCGGTTAGGTAGCATTTCGGTCATCGTTTTATAAACACATTATCTACTCCTACACTAGCGCATTTTTATTGATATACACGAAATTCATACAAATTAAATAATTCAGAATATTGTTAATATTTTTTAATTTTATGAAGTCGACAAACCTGTAAAGTGTATGTGTACAGAATGTCATTTGTTTAGGATATTGGTTGTATCATGTATGTATTGAAGTCATGTTACAAGAATAGGAATCATGACAACAGTAAACAAATAACCAATACTTGTGTAAATAATAGTAAGTTTAACAAATTTATTGAATAGGTTCATTTTATTTTCTAAAATTATTTGATGTATTTTTTCTTTACATTGTGTTATTTCTTACTGTATCTTTATTATTTTTCAGGTGCATTATTATTCCCTGTAAAGTGCAATGTGCCAGTCTGACTCCCGCAGGCTGAATTCAGGATGGCATCGGATCATCTTAACTTCCCAGGTCCGCCAACAGAGATGCACATGTTCCAGGAAAATCCAACCAAAGAGGCAGTTACAAATTCTCCACAAAAGGAGGAAGTGAATTCCCTTGCTCAACAATTTACAGACAGTCCTAGAGCAGTTGACAGTGAACAATGTATCTGCATTATGCCATTGATGTGTGTATATGTAATAAAAGTATTATGTTTTACAACATGTTTGTTTAATGTCTTTGAAATGTTAAATAAGTTCACTAAGATTTATGAATTTTAATCACCAAGAAAGCAATTGAAGAGTGACATTACAATATTATGGCGAAGAAATGCAACGTCACTTAACATTTTGATTGAAAAAAAAACTATCGAGGACACACTTTTTATGGGAAAAAAATGTTTGCACTTGCAGATAGACCAAAATGGACCTTAGAAATGAAAAGAGCATGTAAATTTACATAAGATTACCAATTTTCATAAAGATATTTCAATAAATAAAAAAATATAAGAATTTATAATAAAATATCAGCGGCGTCGGTGCCGCAAATTTCTGAGAAATCAGTCTTCTAAAGAATAAAACCTGCTAAAAAAGTGGCAACATTTTGCGAAAATTTCACAACTTCAAAACCTCATAACTTTGGAAGTAACAGAGATATTTGAATAATTCAAAGTGTTTTGAGTTTGTTTTCATTTGCACTTTAATGTGATAATAATTTAATTAATACATCTGGAATAACAAATTTAGCTGGGGATGCTAGTAAATGCGTTGAAGTGTGAAATCACTGGGGACCGCCTAATCCCCTTTCACAGGTCTTGATGTAGACAATAACCGGTTTCAGCCAGTGTAATTAGCAATATTCTTTACACGAAAATCATCGGATTTGTCTGCATGTGTATTGATTTTATTGCTGGCTGACGACTAGCTGGGCCAAACAAATGATTTTAATTGGTACATGATCAAAAATTGCCATTACATCTCTAATTACATATTTTGGTGACCATGATTACGTAATCCAGACTTAATGACGGACTTGCAAGTTTACAGAGTAGTGATGTCAAACTGTCGATCAGGCCTAAACAAGAGATGTTTGTAAAACGACTGTATGCCCCCCAAATTTCAGCCAAGTTGTGAATATGTGGAATTGTTAAGATTTTTTTTTAACATGCAATCGCAAGCGAAGTCTCGATATATGGTATCTATGTATGAAATTTCATTAAAATATCTCGATGCGTTCTCAAGTTATTGAGAGGAAACCGTTTTTCTATTTTTAGCAATGGTGACCTTGACCCCACCCACCCCATATGCAATCCCAAGAGTGGTCTCGATATAAGGTATATGTGTATGAAGTTTCATTAAAATATATCGATGCATTCTTAAGTTACTGTGCTGAAACCGTTTTTTCTATTTTTAGTAATGGTGACCTTGACCCCACCCACCCCATATGCAATCCCAAGCGAGGTCTCAATATAAGGTATCTATGTATGAAGTTTCAAAAATATCTTTATGGATTCTCAAGTTATTGAGCGGAAACCATTTTTCTATTTTTAGTAATGGTGACCTTGACCCAACCCACCCCATATGCAATCCCAAGTGAGGTCTAGATATAAGGTATATATGTATGAAGTTTCCTTAAAATATCTCGATGCGTTCTCAAGTTATTGAGCAGAAACGTTTTTTCTATTTTTAGTAACGGTGACCTTGAACTTGACCCCACCCATCCTATATGCAATCCCATGTGAGGTCTCAATATAAGGTATCTATGTATGAAGTTTCATTAAAATATCTTGATGCGTTCTCAAGTTATTGAGCGGAGACTGTTTTTCTCTTTTTAGTATCGGTGACCTTGACCACACCCAACCCATATGCAATCCCAAGCGAGGTCTCAATATAAGGTATCTACGTATGAAGTTTCCTTAAAATATCTCTATGCATTCTCAAGTTTTTGAGCGGAAACTGTTTTTCTATTTGTAGTAACAGTGACCTTGACCCCATCCACCCCATATGCTATTCCAAGCGAGGTCTCAATATAAGGTATCTATGTATAAAGTTTCATTAAAATGTCTCGATGCGTTCTCAAGTTATTGAACGGAAACCGTTTTTCTATTTTTAGCAACGGTGACCTTGACCTTTGACCTGTTGACCTCAAAATGTATAGGCGTTTTTCTTTCCTAATAAGGTATCTATGTATAAAGTT
This sequence comes from Congeria kusceri, assembly GCA_027627225.1. NCBI lineage: Eukaryota > Metazoa > Mollusca > Bivalvia > Myida > Dreissenidae > Congeria > Congeria kusceri. Next base: position 23,374,970 of record CM051030.1, read on the forward strand.
TCATTAAAATATCTCAATACGTTCTCAAGTTATTGAGCGGAGACCGTTTTTCTATTTTTAGCAACGTTGACCTTGACCTGTTGACCTCAAAATGTATAGGCGTCTTCCTTTCCACCTAAGTAACCAGCATACCAACTTTCATGATCGTAGGTCAAAGCGTTCTCTAGATATCGTGCGGAAACGAAGTGGTCTACGGACAGACCGACCATCCGACCGACCGACCGACGGACTGGTGCAAAGCAAGATACCCCCACTTCTTCGAAGGGGGGCAGAATTAAAAAATCTTTTGTTTGCCCTTTACTGACCCCAAATTTTAGAGGTGGGTCGGTAGGTAGGAAAAATATTTTATTTTATTCCGAGAATTTAAACGTTGTCATACCTAAAAATCGTCATTAAGCAATACATTATAATTGATACAACCAAGATTATACATGGTAAAACTGGCTATAATAATAGACATAACATAAAATAGAATACGCAATGCTTTAAAAACAATTTGTGAAGTACATGGATTATATTTAACATACCACTGTCTGAATTGACTAGACACACATATCAGGGGCGTATTTAGGGCAAAATCGAATGTACGCCCGTGCTTGTACATGAAATATATCGGAAAATAATATTAAAGGAACTATTCCTATATTGGCAAATAGAAAAATTCCAAAGAAAACAAGAAATGTCTTTAAACAAGACAATCGGCGTAGAAATTAGTATTGAGATGTCATTTTTTGCCCTAAATATAATACAAGAGGACCAACCTGTAACTTCACGGACCCCATATTTTTTGTTTCCTACTAAGAAGACTTCTCGGATCCCAGATTTTTCGGTCCCTACTAAGGAGAGTTCTCGGACACAAGCTATTTCGGACACTATAAGAAAACGTATCGGCCCCCAACATTAATTTGAGATAAACTCAATAATTATTAATATCTGTACCATGAATAAACCGATCATATACCGCCCCATGTTTTCACCAGTGATACATGAATAAGCTAAATACTAGTAATTTACGTAAACATAATTGATACATGAATTTGTCAGGCAAATTTAACAAATTAACATTGTCAGAAAATAATAGCAGGAATGAATGAGCAGTTAGTTTATGAATTCTGCATGGCCCGTTGCAGATTGACTTGTCGACTGGCATGTATATAATTCCGTCTGCATTGTATACATGTAACTAGCTTGAAAAAAAATATTTGTTTGATTCTTAAAACATATTTTTACCATGATGTCGTATACTAATGAATAGGACGCAACATTATCTAGTTTAATAGTGGGAAATTGAACTAATATTCAAACAAATGATTCCATTTTAGCAAAAATGCAATCATAAATCACATGTTTTCAGTTTCTTTTTTCGCCAACAGTCTTTCTACGGTGTCAGCATTTGATTAAGCAATCGAAGTTCCTTATATGCACTTTGCAAGGAACAACTTAAAATTAAAGCACTTTAAGGATCTATATGAAACCTTATCATCAAGGAATATATTTAAAAAGATATTCGGCGTCTGTGATCATTATATTTGACTCGATCAGTAGGTCACACGATACTAAATTCAAGCTTTATTCCTCCCAACATATCATCATATAAATGTACGTACCTGTGTGTTGGTTTTGCAAAAGAAAATCAAAACTAGCTCTCTCCTGTTTCCTAACGGTACACAAAAGGTGCTGCATGATCAGTTAAGGTATTTAAATTAAATTTTGATTTGAAAGAACCTTAAAATTATTCATTTGGAACGAAAACATACAAAATCAGCATCATAAACCAAAACATACATGAAATTTACATCAGATAATTTGTACATTAAGAATTAGAGTTTCACTTTGTGATTATATCAGTAAAGTAATTTTAAATGTAATTTACATGAGCAATACATTTGCCGTTTTGCAACGATGAATACATTTAATTTGTTTTGGGCTAAATAGGCGGATTTTGAGGAGGGCTGAAGCGTCGTACGACCCCTCTAAAATTGTCCAAAACTAGGTTTTTAAAATTAACAATAACTGAAAAATGTGCATTTTGTTACAATTACATGTTCTTTTCAATCAAATTATTTCAAATATAGTTTCTGTTTTGTGGTATTTTGGTTAAATTGTTCCGCTTAGCGATATGCGTCGTTCGATACATGTATCTTAACATTAAGAGACAATAGCCGTTAATTTGTTGTCAGTTATTTAATATTTCCGCCCCTTTAACTCAAAATCCTGGTACTGCGTCTGATATTATATTTGAAATATGGAAATATAACAGAAGGTGTTTGTTCTGTACCAGATTCAAAACATTTAAGACAAGGGGAATTTTAAATCATCAATACACATACTGTAGTATGCATATTAATTAATACAGCATAGATACATACTGTCCGACAAGAAAACATGTGTACCAGTAAAATATCTATATTTTCGGACACTGTACATTTTTTGACACCTTTTTTAGCCAAAATAAAGAATTTTTGTCACTATATATTTTCTGACATCCTGATTTTAAACCATAATTAATGAATCTTAATTTTCTGACATTTGATATGACAGAGGTATTTTAGCAGAATTCTAACCTGTTAATCCTGTGACACATCGCACATGTGTTTTTACAACCGGATGAAGGTCCTAAAACCTGGCAGATGAATGAGTGGAGGCGGTGGACCGTTACATTAGCGTTATTGGGTTAAGAGCCATGTGCCATAAATAACGGGTTTACCCGCTTGTGTATACCGGTATTGATATTGTATATTGAATATGCTGTTGAAATTATCCTATCAAGGAACCAGTCTAAACCAGTCTAAATTATTTACCAATAAATTCTGCTTAATTTAATCATCTTTGAACTAGGTCGACAAAAATGCAGTATTGGTGTAATTTTCTGTAAAACAAAATCATACATATGAAATGATTTAAAAAATTAATTGCAAACATCGCTAAAAATTAATAATACTATACGGCGTTGTATTTAACAAGCACGCGAAATCATTGATCGATACTATCCGTGTATATTTGGCAGAAAACTTTATACACCGGACATATCCAAACGTAATTGCAATATTATCATAGTGTCTATAAATTTTGGGACAACTGTAATTTGGGAATATTTTTGTGTATCCAAATTATCTGACACAAATTTTTTTAACAATTATTAAGTGTCCGAAAATACAGATATTTTACAGTATTATTATCAATGGCTGAACTGAATAGACAGTCCAAATCATATTAATACGGTACAAATACATTCTGGTTTACTAAAAAAATGTCAAATGAAAATAATTTGATTAAAATGTAACAAATAAGAAAATCAGAAATGTTATTAACTCGGATTCTATCCTCTCAAATATAAACTGCGTTTTTTTTAACGAAAATTTAACAAAGAACACTTACTAGTACTAATAGAAAAATTATTCCTCAACAAAGCCATGCAGTATTGACACTTTTTTTGTTAACATGAGTGTAAAACTTGTCTGCTCTGCCACTTGTTGATTTGCTTATTGAAATCGAAACTTTGTAAGTAATTTTCTTGTTCTCGTCTACCACGCACAATAGATGATACAATACATCACAATGTTTAGGTGTTTCCACTTTATGAATTTTGTATTTATTTATTGATTTCAAGAAACAGGCTGAAGGTTAGAAACAGGTAAATCAAATCTCCACAGGGTCCCATTGTAAAACACAAACTCTCCTAGCATCGCCACTTTTCTTTGATTCAGATATTGTGAGTCTGATCTCATTGGAAATATGGTTCTCTCTACTTTTCAATATTTAAAATAAACAAGAGCTGTTAGAGGACAGCACGCTCGACTATTCACAGTATTTCAGTTGGTACATATTTTGGATAGTGGAAGAAGAATAAATTTGTTAAAATACAAAACTTTTAAGTGAAGCCTTTACACATTTTTGGAACAAAAACTTAAACCCCAAAATGTATGTAAAAAGTGTGCATAACTCTGTCAAAATACAAAACATAGTTATGGGTAATATTGCCCCTGATACTAGAGTTGATGACAAAGGTTAGTTCCAAGTTTCAAGTGAATAACTTGTGTAGTTTTGAAGTTATAAAACTTTGGAATATAAATTTTAACCAAAAAAATCTATGTGAAAAAGGGACATAACTCTGTCAAAATACAAAACAGAGTTACGGGTAATGTTGCCCCTGATATTAGATTTGATGACAACGGTTAGTTCCAAGTTTTAGGTGAATAACTTATGTAGTTTAGAAGTTACCACACTTTTGAATATAAACTTGAAACAGAAAATCTAAGTGAAAAGGGGGCATGACTCTGTCAAATTACAAAATATAATTATGGGTAATGTTGCTCCTGATACTAGAGTTGATGACAAAGGTTAGTTTCAAGTTTCAAGTGAAAAGCTTATGTAGTATAGAAGTTACAACACTTTTGAATATAAACCTAATCAGAAAATCTATGTGAAAAGGGGGGCATAACTCTGTAAAAATACAAAAAGAGTTATGGGGAATGTTGCCCCTCATACTGAGGTTGATGACAAAGCTTAGTTCCAAGTTTCAAGTGAATAACTTATGTAGTTTTGAAGTCCTAAAAATTTTGAATACAAACTTCAACCAGAAAAATTAAGTGAAAAAGGGGCATAACTCTGTCAAAATACAAACAGAGTTATGGGGAATGTTGCCCCTTATACTGGAGTTGATGACAAAGATATATTCCAAGTTTCAAGTGAATAACTTATGTAGTTTTGTAGTTACAAGACTTTTGAATAAAAACTTCAACCAATTCAGACGCCGACGCCAGGGGTAGTAGGATAGCTCACCTAGTCTCCCATAAGAAACACTCGCGATTACAACAAAAGCACATGCTGCCTATATATAAACTGCTGAATATTAAAATTTCAAGTAATTCGGTGTCATGATATATCAAAATGCACAAAAGACATGTCGTTTTCAGGAAACAACTATTGAAACCAGTGTCCGTTATGTGAAATGTCTCTTTTGACAGAAGAAAAAAGTAACTATTTCATATACGGCCAATTTTCAAGGGATCACCATACTATTTACTGGTATCTAACCTTCAAACCAAACGTAATTATATACACAGCTTGTAGCTTATGAAAGTTGTGAGCGAAACAAAAATACATGATTTAAAGAAAGAACAAATTAATAATAAAAAATAATTACCACAGATTTTGCAATACAATTTTTGGAGTCGGCGGCTTTTTTGTGGGTCGGACGGTAAAGGGCAAACAAACTTAACTTTAATTTAGGCCTCACTGTATGTATTTTTTCTTCAAAATTTGAAATCCACAAAATTGTCGTTTTTTAAAGAAACCATGAAATTTCATACCAACAAATTTATATATGTTTACAGTATATGATGCCTATACCAAATAAATAACCTCTGGGCCTTGCGGTTTCAGAGAAGAAGATTTTAAAAGACCATTTGCTATATAAGTTTATATAAACCATGTGACCCCCTGGGCGTGGCTGACCCCAGGGGCATAATTTGAACAATCTGTGTAAAGGACCACTTGAGGATGTTACATAAAAATATATAACCTCTGGGCCTTGTGGTTTCAGAGGGGAAGATTTTTAAAGTCATTTTGCAATATATTCTACACAAACCATGAGACCCCTGGGGTGTGGCCAGTGTTGACCCCAGGGGCATAATTTGAACAATCATTGTAGAGGATCACTTGAGGATGTTACATACCAAACATGAAACCTCTAGGCCTTGTGGTTTCAGAGGAGATTTTTAAAGTCATTTTGCTATATATTCTATTTAAACAATGTGACCCCTGGGCTAGGCTAGTTTTGACCCCAGGGGCATAATTTGAACAAACTTTGTAAAGGACCACTTAAGGATGGTAGTCATGGTACATACCAAATATGAAACATGTGGGCCTTGCGGTTTTAGAGGAGAAGATTTTTAAAGTAATTTTGCTATATATTCTATATAAACCATGAGACCCCTGGGGCGTGGCCAGTGTTGGCCCCAGGGGCATAATTTGAACAATCTGTGTAAAGGACCACTTGAGGATGTTACATAACAAATATAAAACCTCTGGGCCTTGTGGTTTCAGAGGGGAAGATTTTTAAAGTCATTTTGCAATATATTCTATATAAACCATGAGACCCCTGGGGCGTGGCCAGTGTTGACCCCACGGGCATAATTTGAATAATCTTTGTAGAGGACCACTTGAGGATGCTACATACCAAATATGAAACCTCTCGGCCTTGTGGTTTCAGAGGAGAAGATTTTTAAAGTCATTTTGCTATATATTCTATTTAAAGAATGTGACCCCCTGGGCTAGGCTAGTTTTGAACCCAGGGGCATAATTTGAACAAACTTTGTAAAGGACCACTTAAGGATGGTACATACCAAATATGAAACCTGTGGACCTTGCGGTTTTAGAGGAGAAGATTTTTAAAGTAATTTTGCTATATATTCTATATAAACCATGAGACCCCTGGAGCGTGGCCAGTTTTGACCCCAGGGGCATAATTTGAACAATCTTTGTAGAGGACCACTATAGGATGTTACATACCAAATATGAAACCTCTGGGCCTTGTGGTTTCAGAGCAGAAGATTTTTAAAGTCATTTTGCTATATATTCTTTATCAACCATATGACCCCGGGGCGTGGCCAATTTTGACCCCATGGGCATAATTTGAACAATCTTTGTAGAGGACAATTAGAGGATGTCACATATCAAATATGAAAGCTCTAAGCCCTGCAGTTTCATAGAAGAAGATTTTTGCAGTTTTCAATTTTTAAATCTACTTTTAGCTCTGGTGACCTACATATTTACTGGACCGGAAAGATTTTAACAACTTTGAAAGAGGTCTAACCAAGGATCATTCCTGTGAAGTTTGGTGATAATCTACCAAGCGGTTTAGGAGGAAATGTTGTTTGAATGAAAAGTTGATGGTGCATGCACGTACACACACACGCCTGCACGCACGACTAACAACGGGCGATCACTTTGTGCTCAAGTGAGCTAAAAATGATACGAAGATTATCAAAGTTGACTAAACGGTCATAAATGGTCAAACTTCCCCACCCATTGGCGGCCATGTACCACTAATTTGTTAGAGGGTTTGAATTTAATTTATCTTAAAATCCGGCAAATGGTTTCTGACTAGAAAGTTTTTTAAGTTCGCTTGTTTATTAAGCCATTGCAACCACTTTTCCAAATACACCTTTGAAGAGAAGGAATTTGGTAAGAAGTTGTCTGAAGTAAATTGTTGACGATAGACGACGAACATTGGACAACCGATGAAGGACGCCAGATGGTGACTGACCACAATAGTTGATATAAAAATAGGACATTTTATTTTTTTATTATGAATTATTGATGAGACAGACAATTTATACATAGTTTTACCTTGAATCTCTGCAGTAGTATAATTTGTATAAACAGGGTCAACAGATGAACCACTAATGGATCCTGCAATTGTCAGCTTTGCTCTGACTTGCAGAGAACATCCTGGACAATGTACAAATTTTGCCGTTTTTGTGAAAGTCTTATATGAAGCTCCTACACATGCAGACACAGTGCAGGATGAAGATTCAACAAAAGTTACATCTTGTGATACTGGCTGTAAAGTATGGACACCAGTTGAATCCTGAAATAAGAGTAATAACAATAAAAATAAACATGCAATATTTTTGAGAAGAACATGATGTATCATAGCAGCCCTTTTGGGGGGTTTTAGGGAAAGGTGGTGAGTCCTTTCAAGAGGGGAATTTAACAGTAAAATGGGAGTTTTGGGGAATTTTGTAAAATCATTATTATACCTTATAGTGTTAAAGCGAATCAGTACCCTCTCCGTTAACAAGAGGGCCGTAGGACGCTCACCTGAGACACTGTAACCTAATTGGAATTTGCATCCCCGAGGCGTGGCTTATTTTTATCCCAGGGACATAAGTTGAACAACCTTGAACAAACCTCTGGGCCTTGTGGTTTCAGGTAAAGATTTTTGAAGTCATTTTGCTATTTAAGCCTATATAAACCATGTGACCCCTGGTGGGGTGGCCAGATTTTACCCAAGAGGAATAATTTGAACAATCTTTGAAGAGGACCACTATGCAATGTTACGTACCAAATATAGGAAAGCTGCGGGCCTTGCCTTTTCAAAGGAGAAGATTTTAAAAGTCATTTTCTCTCTATTTAAAGTCTATATAAACCATGTGACCCCCCCGGGCACGACGGACATATGGCGATCACAAAAGTTCAAAATGAGCACTTAGTGTTCGGGTGAGCTACAAATAACCCAAAACGCCCTCTCTCCATTACGGAACCTGCCCCTCTCCGTTAAATCAGCAGGCTTTGGTGTACGGAGGCACTGAACAACACAGGAAAACGGTAGTTATGGGGTAAGCTGCTTGAAAATTTATTGGGCACAGAACATTGGCATCATTAAGCTGAAAAAGCATGTTTGTTTTTTGAACAATTGCAATAAGAAACTCAAATGAAGGAAAACAATTTCAGACAGTCTTCAACCACACACATTTACATTTGAAATTTGTGTCTATATTCGTATCGGTTTCTTTCAATTCCTGTTTTGTACATTCATGGCTGATATTATATCAGTAAAAATCACAAAAAAAGATAAATGTTGTCGCAAATATGTTCAAAATGCATAAAATGAGAATCACACTGGCACCAATATCCTCTCCGTTACTACATTATTTGTGGTACCTGTATCGTCTGTGTGGTACCTGTAACCTCTCCATTGTAGTTCATTAATACGCACATGAGTTCTTATCTATACGGTTAGTGATATGGGAATGATTTCTTTATTAAAAAAAAATCGTTTCAACTAAAGATGTGTAGAACTCAACCACTTTGGTGCTTTAATACAACAATACACGCGATTTTTAGAGCAAAATACAGTTTATGCATGACGCAACAAGTGTATTTACATGTTTTATCTTTTTGCTGCCTGTTAACCTTGATTCGATAAACTATTTAGAAGCCTTTAGACATATCTATATAGTGCTTAGAATGATGCGTTGTTTCGCGAGTTTTAAGTACAAAAAAATAGGTACACATACATGTAAACGAAATAAGGCGATAATACATTACAAAAGCACTTTATTCTTTAAACTTCTAAATTAACACCGCCAGACACATTTTTTTTTAGTTTTGCTTTACAAAATAAAATAATTTTAGAATCATTTAATTCCAAATTAAAATTATTACATTAACATGTTCCTAAAAAATGAAAATGTATAATTATTAATAAGCAACTACACTATATAATATTATTGAGTTTATGTCAGCGTTATAAAACAAATAAATTTGACATCGTATAATAATAATAATTATAAAAATAATATTATTAATATGAATATAGTATTTGCTTTTAGTTTGTATGTAATAAATGTGCCTTGTTTTCATTATATCAAATGCTAAAGCTTGCCCTATATTTATTTTCCAAGCCTCACCGGATGAACTTTCTCCATCTGGGCACAAACCATGTATTCTTTATATACCTTATTTATTATTTAAAACACTATTATAAAGTTGAGCGAATTATCTTTGAATACACTTCTGCCATCACCACAAAGCTGTCTGTAAATGACTGTCGTGAATGTATCAAAAGACTGCAACTTAATATATTTAGATCTCTAAAAATAACCATGGAAATGTGAAATCTAGCGGTAACTCTGGAAACAGACACTTAAAAATGCTTACACGCATATTGCGATGCTTTACAATTACTGCAATGCGGTTTACACTTTATGATAATATAATATTTTGAAAGACACAAAACGGATAGGAAATATTTAGCCCCATTAGCCTAAAAAGGTGAATCTGGACAGCCAACAAGCGGGGCCATTGTTTTCAATATGGCCCACAGATCCCACTTGGACACCCAGTAAGCGTTTAGGAACTACTAGTACATTTGCGACCACTGAGACACTGGCGAGAAAATTTCACAACATTTAATTGGATATTCAGAAAGGCCAAAAGTTAGGTTAGACAGCTATGCCAAAAATACTTCAGTTAGATTCGAACCAAGGTCTTCGAAGTCATTAGACAAGTACTTAAACCATAATTTATTGTCTCGTTATCACCCCTGGCGCTAGCCTCATGTATGGTGTTACACTGCTTAGATAATAGTATATTCCTATTGTTATTAGTTGTTAGTTACATTATGCATTTGTATCGGAGAAGATTAAAATCTTTTAAGCTGTAAAAGTGCTCGTCTTCTTTTCAAGAAACATCACACACTAGACTGATTAAAGATCTACAGTCTTAATCAAACTTTATAAAAAAAATTATTTGAATACTTTAAAAGATTTATTACCTTATTCAATGCGTATTGTAAAACCCTGTACACAAATATCCGGGTTTATTGACCGTATAATTATAAACCAGTGACCATTAATTAGAATATGATAATAATTACAAGACACAGTGCAACAACAGTCACAGATCAATTCAAACAAGAGCCTCTCGCTAAATCAGAGTCATGGGCCTTTGTCAGTATCCTAACATAATGACCCTAAGACATACATGAAATTTCAATTAAACATCTGTAATTTTTACAGAGATATGTACTTGTTGCAAGCAAACCTCGACACAGACGAACGGATCAGCAGAATAGCTGTGACTATTCAGTTAATACCAGTAGTCTAGCTAACAAGAGGGCCCCAGGACGCTCACCTTAGACCTTCTAACCCAATTATAATTTGCATGTGGGAGGTGTGGCTTATTTTTATCCCAGGGGCGTAATTTAAACAATCTTAACAAACCTATAGGCCTTGCGGTTTCAGGTAAAGCTTTTTAAAGTCATTCTGCTATTAAAGTTTATTTAAACCATATGACCCCTTGGGGTGTGGCCAGATTTCACTCAGGGGCATAATTTGAAAAATCTTTGGAGAGGACCACTATGCAATGTTACGTACTACATCACGGAAAGCTGTGGGCCTTGCTGTTTCAGCGCAGAGTATTTTTAAAGTCATTTTGCTATTTAAGTCTATATAAACCATGTGACCCCCTGGGCATGACCAGTTTGGACCCCAGGGGCATAATTTGAACAATATTTGTAGATGACCACATATACATACCAAATGTGAAACCTCTAGGCCTTGCAGTTTCAGAGGATTCAAATTTTAAAGTCTATATAAACCATGTGATCCCCAGGGCTTGGCCAGTTTTGACCGCAGGGGCATAATTTGAACAATCTTTTTAGAGGACCAGGACCACTATAGGATGCTACATACCAAATATGAAACCTCTGGGCCTTGTGGTTTCAATGGAGAAGATTTTTAAGGTCATATTGCTATATATTCTATATAAACCATGTGACCCCAGGGCGTGGCCCATTTTGACCCCAGGAGCATAATTTGAACAAACTTTGTAAATGACCACTTAAGGCTGTTACAAACCAAATATGAAGCCTCTCGGCCTTGCGGTTTCAAAGGATAACATTTTTAAAGTCATTTTGCAATATATTCTATATAAACCATGTGACCCCCGGGCGTGGCCAGTTTTGACCCCAGAGGCATAATTTGAACAGTCTTTGTAGAGGACCACTATAGGATGTTACAAACCAAATATGAAACCTCTGGGCCTTGTGGTTTCAGAGGAGATTTTTTAAATCATTTTGCTATATATTCTATATAAACGATGTGACCCCCGGGGCGTGGCCAGTTTTGACCCCAGGGGCATAATTTGAACAATCTCTGTAGAGGAACACTATAGGATTACATACCAAATATGAAACCTCTGGGCCTTGTGGTTTCAGGAGAAGATTTTTAAAATCATTTTGCTATATATATTATATATAAATGATGTGACCCCCGGGGCGTGGCCAGTTTTGACCCCAGGGGCATAATTTGAACAATCTTTGTAGAGGAACACTATAGGATTACATACTAAATATGTAACCTCTGGGCCTTGTGGTTTCAGGAGAAGATTTTTAAAATCATTTTGCTATATCTATAAAAACGATGTGAACGCCGGGGTGTGGCCAGTTTTGACTCCAGGAGAATAATTTGAACAATCTTTGTGGAGGAACACTATAGGATGTTACATACCAAATATGAAACCTTTGTGCTCAGGTGAGCTAAAAACTACAGAGCGAAACAGTGTGACATCACCCTTTAGCCAGTCATCCAAATCTGCAAGACGATAGTAACACCCACAGCAACAGTGCCACTCTGACTTCAAAAGAATTTGATGTGAGTGCGTAAGTGCGGCTATGGTCTAGCAGTTTGCATCTGAAAGCGGTGAACACTCTGATCGATACTACTGTACCTGAACAACACAAGCGCTGTCCATGGAGCATTAATGAATAAGTCCTCTAGGAAACATGTTAAGGGTGTCAAAAAGTCAGGGAGGTTTTTATTTTGGGCAGACAAAATACATGTATTGTCCATGTCGTGACAGTGCGTTTTTAAAACGAATGTATCGAGATTGGATTAATACATGTTTCACACACAAGGTAATTTATAATGTGTGCATCTTTTTAAAACTTTAAATTAATTCCATGTTTATGAAACGTTCTTGAATATAATATTATAAAACAACACAAACAAACCATAACAAAATCATCAGAGTTTGATTACCAGCAATAAATCAAACTTTACACCAGTGTCCGAAAAATATTGAGTAAAAAAGTAAGGGATTTAAGCTGACTGTCAGAAAATTAAGAGTTGCAAAAAAATATTATTTTGGCTATAAAAGAGAAAGTGTCTGCAAACATAGAGCTTTTACAGTATTATGTTTCATTAAAATATCTCAATGCATTTTCTAGTTATTTTATATTTAACGTAACAGTGACCTTGACCCCACCCACCGCATATCCCAACCATGTGACCCCTGGGTTGCGATCAGCTTTGACCCATGGGGC